>JARFIX010000078.1:0-600000 GCA_036346125.1 Lycocerus yunnanus | reverse complement strand
CACTTAGTTTGGACCCCAGCGCTGCGACCAGAAGTTTCGTCTCGTTCACGTAGACCGTATAAAAGTGACCTCTTTTGTCGCTCTGGTCAGCTTCTTGCTTGGCCGATCATATTGAAGTTGGCCTGTCTTGACTTTGCTAACGTCCGACTGGATGTTCGTTAGGACCTTGTCTATCGTCACTTGTTGTTTTGTCGTCACGTTGCATTGTTCCAAGTTGGATTCAATGGCCGTGAGCGATGACTCTGATGGACCTTCAGCTTGTGGCTTTTAGCTTGAGTACAACTACTTAATTTTGCAGAGCTTCCCGATGAGGCTCTCCCTCAGCGACTTGCAGTCTGCCAAAGAGAGCCCACCCTTCTTAGTCCTCAACCTCTCCTTGCATTCGGAGATAGCATCGGCGATAACAGCGTTGATGTTATCATCGGTGCCACTCTTTGGTGATGGCAGCGGCGAATTACCCGCCGATTTCGACTTCCCGGAGATGTTCAGGTGGGGGGGGGGTAACAAAGTACCCATTCTTAAGGACAAGATGGTCTTTACCACCTTCTTAGCCTCGACCGTATCAGGAACGTTTCTGCTCGTGACCTTATCCTTGCTTTTGTCGTCGACAACTATTCTAGTCGCTTGGAGAAGCGACCCGGCTTAGTCATCCACCGGGATCGCTAAGCGGTCGCATGATGACGGTCGTGTGGCGCCCGCTCCGACGCCATCTACGACCGGTACTGAGGATCCAAGCCCCTGCATCGTAAACTCATTCTCCTGCTTGTTGTCCGCCATTTTTATCTTTTTTGTGATTTTGTATTCTGTATTGTAACTTGTGCAATGTATCCATACGATTAAATAAATAAATCTTTCTTGTGGAGTTTTGTCGGGAACCCCCACCCTTAGGCATCACTTAGGGACGTCCGCTTTACTCCCGGACGCCATGCAGCTTTCGGCGCAATTGCCGTCACCTTAGCTTAGAAGGGAGGGAGATATTTGTCTCCTATAGAGAACCTCTCACGTTAGCCTTGCGGACTCTTCCCCTCCAGCGGGATTGGTACCCAATCTCGGAGAGCCCTCCGCAAGTTACCAGGGACCACCAGCGAGGAGGTGTGAGTAGGATTTTGGTCCCCGAATTAATGATACGTGTGAGTTAGCATCTAATTACGCAAATTCCATTTATTATATGTACTATATCTATTGTTGCTTTGCTAACTATTAAATATTAACTTATTACAGCCCGCATAACATCAAACCTTTTGAAAATTATCCCCTTATTATTATTATTAAGCCCCTAAACTTACGGATTACCTTTCAAAAATATTAAATTTTGTTTATTTGTAAGTTCCAGCGGTTGGTTAAATCCTTTTTAATCCGACAAGATTAGAATATTTTATTGAACATAAATCATTATTTTTTATTGTACAATAAATTTCATTGCCCTTTTCCTGTTTTTATATAGGTAGTTATTTGGTTAATTATAAAAAACTAAACTCCAGCTAACAAATTTTTTTTTAATTAATAAATCAAAATGTTGAAGAGCCACCGTTGTGCTACAACAAATAACTTTTGTGCTACAAGTTTGCAGATTCTGCTGCAGTTTTCCAGTAGCAGTTCTCAAGAACAGGCATGTTAGGCCCGGCCTACCCTAAATTTGTGTGCATTAAATCTTTTTTTTTCGGTTTAAAATATTTTATTAATTATAACAACATTTTATTTTTATATAATATATTAAATTATTTATTCAGTTTTTATTTTTCCATTCAAAATATTGCAATAATACCTACTGCTAAAAATTACTAGGCTGTATTTTTTATTTGCATTTGCTTGCAAATAGAGGCACCGGCCAAACTAGCTTGGATAGGTCCCATTGACAGCCTGGCAGCCGACACCGTACCTATGATTCTCGCGGGCTGCTATGCTTCAATGGTAGGCTAGTGCCTACGCATTCGTTACACATTGAATCCGATTAATTCTCCAGTCGTAAATAGGAAATTAATAATAATAATAATTACTATTATTATATTTTCTAAAATGACTGGCTTACCTAATATTTGAGTTCACGAGCCGCCGCTGCGAGTTTTCTTATCTTTCACAATTTGAGTATGCCTGGGGATCCCTCGATTTCTAGAACTATGATTTTTTCTAGTTGGGACTTTTGGATTTTCTTACTGAAATTTGATGTGCTTAATTGCTTTTGATGTGTTAGTTAAAATCATTATTATTATTAGATGTATCTATTATTGGGTTTATCAACCCTATTTGTTATTTGATATTAAACACATTTTTTAAACGACACGATATATTTACACATTTACAACTTGATAAATTTAATAACTCGAGAACACATCAATAATGATAATAAATAATATTATTATAAGTTACTATCAGGTGCGCTGACCTACTGACGTGTGCATACAGTGAAATTTGATTAGTGTGCAACTTGGAAATTTGAGGCATCGTCCTTGTAAAATTATAAAAAAGCTACGTGTTTTATAAATTATTAACGTATTTGACGAAATCGCATTTTATTTTAATCAAAATCTTTATGGAAATTTTACATAAAAAATTTAATTTAACAACCACGTGACGTATATGCGCACTAATTATCAAAATGAAATTTGTATCTCTCATTGGTTCAAGATAAGTTATTACGCAGAATATAACTAGCCACGTGACGTCATGCGCAAAAATTACCATAATAGAACTCCAATATATCATATCTTGTATATTATTATATCATAGACTTATACCATGTAGCACACAATAAATTGATGCAATATTGTTTAATATTGGCAATTACATCCATACAATTTTGGTACAATATTGATTTATATATAGCGCCAATATGGTAAGTAAACATTTCGCAATAAGTATAGTAAACATTGTAATATTCAAGCAATATTGATTTTTATTATAGTGGTGTGGTATTGTCACAATATAGTACAAATATTGATTCAATATTGATTTTTAATATAGCACCAATATACTGATGCAATATTGTTACAATATAGCACACAATATAGGTGTAAATATTGATTTGCAATGTAGTGATGTGAACATTTCACAATATTGTGGCAATATTGTATGTAAAGAAATCTGTGGTCACAGGTTAAAAGTACCTAAGTCATTTATTCTGAAATTGCAATATTGACTGTTAAGTCAATATACTAGCACATAATATTGGTTCAATATTCAATATAGTAATGTAAACATTTTGCAATTTTGTAAACAGATATTGAAGTAATACTGATTTTCAATATAGTACCAATATACCGGCGCAATATAGTATTAAAAGGAGTACTATAAGAATATAGCAATAAAGTATGCGCCGACCGGCTAGAGACACGCTGCTGTAATTAAAGGTCTGATATTAATCTTTGGCCTGTAGAGAAGGCAACGGGAAACCACCCCATTAATTATATTCCCTAGTAAAGTTAGCTTGGCTTCGGCTAAGCTGATCGCCTACGCACAATGAAGTGTATGGCACTTGAAGAAGAAGAATATAGTACCAATTTACCGGTGCAATGTTGTTAAAATCTAGCACCCAACATCGGTGCAATATTGATTTCCACTATAGTAATGCAATATTGTTACAGATAAAAATATGTCTGTATATCTATCCGTAACCTCTGATAATTAAATTGGCAATATAGTGAACAAATATTGAGGAAAGGATTTACAATATAGCGATGTAAACATTTCGCTATATTGTGGCAATGTAATGAAATATTATTGAGGCAATATTGATTTCTAAAATAGACAAGTGTCTTACATTGCCACCTAAAAGGTGTACATAATATGTACATCGAATAACCTAAATTTATTTCACTCTCCGTAACGGCCATTTAGAGTGAATTTAAAATTACTCTCACCAGTGCGGCGTTCAGGCCGCACAACCTTGGCCTTCTAGTGATACAATTAAAAGATACCTAAACTTAAATACCGAGTCACTTTTCTAGTGTAGGTACTGAATGTGAATGTACCAACATAAAATTACTAAATGTAATTTTACACATAGTCAACTACAAGTATTGGAATATTGTTAACCCATTCATGCGCATCCGCAATTTTCCGCTGTGATCCTCTCTTTACAAAATTTTGCTTTTCGGCTCTCGTTTTTTACGGAAAAATGTCCGCAGGACCCTAAGGAGTAACATATTTGGTTGAATGGTATAGGAACGCATACATAACGAACAAACAAGCATTCATTTTTATATATTATAATAGGTATGTATGTAGATAAAGAAGATAATGACCTATCCCATGTAGCACAAAATATTAAATATAGTAATAACCAGTGACCAGAGTAGTAGTGACCAAATATGTATAATAATAAAAACATTACATAGTATAAAAATAGATGCAATATTTAATTCCTATATAGCGCTAATATAGGGAAGTGAACATTTAGCAATATTGTGGCAATATAATAAACAATGTAATACTGAAACAATAATAATTTTTAATATAGCACCCATATAGTGGTGCAATATTGTTACAATATAGCATACAATATTGATTTACATTAATAGCGTCAGCATAGTGATGTAAACATTTGGCAATATTGTAGTAAAATAAATATTGAAGAAGAATTGATTTCCAATATAGTACCAATATAGTCATGCAATATTGTTACATAGTTATTCGTAATTTAATTAAAATTAATAATAATTGTACATCATAAAAGCCTAAATTGATATACCCATCTGTGCCAAAATACTGTCGTAAGTCGATAATCGTTGTTTCTCAGGAAATGCATTTATTAAATTGTACTTGCCGTATAAAATGCTGTAATAAACTATATAGTGAATATGTCGTTTTTAACTCTCAATTTTTTTTTTAAATTGACATAAGACAATATTCTATTAGATGTAGTATAGTTTTATAAAACTTTTGATGTGTATAACTCAAAATTTACAATTTTCGATTTCGATATACAGTAGTTTACTGACTATGCTGTGTAATGTGTATAAGCGAATTCAAAACGATTCTTTAAATGCGACCTTCAGGCCGCACAACCTTAACTTCTTACTAGTCTTGTTAGTATAATAATAATGATCTATCCTTTTATCTATTCGTAATGCACCTCTGATATTCAAACAAATTAAATTATTTTTAAATAAATAACGCATCTCTGTTTCGTCAATTTCTTGCAAACTGAAAAAACTAAATTAAAATAAATATAATGGGGGAGTTTAGTGCGTAATTAATTTTTAAAATAATATATGAATATGAAAGTTCAATAAAAATAATCTATATTTATACAATGGGTAGATCTGAAAACCCCCTGTAGAATTTTTAAAAAAATTTTAAATTTTTAAAAATTATTTAAGTTACGCGTCACAGCTAACCAATGATAGTTAATCACAGCTCTGCAACGTTGTCAGCTATCATGTCACTTATGTTTCGTTATGACAAATGATTTGTTTTGAAATTTAATTATGAAGCGTTCTCTTATTTGATCTTTTTAAAATTATTTATGAAATTTTGAATAATCTGTTAATCAAATTAATATTATTTTAAGATGTAGTATAGTTTTATAAAACTTTTAATGTTTATAACTCAAAATTGACAATTTTGATTTCGATATACAGTAGTTTATTGACTATGCTGTGTAATGTGTATATATAAGCGAATTCAAAACGATTCTCAAGTGCGGCCTTCAGGCCGCACAATTTCTTCTACTAGTCTTGTTAGTATAATAATAATGATCTATCCTTCTATCTATTCGTAACGCACCTCTGATATTCAAACAAATTAAATTATTTTTAAATAAATAACGCATCTCTGTTTCGTCAATTTCTTGCAAACTGAAAAACTAAATTAAAATAAATATAATAGAGGAGTTTAGTGGGTAATTAATTTTAAAATAATATATGAATATGAAAGTCCAATAACAATGATCCATATTTATACAATTGGTTGATCTAAAACCCCTGTAGAATTTTTAAAAAATTTGAATTTTAAAAATTATTCTAAGTTACGCGCACAGTAACCAATGATAGTTAATCACAGCTCTGCAACGTTGTCAGCTATCATGTCACTTATGTTTCGTTATGACAAGTGATTTGTTTTGAAATTTAATTATGAAGCGTTCTCTTATTTGGTCTTTTAAAATTATTTATGAAATTTTGAATAATCTGTTAATCAAATTAATATTATTTTAAAGTGGTAAGTATAAAATATTATATAATCGTTTTATTTAGAATTTTATTTATGCTGTGTTTTAGAGGTTATATGAAGCAATGGTAAACGTTAAAGCGTTATTTTGTACCATCTTGCCATAACGACAGTTTAAAAATCCTCTTAAACTTTTCATGTACGTTCCAGTTAACATTAAGTTAGCTTGGTAAACATTTAGATACGGCAACAGCGTTGCGTTATTATCATCTAATTGGTGATTTCAAATAGGGGACTGACGTCACAACCCTATATTTTTGAACTTTAAATATTTTTTTTCTTCTATTAAACGTACTCAAAAAAATTTGAAAGAAAAAACTGAATCTTCAGTTTAACCTATACTTTCATATAACAAAATAAAAAAAAGACCTAAACTCCCCCATTATAGTAAATAGAAGTCATAATAAATATATAATATAATAACAATTAATTTTATGTTTAAATGTGAATATATTGAAGTTACAAATTAAACGTGAAATATTTAGGTTAACTTCTGCTTCTAATTAAATTGCAATTTTTACACTACAGCGCCGCGCTTACGCTGTCCACGTAAATGAAATATACGTTGTAAGCGTGAAAAAATGGCAAATCCGTTCGTATCGTTCGTTCTAACAGCGTTGTAAGCGTGCAAGTCAAATTGGTGATAACGACCTGAGACTGCTGATCACAGTGTTAAGTCGGAGTTAAAGACGTAAGTTGTCAATGTGAGATAGTCACCTTTTGTTTAAGTTTACAAGCGGAAGCTATGCCTCCCAGCTAATGTAATTTGTTATTAAATAAATAATTTATTATTAACTCAACTAGCGTATTTCTGATAGAACCATCAAGCCTTCTGATGGTTAATAGGGATTTAATACATTAATGACATTCATCATATATTTCGGGCAATCGTAATATTATTTAGGTGGATTATTTTACCTAGACTATTTTTCTTGTGGATATTTTTTTCTTGATTATTTTTTATAGAATCGAAAAGGCTAAGAAAATTACTTAAAAAAGATTTTTCTTTTTTCGCAGTTCCTATCCTGTCGTGGCTGATTTATTCTTACCGCCATACACTGGCCGGTTAGGTAGCAGGAGATTACGATTTAAATCCTGGTCCCGTCGGATACGCTGTAGTGATCTAAAGTCCAAGATATATCTGTGTGATCAATACTGACTTGAGAAAAAAAGTTGTATGTTATTTACTGGGGTTCAAAAGATCATTTCAATTGTTAATTTGCTCATTTTGTCGAAAATGGCGGGAAAATAAATTTGAATGGCGAAAGTATAAAAATACTGAACCTTTTGTTTACTCTCCAAGCGGATGATTGGTTGCCCTTCCGTTGTAACCTACCGCGCCGCACCACTGTATGAACGATAATAAACAAGTTTTTCTCTTATCAATATTGATAATACCTAAAGTGGATTATATAACATAAAAAATCCAGTAGCGTATCTTACGATATCTTTTTTTGGTTTTGTAAATAAACCAAGTTTACGAACTACCCCTCTCACCCTGTGCAAAGTTTTGGTAAAGCTTGCGCTGTTAAAATATTAATTTATTTGAACAGCATTGATAAGAAGCATTACACAAGCAAATTTATTTGATGTTAATAATTTTTATGGTGCAATTTACACTTAATGGGGGTCATTTAATTTTATTAGATTTTTAACGAGTTTCGTTTGGTTTCCTACCGTAATTTTTCAAATTGAGTACTTTATTATTAGCTGCGACTACGTAATCAAGATTAAATTGATGACGAAAAGAGCGCGTGTTTGATTTTAAGATAAAAAATAATTTTGATTAAATTTGATGGAATTTTATTTGAAAGTTATTTTTTTAGGAATTAAATTTCGGAAGCGATTTAAATTTTGAGATAGTTATTTCCGTCTAGGGAGATTGAGGAATTGGTAGAGTCCTTTGGAGAAGCGGAGTTTTAAAGGACCACCGTTGCGTTGCCACTGCGCATTCCGCTAATGAATGGTTCCGTCTCGTTTTAGAGGTGTTTCTAAGCGGATCTTTTTTTGCCATTTTATCAGCTAATAACTGAATACTTTAAATGTAAGTTGTTGTGTTTTATAAAGTAACATTTAGTAAGTATTTTTCGTAATCGGGTGTAGTTAAAACGGTTTCATTAAATCGTGTTTCAAGTTATAAATTTTTTGGTATAGCCCGGTCGCCATCGTAAGTCCGTGCGGTGTCGTTTGTGAACCCCACATTGATCCACCAAGTTAGTCGTCCTCTTGTCGTGTACGTTGACGTTAGATTAGTAATTGCGTTAACCGCTTTACGTGAAACTACATTTTTATATTTAAATGTAAGTAATTTTTAATTAATTTATTTTCTGAATTTGATTAAGTGAACCGGGTCGTTTTGTCTTAATTTAATTAAAAAGGGAAAGCGTGTTTTCATTCACTTAGGAATATCATGTGCGTGACCTTCAACTATTTCATCCCCAAAAATATACCAGAAGTAATACAACCGATCAATATTTAACATTAATTTATTACCAATTAATCTATCTACTTGTCGATTGCATTTTTTAAAAGTTAAATTATTGAAATTAAATTGCACACGGTGTCGTGCTTTAACTTGTCGGCTACCCATCCTTCACCCCTCGTGACGCATGCTAACCGCCATTGACTTGACCTGGAAAGTTTTTGATCTTATCCACCGAAGAGAAACATCCTTATATTTTTTAAATTAATTTGACTTATGAAAAATTTAAATTGCCCCATTGTGTTTTTTAAATTATCAATTTTTGCGTCGCATTTAAAGGTGTGGCCTGACGCCATGTTGTTACAGACCGGTAGTCCTCGGTTCAGTTACATTTCGTCCGCCTGCTTTCCTCATTTATCAATACGAGAGGGTGGAATTACCCAGCTTTTACCCCTTATCTCTCTAAAAGGCACATTCGAAGTTATTTATAGATCAACTCCTGAATAGAACGCTTTCGTTGTTGTTTTCTCATTTTTCGTGTCGGTTTAAATCAAATCAGGTAAGTTCTCACTTATTTTCTGGAAATTTCCAATTACACACGCAGTTAGTTACTCATCCCTAAAATTTAATTATTTTTATTTGCGACTTGGAAATTTCAAACGACAAGGCGAACGGTTTTTCATTTATTGAAAATTTTTCGAAGCAATTACTCCACCTTAAATAGTGTGAGTCATTAAAAAAATTCTTTGACCTTTATTTTTCGAAATTTATCAAAATTCAAACAGCGTTGCGTCAAGTGACATGTTTTTTAAGGTGTTAATTTGAACCGGTCAGGATGACTAATCTGCCTAATTTAATTAGTGATTTTCTTTTCTGTTACAGTATAGATTTTAGTCTGCATCACAATGTCTCAAATAGATAAAGAAGAATTAGTGCAAAGGGCAAAACTTGCCGAACAGGCTGAACGCTACGACGATATGGCTTCTGCTATGAAATCCGTAACCGAAACTGGGGTAGAATTGAGTAACGAAGAACGAAATCTTCTCTCAGTTGCCTACAAGAACGTCGTGGGTGCAAGAAGATCTTCGTGGAGAGTAATATCTTCTATTGAACAAAAGACTGAAGGGTCAGAGCGTAAGCAACAAATGGCTAAAGAATACCGGGAAAAGGTAGAAAAAGAACTGAGGGAGATTTGTTACGATGTTTTGGTAAGCACCGTTATTTAAAAATTCTTTTTTAAAAAAATGCGCAGTGAAACGATTCCATTTGACAGTGCCATTTTTTATGCATTCTGCATTTATTTCTTAATCCCAAGGACAAGTGTTTTAATCGAAACTCTTAACCTCCGTTTCTTTTCAGTGTCTGTTGGATAAATTTTTGATTCCTAAAGCCAGTAACGCTGAATCAAAAGTATTCTACCTCAAGATGAAGGGCGATTACTATAGATATTTAGCCGAAGTTGCAACCGGAGACACTAGGAATAGTAAGTAATTTTTTTATTAATTTTTTTTCTTTTTATAAGATGCAATAAGACCAGCGATCATATGTTCTTATAAAATTTTAGCCGTTGTCGAGGATTCACAAAAGGCGTACCAAGACGCGTTTGAAATCTCAAAGGCTAAAATGACGCCAACACATCCCATCAGGTTGGGATTGGCACTCAACTTCTCCGTTTTCTATTACGAGATTTTAAATTCACCAGATAAAGCATGTCAATTAGCAAAGCAGGTTAATGTTTTTATATTTTATTTTCACAGGTGCAGAATTACATGTGGATTATTTGATTTTTGACCAATATGATTTTTTTTTTCATTTGCCTTTTTAAAATACTAGTTTTATTTATTTTCTTGCATAGCTGTGGTAGAAGACTCACAAAAGGCGTATCAAGAAGCATTCGATATAGCCAAGTCAAAAATGCAGTCCACACATCCTATACGACTTGGGCTAGCCTTAAATTTCTCAGTATTTTATTACGAAATTATAAATTCGCCTGCAAGAGCCTGCCATCTCGCTAAACAGGTTATAATGTGTTCTAGTACTAGAATTAACATCTTAACAAATAGTTGATGCCACATGTAATTCTGCCTGCTCTACTAACACTTAATGGTTTTAAAAATTTAATTCAAAATTACATTTTGTTTCTACAATTTTTTATATGGGTTTGGTTTTGTAGGCGTTCGATGATGCAATAGCCGAGTTGGATACCTTAAATGAAGATTCATATAAAGACAGTACACTTATTATGCAGCTACTCCGTGATAACCTTACATTATGGACGAGTGATACACAGGTACGTTGTCCTCGGAGCCCAGTTGATATAATACTAACTTAAAAAAATTATTTTGTTATTATAGGGTGAAGCGGATGAGCCTCAAGAAGGAGGTGACAACTGAAGTGAGGCGTCCATTATAAAAAAGTAATCGTTAAAATTGAAATTTCATGTAAGTTAACGTATTTGTGGAACTTGGTTGTGAAGAAATCGTTTCTTTGGAAATTCAAGTTTCACACCTGAAACTTTTGATATTTCATTAACTGTTTAGTGAAATATGTAAAAAAATAATTTCACATTTACACAATTAGTGGAGACATTGTTTATTCAATTCTGGAATGTATTTGTGATTTTTCGAAATAATAATTTTTTTCATAAACATCCTCATAATGTAATTTATTTTGAAGTTCAATACTTTTAAGTTTCTTAACTTGTTATGTAATTAAAATTATTTAAACCACTTTAGTTTTTATGTCTGTTTTTTATTTTGTAATTCATCCATTGTTAAGAATATTCACTAAAATTCATACATAATTACCTCTTGATACGTTAAATACATCTTTACATTTAGTCCACAAAATTTGTTTGCACTTTGCTGCATGAGCCATACCGCCTTTCCCTTTGTTTACCGTCAAAACACTCACTTTGGATGTGCTATATATAAATGTATGAATAATATGTATTAAATAAACTGCTATCAGCTCTACTTGTTTTCTGTTGTGTCTGCAAATTATATTTGTCGGATACCAATAAATTTTTAAAAACTGATGCCTTTTTTATTTCTCCTTTTAACATTTAAACTGCATTGCTGCTCATGTTTTTCAGTTGTCGCTTTTTTCTTGCTTCGTTAGCAAATTTTTCTACTGTAACAAATTTATGTTAATAAAATTTTAAATTAGAAACGAGTTTTGATTATCTTCTCCATTCTTAACAGTACTTGATTGCCAAGATTTTAATATTCATGTTTTGCCAAGTTATTGGAATGTAAACCTTGAAATTCTAACTATTTAAGCCAAGGTATTGCTAACTTCAAGATTTTAAAGAAAACGTTTCAATTTTGGAATTTTTAATTTTGTTAACATCCCACAAAAATAATAGACTAATTTTGTTAATTTTTATTATCTAAAATGAAAAATTGTTTACATTTTGTGAGTAGGTTGAAAATTAAAAGTTCTTATTTCATTGCCAATACAGCAAGAAATTTGAATTGGACTGCCAACCACCCCAAAGTGGATATCAAAATTGAATTTAGAATAAACAAATTTATAAACTTTTTGGTTTGAAGCAATCTAATATTCTACTCAGCATTTATTAGATTTCCACGAGATACTTAAACATTGATCAACATGATTATACTGGAAGCTTGTCGAGTCGTAAACAAGTTTACGAGGTTAATAACGTTCCAAATTTAATTCACAATAATAAAATTAATCTTAAAAGCTGCAAGATACACTTAAAATTACTAGGAAGTTCATCAGAACTAGACAAACCTGCTGAATAAAGATGAAGCTTAGTCATAATTTTGTGAACAATTTTATTTGAAATTTTGCAAATTACAAAGTATTGCTTAAAAACACATTGCACTAATAACACAACTTGACACCCCAACCTAAGCATTTTCCAACCTTCCTGCACCAAATAAACTGTTAAAATGGTTGAGTGGCTATTGAAATAGACAATATTAACACTTGTATCTTCTCTACAATACAAAAGCCTCCGTGGGACTTCTTTAATCAATTTTCCAAAAAAAATTCCTACACATTGGAACCATCGTAAAGCATTTATTTTATCTAGAGCAGTTGATTTAAGTATAGGTATCCCTCGGTTTACGCCAATACCGATTCACAATAACGCCTCTACGCAGATCTAAAACTTGGAAATTCCATTTGTTTTTCTTAACATTTTTTTAATAAAAACATTTCACTTTATTTTATCATAAAATATATTTTAAAAATTATAGTGTTATATGGAAACCGCACTATAAAAAATGCACCAAGTTACGATACATACGATTATGAAATAAAATTTTATCAATACAAAAGGCAAAATTTAACACGTACATAACTTCATGCTACAGAGAATCTTCTTAAGCTAATTAAGTTGATGGAATGTTGTTGAACGGAAACCGCGTTATAAGAGGGCTGTCGCAGTTTTAGCTCTGAGTTGTAT
Organism: Lycocerus yunnanus; assembly: GCA_036346125.1. NCBI lineage: Eukaryota > Metazoa > Arthropoda > Insecta > Coleoptera > Cantharidae > Lycocerus > Lycocerus yunnanus. Next base: position 586,975 of record JARFIX010000078.1, on the reverse strand, counting down.
GATAACGGCAGTATAACGTGAAGCATACACGGGCTAACTAAGAAGCGTAAGCTCGCGGTTCGATTCCTGTTTGCGTTAGATATACTGCTGTAATAAAAAAGTTCAATATCGATCTGTGGACTATAAAGAAGGCAATGGGAAACCACCCCATAAATTGTAGTTTAATCGCCAACGTCTGGGTTTGTGGTAAAAGAAGCGCTGATCTATTGTATCTCTTTAGGCCTGTATAATTTCCAAACAGTACCCAAAGGACACTGGTGAAAAACTATTAAAAACTTAACAAATTGCACATGGGGGTACCACAAGACTCCATCGTAGGCTCTTTGCTGTTCCTAGTATACATTAACAACATAAACGTTGTAACATAAGGTAAACTTGTTACTTGCAGACGATTCGACAGTTTTTTTGCAAAAAGCTCAACAATGATAGTAAGACAGCAGTCGAATTGAAAAACGCTTTCTGGGAAACGAAAAATGAAATGAATATATTATGAACTGGCACATGAGGTTTCAAGTCCATATCTAAGAAAAAAACCAAACTAAGAAAACAAGTACCATTTGAATACGGCAGTTTCCAAGTTGTAACTCCACGCTTTTCATTGTTTACTCATTCAAATTTTTCTTCTTCATCGTTTGCCTCTTGTTAGAAACATTGTGACTCAACTTGGCCGAAGTCAAGATGAACTTTCATGGGAGTATAATTCATAGGGTGGTTTCCCGTTGCCTTCCCCATAAACCACAGATCGATATTGGACTCTTGTTCTCAGCAGTGTATCTAATGCGAGCAGGGTTCGAACCGCGAAGCTTATGCTTCTTAGTCGACCCGTGTATGCTTCACGCTACACAGCTGATTCAACTGGATTTAGATAAATTGAGAAACCGTTGTCAGATACGCCTAATTAAATAACTCGAGCCTATTTCTTGCAACTCGAGAGGGAGAGGGGGTGTAGCAAATTCTAATCTTGCTTATGGCGGCGTAAAAGCTGGCGCTGGTTTTGAATTGGAAGTCCCTAGTAACACCTCCTGATTGGTAAGACACTGTTGGTAATCAATTTTAACTTGTTTTCACTTTTTTTTCTATAAAAAATTTTTTTTTTTAATTAAAGAACGAGTAAATAAAATCATTTTATTTTTTTACACAATATATTTGGTGTATCCTAAGATTATCAATACAACTTTGCAGATGTGAAAAAACTTTAATTTGAATTTTTAAAGGTTTGTTGATATGCAAAAATGTAAATAAAAAGTTAATAGATACTACAGTCAAACCTGGGTGAGCGAGAAAACTCTACAAGGGAGAGTAATTGCCACGTCCCGTCATTTTAACCCTCGAAAACCTGTATAAGTTAAAAACAGAAACCTCTATATAAGAGTCGGTTTTCACGTCTGGACCTCTATAACTGAGACTGCCACTTATGTCATACCTCTATAAGCGATAGTCGAGCAATAAATATCGTCTAACAAACACCTACAGTAACTACAAATCGAGCGTATTTGTATGCCATACCATTGCTTTTAAGCCGCGTTCTTTTAGAATTGTCAATTGACCTATTAGTCAAACTTGTTACAGTTGATAAGCAGCAATTGCAAAGAAAAGTTTGTCACGTCCTCGGAATATCAAAACAAAAATTGTTTTGAAAAATTCAAGTGAAAAACCTCCCTAAGCAAAAAAATATTCCGGTCCCTTGGACTCTCGCTTATCCAGGTTTAACTGTATTACCACATATTACACTGATACACAAGATGTTCTGCAGTACACAACGAATATACTTGTTGGTGATTACTAGATCAGTTTTATTAAAAAAATTCAAGTAAAACAGAAATCTGTTAAATTTCAATGTATAAAAAATGATTAAATTTCATAGTAAAATAAAACATAAATTTACTATTAACATTCTTTTGCACAACACCCTACACGTAATTAAAGAACACATTCATTCACGATAAAATGTTTACATTAACTTATCCATTAATAATTTATTCGATTTCGTTAAAGCATAATAAAAACTCCATTTACATTCACAATTTTAAATTTTAATTAATTTTTAGCGTTTATAATCTTAACTACTAAAAGCTTAAATTACACCAGTGCTTCCCAAACCTGGGAATAATTCAAATTAAAATTAATCAATTTTTAAATAATTCGTTTTTAAGAACACTTGAAGTGGTTTCTGAATACCAGCAAAATAATTACTTACACTAATTGTCACAAATTCGTTAATTATAATCAGGCTCGCCATAAGCCTCGAAATAAAATAAATCACATTTGATGTTGCTGTCTGTAAACCACGTTTTGAGTAAATTCAATTTAATTCCAGAAATTCAGAATTGCAACAATATTTTGGTTCAGTTGAATTCAAAATTTTTCATGTTAAACCAAGTTTGAAATAAAAAAAACTATTGCAGTAATTCTAAAATTATGGAATTAAATTAAACGTATAGAATACCATAGTTTTGTTAAAATCTGAAGAAAATTATTTTTGTTATGCACTAGAACCTTGATTATCCAGGTTCATTGGGACCAGTGACTTTCACGTATAATTGAAACCACGAATAATCACAAATAGGTACATTTATTTTAAAAAATTATTGACATTTGTTTCATTAGACAAATTCATGTCGGCAAATATCAAAAACCTCGATCATCCGGGTTCATTGGGACCAATGACTTTCGCGTATAACTGAAACCACGAATAATCACAAATAGGTACATTTATTTAAAAAATTATTGACATTTGTTTCATTAGACAAATCCATGTCAGCAAATATTTTTTTACAAAAACAGCAACATTATTTTATATGTCAAGCCTACAGTGGATGCATTTTCGTTCGAATTGTGTGTTTAGAAATTCTATCCTTCACTATTACCGGATCATTTGCATCTATGGGTCTCAATCGGACCTTCTGACAAACACCATCCACTATACAAGCAGCTGAATGTTATAAATTTGAGATGAAGTGCTGAAAAAATGTTCAATCAAACCCAAGTTATTAGATGTGAATATGCATGCTATACAACTGCACTAACCGAGGCAATTGATTTATGTTGTGCAGATCTGCAATATAAATTACTAATTGTAGAACCGCTACACAAGTATTAAATTCCCTTTCTGTCAGCATTTCTGTTTGTTTTTAAAACATGGTTAATGGAAAATAATATATATATATATTTATGTTTCAAGCTTCCTTATGCAAGGATTGTATTGTACTATAGGGGTTTTATGTAAGGATACAACCGAAGTCGTTTTCCGTCCCACCATTTAATACCTCGAAAGATGTTGCTAGCACCTTGTGAGAGGACCACTGGCTTTCCATGCCTTCCGAAGTACGGAAATGGGCACACAAAGTGCGCCTCTACCCGGATTCGAACTAAGCGCCTTATGTTAGCAATTGATCACACCAACAACCAGGCTAACGACCGTTTCTAAAGCCGTGTCTAGACGCAACAATATCGTTGCAAGTCTCGTAAATCACATAAATTGTTGCATGTGGATGAGAAATTTGAACTGTGCAAAGTTTGTACAGATTTCTTGTTAACAGTGAAGCAGACAACTCGAAACACACATGAGAAGGATAAGGCTAATATACCACCGATTATACCACATACCTTTACTAATGTATCATATACAGAACTGAATGACAAAATCGGTGCTGAAATGTGAGCGTGGGGACGCTCCAGAACTGCAACGATATTAGATGTGCAACGATATCGTTGCGTCTAGACCAGGCTTAATAAAAAATAATAATTTATCAACATTTTTATGGATAAACCGCATCCTGATAATTGAGGTTCTATTGTATAGACAAAAAGATTTAGATATAAACGAGTGTTATTAACTTGTAAAATATATTTTAAGAATAAATTTATTAATATCAAGTGATTCTAAATAAAATTATTAGCAAATTATTTTATTGAAATTATATATATTATTAACCTCTGAAATTAATATAGATTAAAATTTTTAAAATTAAAAGGTTAAATAAACAATAAAACAAAATATTATTCGTAAGCTTTCAGCAATAGTTACTGCTGTCATCAAACGTTTGATGACATCAGACGTTTGATGAAATATTCTAAGCTTTCAGCAATAGTTACTGCTGTCATCAAACGTTTGATGACATCAGACGTTTGATGACAGGAGTAACCATTGTTGAAAGCTTACAAATAATATTTTGTTTTATTGTTTATTTAACCTTTTAATTTTAAAAATTTTAATCTAATAATAACGCAAATTATTTTACACTTACATTTTTCAAAATTTCATTGGGTTAAAATTGATAGTTTAGGTGAGCACATACAGCTCTTTATTGTATTAAGTGCGGCTTCCATTAAAAATTTTAAGTAAAACTTTTACGTATCTTGTTAAATTGACTAAATCGTACATTTATTACTACGTAAATTATACCGGGTAGCCAGCCCCACACCCAAACATAGAATTAAGATAAAAAATTGTTTTCCCCATTAATGAAAAATATATCAAAATATATCAAGTGTGTTGGTGTGTACAAAAATTTGTACGGCCAATGTTAATTTCGTTCCATAATCACTTGGAATTTTCATCCAATCGGTGAAACCAGGCAAAATGGATGTACCATAGTGATGTCACTATATGCCTGTTTTTATCCACTGCTGGATAAAGGCCTTCCCCATTGGGAAGTATTTAGCCATAAAACATCACGCTGGCCAAACGTCTTGGTGAGTGCATTTTATACCTACTGCCAGGTAAGACGCTCAGAATAATCTTTTTACTCCACCCGGGTTTGAACCGGGGCCGATCGTTTTAGTAGTCGACACATTTAAGCGCCGAGCCGCGATCGTCACCGTGGTGATGTATTCACGTAAAAACTATCGCCCATGTCATAGAACACGGCCTCAAGTTTTTTTTGCATGTGTGCAACATTTAGAGTCAGTTGTATAACAGAAGTTAATCCTCGGATCACACTGAACCATGGATCAAGTTCGGTAATTGGTTGGTTTTTAAATTTTCAACCAATCACCAACCAATGTAGAAATAATTTTATTTAAAATCACTTACTTAACTTGATATTAAATTCAATCTTAAAAAAAACTGTATATGCAAAAAAAATTTTTGTTTTCTATTATCGAGCAGTATTGCAAATTAGAGCAAGTAAAGAAAATCAGACTTACAAAGAGGAACCCAAAGGTTGCAAATTTGAATTTTATTTATTCTGGTAGAACTTACCAGCACATTTTATGGACGGACATGTATCTGAACTTTTACAATCATTTTTGCAATTTTCAAGCATGTTTAAGCATAGAAGGTATTTATATTAAAAATGTAGCCTTAGTAATAATTATCTAAAAATAAATTAAGCTGTATTCACAACCTCAAAAGATAGGATTAAAATTAATCTTGACAATTAACATAACAAATGAATTTGATCCATAATGCAAATGTTATCCTCCTTGAAAAAATTTTTTAAATTTCTCCAAACTCAAATTTTGGTGCTGCTATTAGTTATATTATTCCGATTATACACCCAAACATAGGAAGTTGGTTTTTTAAATTGCTACTTCCTATTGTAACGAATTTTAAAGAAAATATATCAATCAAAAGATATTTTTTTCCGCGTCTAATGATATGCAACATTCAATATTATGCTTGGCTTCTATATGCAGTATACGAAGAAGTCTTATGATTTGGCTCCATGTCTGTCCGCATATTTCCTTTAAGGGTTTTGTTATACAATATTTTATTGCTTCAACACTTTTTTGTGGGTTGGTAATAAATGAGCGGCAGTATAGCGCGAAGCATACACAGGTCGACTACGAAACGTAAGCTCGTGGTTCAAACCCTGTTAGCGTTAGATACACTGCTGCGATCAAAAAGTCCAATATCGATCTGTGGACTATGGGGAAGGCAAGGGGAAATCACCCCATTAAATTATACTCCCTGGTAAATTCATCTTAGCTCGAGCCAAGTTGAATCGCCAACGTCTAGGGAACCGGATATGGCACATGAAGAAGGTAATAAATGAACCAACCAATCAGAGGTGCCAAAGAGTGAATTCAACATAATTTTCTTACATATAAACTGTTTAATAACTTGTGAAATTATGTTTTGTAAAAAAGTTTTTAAATTTTTACAAGCTAAGTGAAATTGTTAATTTTTTTACATTAAATGCAAAATTTTTTTTAAAAACATAATTTTTTTATATAGAAAATCTATATTACCAATGAAAAAATAAAGAATTATCTAAGATAATTGTGTTGGCCTAACAGATGAATAAAGAATAACCAGATTCTTGTTCTACAAGTTTAGCATTTTAAGCCTGGTCTAGACGCAACGATATATCTCATAAATCATTGCATGTGGACAAGAGATTTGCGGAAATCTGAAAACTGTGCAAAGCTTGTACCGATTTCTTGTTAACAGTGAAGCAGACAACTTGAAACAGACACAAGAAGAATAAGGCTACTAGTGTACTGTATACCGAACTGAATGACAAAATCGGTACTAAAATGTGATCATGTGAACGCTCCAGAACTGCAACGATATTAGATTTGCAACGATATCGTTACATTATATTATTTTAATAGTTAAATTATATTATAGTTAAATTATAAATTTAAATAAAAAATTATTACAAAATATTATTTCATTATAAACCAGAAAGACAGCTGTCTAAGAACTGCGGTTTTTCCATTATTGCTAAAAATACAATAATAAAATTTTTGTTAAAAAGTATTGCTTTGACTTTTTGGTAACAATTGCTATTAAGTTACTTTGATAGCTTAAAATAAATTTTCGCTATGGTGAACATAAATAGGTATTACTCTGTCGAAGAAAAGGTTTTCATTGTAAAAATGTATCACAGTGGTAGTTTAAAAACCATTGTTTAAACTTTTATTTTTGTATATAAAATACTAAATGTTGCATATCTTTAGATGTAAAAAAAATATCTTTCGATTGTGTTTTTTCATTAAAATTGGTTGTAATGGGAAGTAGAAATTTCAAAAAAAGAAATTTCCTATGTTAACTCCCTATGTTTGGGTGCCCGGCCAGCAACCCGGTATATAGATTATTATTATTTGTTATTAAACGTCTGATGACAGCAGTAACCATTGCTGAAAGCTCACAGATAATTCCGTTTTATTGTTTATTTAATCTAATGTTAATTTCATAAATTAATAGTATATATTATAATTTCTATATAGATTATGAGCACTTTAATTTTCCTTCATGAACGTAAGAAATAGCTTCTTACGTTATTACAAAATGCAGACACCTGTCATAAGCTACTTTGTGCTATACAAGCATTATATATCACCAGTTTATTTTTATTTATTTATATATTTCTAGTTTTCTCGGTATGTATCCATTGCATTTAACCTATGCATGCAGGAAACTGTCAGTTCCTTTAATCATTTTTATATCATTAATTTATTTTGCACCAGAAAACCAATTATAATATTTTAATAATTTATAATGTTAATTGAGACCAGCAGGTAAATATTTAGTAATTTAAAAATTTTATTGTACATGGTTATACCATAGAAATCAAACCTGTGATTCTTGAACAACTAACTTTCAAACTTCATTTTTTGTTGAAAATGAAAAACAAACACGTTTGTCTTTTTTTAAAATTATAATAGCATAAATCTGCATCTATAATTTTACATGGATTCACTAAAATTTTTGAATTTCTAGGAATTCAAAATTTTGATACCCTGTTATCAATTTTTGTATTTTTACATTTAAAAATATATTTATATTCTTTTGAAGAATTTAATTGATAGAAGGCGCACCACCGCTTACAAAAGAACTACAAATTTGGGGGTGGGTGTGAATCCAGCTTAACAGATGGCATAGTTCTTTAATTTTGATTGTGGCTTTTTTGCATCTTAGCCTAGATTTGTATAATATTTCATAGAAAATCATAGATGATCAAATTTGTGTTAGCTCAACCTAAAAGGATATTTTCGTAATTTTACGGGTACCTAATATTTAAGCCATGATTATAATTAATTGAAACGATTACGCATAGCAATACTTGAATCAAAAAATTAACTAGTAATAAACCAATGTTTGGAAACCACTGAATTATACCATGATAATTAATTCAAAAACCTTTTTAAAATATTGAGAGAAAATATCACAGGTCTAAAAAATCTTTTAACAGGGTAGTCCTTAGTTTTTCACAAATGTCCATTTGATTTTGTATCGATCCCCTATCCATAGTTTCAGCTCTCTCAATTTTCCATGACAAGTTTTCAATTTCTGCTTCAAGTTGAGCTTGTTGATATTCAAACAGTTCTTTACGTGGGCCAGAATCCATATAATAGGCATAAGGATACGTATACTGTAAAGTGTAGCGACATTTAGCTAGTAACTCAGCTGCAGTGAAAAGATATTGCCAATCAATCCATGTTCCTAAACCATCCATAACTTTCTGGTTAATTCGTGATTTAAGTTTTTCTAAAGTATGCGCTTCAAGTTTAAGAGACCTTGAATGATTTTCCCACCGTTCATAATAATGGAGATACTTTTTTAAAGCTTCACGTGCTTGAGCATGCACCGATTCATACGCAATATTTGGATTTTCTTTATAGCGTGAGCATTCATAATATTCTGATCCATGAGTTTTCCAATTACCAAAACACATCCAGCAAAAGTCAAACTTACAACTGTAGCATTGCATATGGTTACAACCACCATTTTTTTCTATACAAATGTGACAATTTGGGCAATCTTTGGTATTTGCACTTATATAATTAGCCGTTTCGCTATCATCGGCACATTTTGTCAGCCATTTTTTAATTATCTGACAATCAGTTGGTGCGTGATAGTCCATTCCACATCTTCAAGTAAAAACAATAATTAAGAGTCAAACAGAATTATAACTATAAACCAACAAATTTAAAAAATGCACTGCTAAGGACTTATGATTCACCTATCAGTTTATCTGCAGATATCGGACTGCCGACCTAAACTAAAGGTCTTATCTGTGCCGGCCAAATATGCAATTTTTCTATCTCTAATCTCTTCACTTAATCTGCAAATTCTGATCTGAGAATAATCGATATCGTCAGTAGTCTTAATGGACTGCAGATAATCTGTTACGTGAATGAACACTGTTAACTAAATAGTCACTATTATAGACAATTCACCAATTCTCGATTAATCAATATAAATCAAGTCAAAGCATATCGATTCAATGAATCTGATTTAAAATCAGATGATTTTTAAAACTTTATTTAAACTAAAAAATAAATTTTAATTTCCAGTTCTATTTTGATAAAAAAAATACTTAAGAGTTATCTGATCGACATAAGTATAAAGAACTATTATTATTAAGCTATTGATTCATCGTTGTGAATAGATTCATTACTACAATTTTTTAGGAAATCAAATGTTCCATTTATTAAAAAAATATATTCAAATCGATTTTCAGGCGCAAGCCAAGTCACTATTAGTGTTAATATCTGTAAGTTATTGTTAATGTAACTTACATATTTGTAAAATATTAAGCTGGGTTTGAAATGTATTATACCATAAAGAGTATATAAAACCGTATTTTCAAAAGTCATTCATATCTTTTTAAATGGCTCGATTAATTCCTTGATAAAAACAAACGCAGACACCTAATATTATAGTACATTTTTTATTTTTATACATTTATACTAAATAGGATTGAATTAAATTGTTAACTTGAATGTAAATGTTCATATAAGCTTTTTAATAAAATAAATTAAAATGAAAACAATTAACAACTTGCAAAGTTGAAAATAACTTATGTACATACTTAATGTATCAGGGGTTTCAAATAATTTTATTGTTTAGTTTTGGATTTTACGTAAGTTAAAAATAGTTTTTATTTTAATTCAACTCGATTTATTATATTAAAATGCTACAGATATTAATTTCAAAAGTAGACAGTCGAAACAACTTCTTTCTTGAATAAAGAGCAAAACAAAAAACCCATTGGGGTTTTCCCTACCCTACTTCAAAATTTTAAATAGCACCTCCCCCCTGCCCCTATCGAGCAGTACAACATTTTAACATTTTAAAGGTGGAAAATATCCTTGTTGATCCATGTTAAAAATCGAATTTAGATTTAATAGATCTGTTTATGAGATAGAATAAAAATTAAAAAATTAAACAAATTATAATTTTATTTTAACAAGCTTGTAATGAACAAATGCGCTAATAATAATTTTATTAGCAAATTATTTTATTTTTACGAAAATTACGTTAGCAGTGATAAATATGTACATTCCATTATTACCTAAAATTTCGATTTTTCCGATTTTATTATAAATCATGCATTTTATAGGTTTTTTTTTAAATATAAAAATTTAAGTTCTCTTTTGGTTTTTGAGAGAACTTTCTCGTATTGTGTTTAGTAAAATCTTCAAGTGGACATTCACATTAATTTTTTGACTGTGTGAATCGTCCATCACGTCGAAAGCGCCCCTACAAATATCTACTGCATTCTTGTTTGAAATGGGCTATAAGTAATAAAACAATCCATTTAATTTCAAAAAGTTTACTGGACTGAAAATCACTGTGCTCGTAGATCTTGAATTTCCAATGAAAGCTATCCCGATGAAAATGAAGGCCACTAGTACATATGTGATCAAGTTAGTACAAAATTTAAACGAACCAGTTTCATATGCAACAAAATTAATAAGTAACGCAGAATCCTCAAAAAGTTAATATGTGGGCCAATGTAGTACTTGGGAATTGCATTATTGGGTCCATGGGAAGGAAATCCTTCTCTAAATATCCTACCATGACAAACAAAGTTCTCCGTTACTTCCTTTTCACGAAAAATGGGAAAATAAGCAAGTTAATATAATTAATTAGTGGATTACCCCCTAAATAAAAATTAAAACTATAGTTGAGGTGATAGGTCATTATAGTCTACCAAGATACGCTTAACAACACATTGCCAACGAGAACATTCAACAGGCAGGATTATCAAATAAAAAATAGCAAACAAAAATTATAAATTTAGAAATAACTTACTGGATAACCGTGGTTTCATTCTCTGATTTCCTCAGACTGAGAACCAGTCTGAACCGAACCTATCTATCTAAACCGACGGGTTTTTATTTTTCTCAAATTTATGAGCATTCGGTATATACTACAAGTACTAAAAAAGGAAAAAAAGACTGATAAATTCGTTCACACAAAACTTGACAACCTTTTTTACTAAAATGGCATTCAGAAATGTAGAAGTTTGGTGGGCATGAAGCATCAAGGACATGAAGCATGATGAAGAGGAGGAGGGGTAACATAAAATACCTTAATGCAACATAAATTTACTATATAAAAGTGACAGTTAAGATACCCGAATCTGGATTTTACCATTTTTTAAAGCAGTTTATAAAAGATAAAGGTTTAATTAGCAGATAAAAAAAAATAAAAGTTAAGAAAGTAAAAAATTTAGAAAGTGATGTCGCACTATTAGAATGGATATCTAGTAGTTCAGACTCATCGCCAATTGAAACATTGTGGTATAAAATAAAACCAGCAGTGACCATAGCGACCAGCAGTGTAGCGTAAAGTATACACCGGCCGACTGGAGAGCGGTAAACCACGGTTCGAGTCCTAGTCGAGTCGAATACACTGCTGTGATCAAAGGTCCAATATCAATCTGTGGACCGTGGGGAAGGCAACGGGAAACCACCCCATGAATTATATTCCCTTGAAAATTCATCTTGGCTTCGGCCAAGCTGGGTCACGACGCTTCTGTCAAGAAGCAAACGATGAAGAAGATAAAATAAAAAATAGATTACGAGCAAACATTGCCAGAATTACGATCGCGTCTTTGAGATATCCGAGACGGTTTTACCCCAGAAGAGTGTCACTTGTTAACACCATGCCACGGATGCATTCGAAACCGTTATAAAAAGAAAAAGTGACGTCACTCTCTGGTAAAATTTGATTTGTACAACTGTCATTTTAGCTAATTTAGCTTAAAATTGGCTAAAACAGTTCTCATTTGCTTAATAATGTTTAATTTCAGTTAATTTAATAAAAACAATAATAAATTTAATTTAACTATTTCTTTTAACAGATCTTTTTACTGATAAATGAAATTTTATTGTTTGGGCCAAATTCAATGAGACGGCGCTCGTATATACTGATTGTGACCAATATAATATTTGCTGATCCCAGTAATATATTTGCCGATTTTTTTCTCTCATACGTTATTTTCTGAATTTAAAGTAATTTGAATGCATTATATTATTATTCCAAGATTAACAGAATTTAAATAAATAATCCATAATACTTTTTTTGAATATATCTATCTTACATTAAAAATTGTCAATTTGTCTTGTCGTTCTAAAGTGTGCTAGTGTAAATTTAACATATTTTTTGTTGAACGAAATTTGTTGAGCTGTTCAAAAGATATGAATTATTTTGGTTTTTAATCGCAACCCTTGCATTTTTTAACTTAATATTTTATAAATGTGTAAGTAATATTTACATTGTTTAATAAGTTACAAAAATAATGCAATCTAGATAAAATCCAACATTTTTATCTGGTGAAGGTCTTTGGTGTGGTAATCATAAAGTAAGTAAACTTCAACCTTTGTGACTCGAATATTATAATAAACAAATATATTATTATATCTATTGTTAAATATAAATCACTTACTTGAAGCAAAAAACAGTTTTGCATTGACAACAAATTGATCGTTTAGCTTTTGGATTGGTGCTTCGTATAACAACCTGACAGTTTGGTCCTGGACAAAATCTCAACTCTGGATGTGACTTGACATAATCTTGAAAAATATACTGCTGATACTTTTCCCTCAAACTTGGAGGTGATAAATGCTTCAACACTAAATCTTCTGGAGCCAAAACCTCACAATTACGAGCCATACAGCTTATACCAGTAGAAACTCCCTGTAAATATAATTTAAAAATATGTAAGAAAAGACTAATTAAATAAATTAACCTGATTAATTTGTACTTCAAAATGTAAAGCCCAACATTCTTTGCAAAACATATGGGCACAAGCCAAACTAAAAAACTTTTCACTCGATTGAGGAGTCACACAAACGGGACATGTTATAAAGCGAGAACAGTTTCCAGCTGTTGAAAGTACTGTCGATGATTTAATTCTAGAATTAATCAGTAAAGTGTCGGGATTTGCGCGATATTTTGTTATGATAAGTTGTACAGCCCATCCGTGTGAATGTAACAAAACCTAAATAAAAAATTTTACACCAAGAGTTTTAAAAAATATCACAATAAATACTTTTGCAAGCGAAGGTGTAATTTCCAAGTTATTACTTAGGATTTCAACGGTTTCATTTAAGAGCCGTTCGACTTGCTCTTCTGTCAAACACTCGTATTCAAAATATTCAGGATCTGCTCTAGTGAGATCAATCCTCTCTATATCGTAATCTTCTTCAGTATCGTAGTAATCAAAATCATCGTAGCCATCGTTATCCGAATAATCCATATCGGATTCTTCATCTTGTGGTTTAGTATTCATTTCTTGTGGTATGTGTTAAAACTGAATTACCCAGCACTCACAGACATGGCTGAAAAACACAAAGTGACAACACAAAACTGGAATTATCACAACTTATATCAGCACGTAACTTTAACAAACAAATTGGTATTATTTTTGTTTAATAACATCAACACCTGACTTGTACTTTCAGCCAATAAATAATCAGCCATTCTACAAATATGTGATAACAAGTGGCGCCATCTGTTCGATGACGAATAAAACAGAAAATCCATACAAGATAATCAAAAATTCGATTAAGGAAATTGAAAGCAGTTGTAGGTGCCTAAGGTTTAAAAGATGTCTAAATTTAAATTTTTTGTGTATATCAAAAGGATATAGATTTGATACAACTTCCTATTTTATTACTATAGAAAATACAAAATTGATTTAAAACTCTAAAGGCGACCCCACACGATGATTATTTCATCTCGGAAGATAAACCCCCGCGGTGTAATCTGTTTAGTAAACTTTTTCAACATGAAATGGTTTATATTTCTTCAATATACATTTGGTTCGAAATTTTTAAAAATTTTACCATTTTTGGGGGCAGGTAAGAAACCTGAACTCCGATTTTAATCATTTATAAAAGGATTATGAAAGATGAGGGTCTAATTAGCGAATAAAACAATAACATTTGCAGGCAGTTTACAAATTTTGAAAAAGACGGTTTTAAAAATTTATTTTCACTCATTGACTTGTTTAAACTGTAACCCCGCCCACCGAAATTAAAATAGGTTGTGGTGACAGTACAGATACCCGAATCTCGATTTTTACAACGAATTATGAAAGATGAAGGCCTAATTAATAAATAAAATATAAAATTTGTGGTCGGTTCACAAATTTTGGAAAAATACACTTTTGGTGAATCCGAGTCTTAACGTGGTTGCGTTTGTCAAACCCCACTTTTCTCAGCCTCCGCTCCGACCGCTACAAGCGGTTTTGATAACCGCTTTACTCATTAAAAACATCCCCCAAGAACGGTCCAACTCGCCAAAATGTGGATGTTAACCTGGCGGATCTTAGGGAGTAACTGGTAGCTCCCCACCGCTAGTCACTGTCAACTCACCTACAGCACGCAGACGGGTGATAGAATGTTGGCTATAATGACGTAATACCTCGCAATAATACAGTTACATGTATTTCTTATGGGAAAATTATAATTTTCAAATTTGAATTGTGGCCTTATTAGAAGTCCGACTAAATTCATCCTCACCTTAAATGATTCGCACTTTATGTTCTTTCGATTGGTAAAGCTATTTTTATAGAAAAAAGTGTACTTTTGAGTTCAGGTTTATTACCTCAACCCCCTTTTTTTCATAAAAAAGATTACAATTAGATTATAAAATTAATCGCGAGGGAGGGCTAAATTTTGAAATTCCACCACTGATTTGGACAAAATTTTATATAACTACTAATTTTCAAAATTATTAAATTTTAGTTGAAAGTTTTAAGGCCAGAAATATTGATTTACTGTGTAATGTGTATATATCCAACTGTCAAATTTCTGTCATATTCCGTTTTATAAAATTCATTGTTATAATTTTTTGACTTTAGTATTAAATTCATTTTTGAATGTTTTTCTATATACTAATTTTAAAGTAAAACTGTGATTCGTTTATCGAAAAATGTGCGTCATCATACAAAATTAAGTTTTGTAAAATTAAGTAAATTTGTGACAGGAAATTTTTACAAACAATTTATAACCTCCAATTTGATTGGAATTTTGTTTACTACATTTAAAGATGACAAATTTAGTAAACGATATTAAACTGCCCGAAGATAGTTGTGAAAATTTGATTTTGGATAAACACGTTGATTTCATCAAGAAATATGGAAAGGCGGAGAGTAATTTTGAATACCAAATGACTGATTATTTGAGGATTTCTGGAATGTACTGGGGCCTTACTGCTTTAGAATTAGTTGATCAGTTAGAATGTCTACCTCGCCATGAAGTGATCGATTTTATACAACAATGTCAAGATCCTGACTCGGGTGGTATTAGTGCTTCGATTGATCACGATCCTCATTTACTACACACATTGAGTGCTGTTCAACTTTTGTGTATGTATGATAAACTGGATGCGGTCAATGTTGAAGGTATTGTGCAATATGTTGCTTCTTTACAACAACCCGATGGAAGTTTTATTGGTGACAAGTGGGGTGAAGTAGATACACGATTTTCATTCTGTGCAGTGGCTACTTTATCGTTACTTAAACGTATGGATGTAATTGATGTTGATAAAGCTGTAGCATTTGTAGAATCATGCAAGAATTTTGATGGTGGATTTGGATCACGACCATTTTCAGAAAGCCATGCTGGATTAATTTATTGTTGTATTGGATTTTTCTCTATTACTGGTAATAAAACTACATTTAAATTTTTGCATTAAAGTTACACTTATTTCTGTTTAGGCCGTTTGGATTTAGTCAATAGAGACACTTTGGCATGGTGGTTATGTGAACGTCAATTACCGTCTGGAGGTCTTAATGGTAGACCTGAAAAACTTCCAGATGTTTGTTATTCTTGGTGGGTTTTGTCTTCTCTAACTATTTTAGGCAGGTTAGATTGGATCGATGCCGATAAGCTTAAAAAGTTTATTTTTGCATGTCAAGACAATGAGAGTGGAGGTTTTAGTGATCGGCCGGGCGATATTCCAGATCCATATCACACTTTGTTTGGTTTAGCAGCTTTGTCTTTATTGGGGCACGAATCTATTAAATCTGTCAATCCTACTTTTTGTATGCCTCAGTATGTAATCGATCGGTTACAGTTAAAACCACAAAAACTATGAATTTTATTCATGTAGTTTTAAATAATTTTATAGTATGCTGCAAATATTTGTTTATTATATGATTTGTAAATAACAGAAAATAATTTATTTAATTTAAAATTGTTACTGTTAACTCACTCATTCCTGATCCTAAATTAAAACTTTGTTCACCAAGGTTACTCACATTTTTGACCTCATTTATTAAAATTTGGCAGGGTTCTCATTCATCTGAAAAAATCAGGGAATTTAGGATGGTATAGATTTTATCATGGAAAAGTTGGGGAAAATTCTTTGAAATAAAAAAAAATTATGAAAATTGCGTTCATGATTTTGGCAACAAAATATTTTGAAAATACTAGTGGAGCTATTACATTAATCTTTCTTGACATTTGCTTAGTTGCAGTGCTATATTTATGTTCAATTGACTTATAGACAAAATGCACAGTTGCCAACCGAACATCGCAATTAGTAGGGAAAATTTTGCTGCAATAACAAAATTAGTAATGAAAGGTGACCTTTCAGAAACTAATTACAGAGCCAGCAATATAGTTACTTAACATTGTTTTATGTTTAGTATAAGAATCTTATTAATTCATTTGATAAATTCAACCGGAATGATAATCTCGTAAATCCGTTCAAACAACACGCACAGTTAGAGTGTAAATGTTTTTGTCCCTATGAGGTGATTATAAATTTTAAAATGCTTTTGTCACGTTTGACGTTCAGGTTCAACCTTGTTATCAATATTTTTTTATGTGAAAATTATTACTGTCAGATGTCTCTGAAGATCGTGATCCTCGAACACACAAAATTGAGATTTAATACAAGACAAGAGGTTAAACCCATTCTTCGCATGTTTTTGTTAATCTTGTTAATATATTCAGTAATTTTTAAAGCTTAATAGGAGTTTTATTAATCCATTTAGTAAGTTCAATATTAATGAAAATCTTGTTAATCCACTCCAGAACGTGCACAGTTGAGACCTGACAAATTTGGCAGTACTTGCATGTATGTTTTAGTCTTGCCTGGTACTAATTATGTACTGCCAGCAGTGCTATAACTAACTTTTCATGTGCCCTGTGCAAGGTCTTATTTTTTGGGCTTCCTCCAACTTTTTCTTTGGGAAATAATAATGAACCAATAAATTTACTATAATATAGCAATTTATTGTTTGTAAATAATTTTGTTTTAATTTTAAAAGTACATCAAACCGAAAGATGATACAAACAAAAATTACCAATCATCAAGTTGTGATTTGATTAAAATTCAATTTAAATTGAAAGAAAAAGAATAATTTAAATTAAACACAATATTAGTTATCGATCAGCTATTACTTGAAATTGACCGATAGAGGTGAGCGTAAAGGGTTTTCAGATGTTGCTTAATTTTTTACTTTATCATATGTAATATGAGAAAGTATTGTTTTCGTGCAGAAAAAAAAATTTGAGATTTTGATGGATTTACAAATAATTTTCAAATAAAATTTTGGATTTTGTATCCTTATTCAGACTTAGAGCTGATTAGATTTTGGTTAAAATTGGTTCAGGGGAACTATTTTTAAATTTTTAAATTTTATTATTTAATATTAGTTTTTAATTATTATTTCAAAAAATAATAGGAATTTCAAAACCAAATTTAGGATTTAGCATACTTATGTCGAGATTTAGAACTGATTAAATTTTAGTTAAAATTGGTTTATGAGAACTATTGTTTTTTTTTTTTTAAGTTTTATTATTTAATATTAGTCTTTATTTAATATTTTAAAAACTAACAGAATTTTCAAAACCAAATTTTATATTTCCTATCTTTATAGTAGGAGTTAGAGTTATTTAAATTTTGGTTAAAATTGGTTCATGGAAACTATTTTTTAAAATTTTTTTAATTCTTATTATTTAATATTAGTTTTAGGCTTCTATACATAGTATAGAAAGAAGCCTTATGATCTGGCTTCGTGTCCGTCCGTCCGTCTGTCCGTCCGTCTGTCCGTCCGTCCGTCTGTCCGTCCGCATAATTCAAAGTCACTAAATTAGTGACAAAAAAACCTTTTGTCACTAAATTTTACTTTTTGTGGGTAGATGGACAAACGCGTGAATGGATTAACAAGATTCAAAATAATTAATTGAGATCAAACACACAGAGTTGTGGACGCTTTTTCAATTGTTTATGAGATTATTTTATTCATCTTACACTTTTTTTTGGGTTGGTAATAAATGAACTAACCAATTAAAGGTGCGAAAGAGTGAAAGTAAAAATTACGTAAAACGTAAAATAACACTTACAAAATGCAAATCAATTTCTTATATAGAAAATTTTAGTTACCAACTAAAAAATTAAGATAATCTGATGATCGTGCAGATAAAGAAAAATTATAAATTTAAATTAAAAATAATTACAAAATATTATATAATTGTAAACCAAAAGGTAGCTGTATAGAAGCCTAAGAACTGCGGTCATCCGAGTTCCACCTTGTTTAATTAATATTTCAAAAAGTAATAGGAATTTCAAAACCAAATTTAAGTTTTCGCATATTTTAATCAATATTTAGAACTGATTAAGTTTTAGTTAAAATTCGTTTATAAGAACTATTGTTTTTTATTATTTTAAATTTTATTATTTAATATTAGTCTTTATTTAATATTTTAAAAACAAACAGGATTTTCAAAACTAAAATTGAGATTTGTTTTGTTTATGGCAGGAATTAGAGCTGATTAAATTTTGGATAAAATTGGTTCATGGAAGCAATTTTTTTTTAATCTTTTTATTTAATATTAGTTTTTATTAAATATTTCAAAAACTAATGAGGATTTTAAAACTAAAGTTGGTATTTTGTATCTTTACATTTAGACTTAGATCTGATTAGATTTTGGGTCAAAGTGGTTAATGAAAAATATTTTTCTCTTTATTATTAAAAATTATTTTTTAATATTTAATAAAAATATGATCATCATGGTCATGGCCACATCCGATTTTTTATTGAAAAACTTGACAGAAAGCTTATAGTAATAAACTTAAAAATGTGCACTTTTAAATTTTACAAGTTTACTGATCTTCTAGGCTAATAAATAAGATAAATTTGCATTTGTGTATTTATATTTTTTTTCAGAACTAAACAATAAAATATTTCTCTAAAGTTAGTCCACATGCAACTTTTAGAAATTGTTTCAAATCAAATGACAACGTAAAATACCAAAATTTGTTTTAAAATATAATATCCGTGGTCCCGGGGAAAAAGGGGATAAGTTCATTTTGAACAATTTTCAGTAGAATTAATTAAAGTTCAGAAACGTGCTAAAAATCAGGTTAAAATCGAACACATAATATTTTTTTACTTATAACTACACTTCCTGATGGCAGTTGACTTATGTCCTTACACACAAACGTAGGCCGCTAAAATTAGAAGTCAGTTAACCACTTAGCTCATTTTGACACAATTTTTGACTTATCCCTTTTCCCGGGACCACGGATATATATTTTAGGTCATTTCTGTCCCCTCTTTCATCCTGGGCCTGTGCTACTGCATCTGTGCACATGCCCAGTTACGGCACTGATGGCCAGGTCCTGCCTTTGTCGATCAATGTTGCACTATGTTAACAAATGACATATCTCGTAAAAGACTGAAAGACGTGTTACAAACTAGAACATAATGTATTTCTTGGTTAAATTTTTCTCAAAATGGGTTTTGCTTGTAGGCGTCTTTTATAAGGGATCGTACCCATTTTGATCCGCGAGGTCTGCACTCCGCCATTGATTCGCTCTCGCAGATTTAGTTAGGCGAGATTAGCTCTGGCGGACTTGTAATTTGACACTTGTCCTCGACCTTCCCCCGTCACCCCTCTTACCCATGTGCCGATTGGAGCTGGCATTTGGCCAGAAAGAGTTCTTGGTTGGGCCGAGATTTGCGCGGCGAGTCATCGTTTGGTTTAGAACTTTTGAAAAGTAATTGGCGAGCACCTAGTACGTGAGATTTTTGGAGTGTAAAGGTTATTGTCTCTACTGTATATGCTCCAATAAGCGTTTGCAGCGCCATCTCTCGGGACAATGGTGGCATATTTGGGATGGGTTAATATTTGGACTAAGTTAATGCTCACCACCGACAAGGTTGCAGTGTTGCAGTTGCTATATTCTCTTATCTATGGTTGGAGTTGACAGACACGTCGGCTAGTATTCAGTGGCGTCGCCAGATTTTCTAGTTTGAGTGGGCTTACTTACTTAAAATGGGTCAAGATTAAAATGTTAATTATCACACTTAATAGTCATATTCTTATTGATGCCACAATATGCCGATTAAACCTTTTTCATTAAATATAATTAAATATTTTTTGAAATGGTAGTAATTTTGAATCGCTCTGTTAAACAAATCAAAAATTAATAAATACCCAGTTTTCGTCAGATCCAAGGAATTAAGAAATGCACGTGAGTGCTTTGATATGACCATGGGTTGAGGGGTTGAGGCATAAAATATTATGATTATCTTAATATATAAAAACACAAAGTTTGCAGATTTTTGTCCGTCCCATCAAAATCTCCGGAACGAAAACTTTAACGAAATGATGTTTTAAACGTTCGGGATCACGCGTCTGACGTCAGAAGCGTAATCGGCTGACCGATTCATTTTGAATTTTAAACTTGATTTTCTCAGCGCAGACCGCGTTTCAAAATTTTATTTCGGTTATAAATTTCATTTCATATTATTTTCAAGAATTAATAAGACTTATCATTAAATTCGATACCATGCAACATCCTATTCCCAAAAAATTTTATTGCAAAATGTGAACAAAAAACTATAAAATTTGTATAAAATTTAAATTACAATAAAATTTGATGTTGTCAAATATGTTAATAATTTATAAAACACAAAGTTTGCATTTTTATAATTTTACTGACAATAAAACGAACGCTGCTGTTTACAACGCTGAAAAACGTTATTTTCGCGATGTCTACAAACATCAAAATTGGAATTTTGAACTACTCCTTTATTGCTTAAGTTTTTTCTGGTTAACTTAAAATTATGAGCAGTTAATCGAGTTCCACTGTATTCACTCCTAGGAGATCATGGCAGCTTATGGACCTACTATTATTATAATTCCATTTTGGCAATTGATGCACAATATACCTTTATTTCATTGCATTATGGGGTCAGGTAGTACCATCGAGCTTTTATTAAAAATCTTTTAATAAAAGATCGATGTTGGACACCATCAAGCTGCCTGTCATGCGCAAATAATAAATTTACCAAAAACTTTGAAAAATAATTTTAGGTAATAATTATTTATGGTTATGTGCTTTATAGACTCCTTATTTTTGCTACAATAGCGAAATTTAACAATCATAAACTCACTAGGAAGTCATGGCGGCCGACTGACCTGCAAGAAAGTCAATAAATATATTGAATGTAAATGTGGCGGACAACACGAAACAAAGCAATTGATTAATTTTATTAATCCAGAGCGCACCAGACAAATTTTATGAGTTTACAATAGTTTACAACATTCCACCGGTTAGGGACTCGCGTTACACTGTAGGTCCCCTATGTCTATCTTTAATGCGTTCACAGTAGACATATCAGAGAAGTACAAACAAGATATAATATAAACCACCTCATAAAAATCAACTACAGTGAAACCTCGTTATATCAAATCTTAGTTAGTAACTGCCCGCAGTCTCTTCTATGGGTCGTTTTGACTAACGCAACCACGACAAATCTCGGATTAGAATAATAGTTCTTAAAACGTCACTATTCAATATTTTATATAAATTACAGCATTCTTTTAAACATATGTACGTGTCGGCTGGACCAAAAAAATACATTATTTTTGATGTAATACGTCCTTAAAAACTCAAAATAAAATAATCAAAACTCATGCAAACAATTGACAAGACTTCATCTTGATGTTCTTATTTTTCAGTGTTCTCTTTTGTCAATGTTCCGATATTTCAGTGTTATCCTTTTTCCTTGTTCTGTTTTTTCATTGTTCTGCTTCATCGTTGTTCTATTTTTTCATTGTTCTGTCTTTCACTGTTCTGTTTTTCATGTTCTGTTCTATCATGTTCTGTTCTTTCATGTTTTGTTCTATCATGTTTTGTTCTTTCATGTTGTTCTATCATGTTCTGTTCTCCCATGTTCTCGCATTGCTGCAAGTCGCTTGTCCTTGTCATATTGGCTCTGTGGAGTACCGGGGCTATGCCCCATACCTCCTTCATCGGGTAGGACGTGTGTCCTTGGTGTGGGCGGTAGGGGTTTTGGGAAAGTCGTGAGCCGATCGGACAGGTCCGGAAAGTGTGCGAACATCACAGCATCACGCATTCCGGACCAAGGAGACAGGTCGTCGGTCGTAGTACAGTCTAACTCGCAGCGAAGCAGCAGCGCAACGACGCCAGCGGAAGTATATCACAAACCACCGACAAGGACCTACATTGTTAACGTGGAATCCGAACCGCGGCATACGGAAGCTCAGCTACCGTACAGTGGGTCTCCTGCTTTACGTGGTGCCCCATCTACTACGGAACATCGGCAAAAATTGACCGACCGCCTCGAGATTTAAATCCACGTTTTCCAGGCGTGAGCCACGAATCCGAGCAACCGGACCAACTCAGTGCTCAGCAAGTCGCCCTGACGTGAACACCTCTAGTTGTACCTTAAAGAGAGGAGGGTGGCCGATCACATGCTTATATGTGATTGATCGCCCTGTTTGTAGTATTGGCTGTTGAGTTGGAGTTGATCTGGGTTGGATTTGCAAATTTTCAGAACTTGCAGATCCCAATCTAATTAGGAGGCTGTATAATATAATGTATAATATAATAGAAGACGGTCGCGGCCTAGCGCTTAAGTGCGTCAACTGCTAAACCGAGATCCCCGGTTCAAATCCGGACGGAGTGAGAATTTTCTGACCGTCTTCCTCGGTAGGCAATGGCAAACCACCGAGGTAGAATGCCAAGAGAACTCTAAAAATAGAGTCACCAAACCCTCTTTAGGATAAACGGACTGAGAAGGAAGGATAATAGCCTTATAAGTAAGACCAGCGTAAAGCATACACCGGCCGACTGGAAAGCGGTAGACCGCGGTTCGAGTCCTAGTCGAGTCGGATACACTGCTGTGATCAAAGGTCCAATATCAATCTGTGGACCATGGGGAAGGCAAAGGAAACCACCCATGAATTATACTCCCATGAAAATTCATCTTGGTTTCGGCCAAGCTGGGTCACAACGCTTCTAACAAGAAGCAAACTATGAAGAAGAAGAGATAATAGCCCTAGGTCTCATACTTGCACCACAAAATTCCTCAAGTTGACGAGTTGATCATCCAGGTAATGGATGAATTTTTCGATGGGCTCCACACCGGAGTCCGCTTCCTATTTGTGACAAACCACGGGACCTTCATGACGTGTCGTAAGGTAGGTAGAGGTAAGGTGATAGAAATTAGAGATCTAAATGTGATTGCGCTGCGTAACCACAGACGGGGCCGCGTATGTTAGGATGGGTCGGATTATCTATACAGGGTGTCCCTTTGACCATGGTAAACCTTTGAGGTGGTGATAGAAGACAGTAATTTTTGAATTCCTGCCTTCAAACGGCTATACCACCGTAACTATTAATTTTATGGTATTAATGAATTAGTGATTTTTAAAGATTATTTATTTATCTACAAACTGGTTTATAACTTTTATCCTCTAGAACCAACGGATTTCGAGTTCTGAATTAAATTAAGAAAAAATGTTAAAAATTCCGAGTTTTATTTTTTTACTTTTCTTGCCAACCCCGTATCTTTTAAACGAAACTACTTACTAATAAACTAACGTCCTAATTTGGATAGCAAATTTAACGGGCTATAATTTTAGTCTACTAAGCTTTTTGGAAAACCAACTTATTTCACAAAAATCCTAAAATAATGAACAAGGTCGGTATGAAAGAAATAAAATTTATTTTAATAAATTTTCAAAATGACCACCCTTATTTTTAAAAGATATATGTGTGTTTTATTAATTTCCGCCACATCTAGCTGTCGATCAAATTCCGATTTTTAATAATCTCTTAAATTTATTATATTTTTGTACCGACCTTGTTAATTATTTTGGGATTTTCGGTGAAATGGGTTGGTTTTCCAAAAAGTTTACTAGATTAAAGTTATAGCCCGTTAAATTTGCTATTCGAATTGGCCTATTAAATTTTTGTAAGTAGTTTCGTTTAAAAGATACAGAGTTTTCAAAAAAAACGAAAAAATATAACTATGTATTTGTCAACATTTCTTCTTTTAATTTAATTCATAACTGGAAATCCGTTCATTCTAGACAATAGGAGGTTATAAACTAATTTGTAGATAAGTATATTATCTTTAAAATCAATATGGTATCCATTAATACCATAAAATCAATAGTTACGGTGCTATGACCGTTTGAAGGAAGAAATTAAAAAATTGCTTTAAAGAGGGTACCCCCCAAGGGTATCTCTTAAAAAGTGTTCTCTATCACCACCTCAAAGGTTTACCATGGTTACGGAGACACCCTGTATATGGTAAAACACAAAATTTGTAGATTTTGTCCGTCTTATTAAAAATTTCCGGAACCAAAAGCTCTAACGAAGTGAAATTATAACTGATGATTCTTGAAAATTAAAAAAAATTTATCGCAAACTTTTTATCTAAAATCTATAAAATTTCTATCAAAATTTAAATTACGATAAGATGCGATGTCGTCAAGTATGTTAATAATGTATAAAACACAAAGTTTGTTTTTTCATAATCTTTACAACGCTTCAAGACGTTCTTTTCGGAATGTTTACAAATATTAAATTTTTCCAAATTTTAACTTCCTCCCTCCCCTTTGTCACAGTTGGTCACAATCTTTTATCCCTTGTCTCCGGAACGTCCAATAGTCACAAATAAAGGGGACGTGTAAGAAACCCGTGATTCGATTTTGACCATTTTAAAGTGGATTATGAAAGATGAGGGTCTAATTAGCGAATAAAAAAAATAAAATTTGCGGAAGGCTTACACATTTTTGAAAAAACAGCTTTAAAAAGTTATTAACAGTGCAATTTACTCATTGGCTTTTTGAACTGTAACCCGCCCACCGAAATTAATATAGGTTGTGGGGACAGTAATGATACCAGAATCTCGTTTTTACAACGAATTATGAAGGATGAGGTTCTAATTCTAGCTAAGACCGTTTAATCGTCTCCCGTGTTTCGGAGGGCACGTAAAGCCGATGGTCCCCTGGATTGATGACTGCCAGCATCAACAATGAAAAGGGTTACAGGCACATTCCCCAACCCGGACTAAACAACCGTGGGGTCTTAATGCTTAAACCTTTCTCTTATTGTTAGATAAAGAGGCTAGTAGTCCAGCAGTGGGCTAGAAAGGGCTGAAAAGATAAAGAAGAAAGGGTCTAATTAACTAAAAAAAAATTAAATTCGCAGTGCTAAAAATGGTAGTACAGTCTAACTCGCAGCGAAGCAGCAGCGCAACGACGCCAGCGGAAGTATATCACAAACCACCGACAAGGACCTACATTGTTAACGTGGAATCCGAACCGCGGCATACGGAAGCTCAGCTACCGTACACTGGGTCTCCTGCTTTACGTGGCACCCCATCTACCACGGAACATCGGCGAAAATTGACCGACCGACACGAGATTCGAACCCACATTTTCCAGGCATGAGCCACGAATCCGAGCAACCGGACCAACTCAGTGCTCAGCAAGTCGCCCTGACGTGAACACCTCTAGTTGTACCTTAAAGAGAGGAGGGTGGCCGATCACATGCTTATATGTGATTGGTTGCCCCTGTTTGTAGTATTGGCTGTTGAGTTGGAGTTGATCAGGGTTGGTTTGCAAGTTTTCAGAACTTGCAGATCCCAATCTACTCTTTAGGAGGCTGTATAATAGCCTTATAAGTATAGTAGACATATAAAAGGCGACCAGCGTAAAGCATACATCGGCCGACTGGAAAGCGGTAGACCGCGGTTCGAGTCCTAGTCGAGTCGAATACACTGCTATGATCAAAGGTCTAATATCAATCTGTGGACCATGAGGAAGGCAACGGGAAACCACCACATGAATTATACTCCCATGAAAATTCATCTTGGCTTCGGCCAAGCTGGGTCACGACGCTTCTAACAAGAAGCAAACTATGAAGAAGAAGAGATAATAGCCCTAGGTCTCATACTTATACCATAAAAATTCCTCAAGTTGACGAGTTGATCATCCAGGTCTTCTTCTTCTTGAAGAAGACCTGGAAGAGAAGAAGAAGAAGACCTGGAGAAGAAGGCTAGGTCTCATACTTATACCACAAAAATTCCTCAAGTTGACGAGTTGATCATCCAGGTAATGGATGAATTTTTCGATGGGCTCCACACCGGAGTCCGCTTCCTATTTGTGACAAACCACGGGGCCTTCATGACGTGTCGTAAGGTAGGTAAAGGTAAGGTGATAGAAATTAAGAGATCTAAATGGGATTTTGCTGTTTAACCACAGACGGGGGCCGCGTATGTTAGGATGGGTCGGATTATCTATACAGCTTTGCATTTCAAATTGTAAAGTAATTTTAAGAACCTGGTCAGATAGACTATCACATGTGTAGAGCTTTCTTTTATTTAAGATCCAAGAATCCAGGCAATCATGCCAGCCAGATGAAGGAGGTGTGGGACAAAGCCCCGGTACTTCACAGTGCCAAGAAGACAAGGCAACGGAGGCTAACAAGAGCAGCGT
The DNA here is from genome assembly GCA_036346125.1 of Lycocerus yunnanus. Taxonomy (NCBI): domain Eukaryota; kingdom Metazoa; phylum Arthropoda; class Insecta; order Coleoptera; family Cantharidae; genus Lycocerus; species Lycocerus yunnanus. The sequence goes on along the minus strand of JARFIX010000078.1, from coordinate 560,005 downwards.
TAGAAGAGAGTCGGTCGCTTTTTGAGATCCATCGCGTCAACATCCATACTTTTTTGAGTTAGAGGTACTTGGGGGATGTTTTTAGTAAGTAAAGCGCTTATCAAAACCGCTTGTAGCGCCCGGAGGGTCACGCAGGGTGCGGAAAGTGGGTTTTAATAAACGCAACTACGTCAAGAGTCGGTTTCACACAAAAAGTGAATTTTTCCGAAAAAGAACTTCTTTAATCGACGCTTTTTAATGTTTTTTTTTCAAATAACATGTTATATACGTGGCGGCTGCATCACAAAAGTGATAAAATACGTGATTTTAGGTAAAATGGCAAAATAAAATTCAAAATGGGCGGGGTTTGAATTACGATTTTAGCCTATCACAAAACGTATTTTAATTTTTAATTTTTAAATGCCTAAACGTGAAAATTTTTTATTCATTCTCACCTTATAATTCTTCTAATTTAATGCTCTTTTATAATTTGCTTTCATTTCTATAGGAAAACTTGTATCTTCGAATGGCAGTTAGCGTACTCTGCTCGAAAAAAATACTCAAGCACAATTTTTTTACAAATCCCAAAAATGATATTTTTATGCGGATGTCACATTTGGCTACCCCCCCCTCTATTGTCACATTTTGTTATCTCTTCTCTACCCCCATAAAGTAAAAACGTTCTTTATAGACGACTCTAAGGGATGAGTAGGTTTGAGATCGACAGTTTGCTGTTTTGGTTGAAAGGGGTAGATTGTCATTATTGCGTCTCTTGCTTTTGCAGCGGTGCTTTTCATGTGGAGCCTCACCGAAGTCGCATATCGAGGATAACCCCGGGGCATCGCAGTGCTAAAAATGATTAGGTTTCAGGGCTGAGGGAGTTTAAGGACGATTTAAGTTTGTTGGGGTTGGAGGAGATTTTGTCGGTTTATCAGGAGAAGTATGTTGCCGTACTTTTGGACTACTCCCGGTCTAAGAGTAGGCCCACAACCCAACGCAATGGTTAAAATTGCAATTTTTCAGCCGTTTTTATGAACTTTAAAATTGATTTTATTGGAAATATCGAATTTATCCTCACCTTAGCAGGCTCATTTTACGTTCTCTAATTCTAAAAAAATTTAGGTAAAATCTCTACAGACAAAAAGTGGAGGTTAACGTACTCTCACCGAAGTTTTCCAATAAAAACTTTGATATGTAGAGGTGCGATGCCAAGCCAAGCAACCTAAAAATTCTAAATATCGAGGACGTCTTTCGATTTGTAGAGGAAAAATACAGGGGGAATGGAAAAACTTTGATTTATCAAGTAATTCGGTTAATCCTGGTTCGATATATTGAGATTTCACTGTATATTTAAAAATTTATTGTAGATAAAAAAATTGTATTTTGAATCGAAAACATCCTTAAGCTGGTACTGCGATGTAGCTGTGAATTGCAACTGATCAATAATCACCTAATTACTTCACGAAATTTGTCGCATTCAAAAAGGCGCAATTTATTGTTTATTCAAATATTGACATTTTAATTTTTTGAAGTGTAGGTTGGCGTTGCTGAGCATGTCCGACGAAGTGAACTGCGCGTTAAAAATAAACATCACGCATACTTTAATAAAAATAAAGTTATTGTTGTTCTGTAACGTGGAGTATGAGTGTGGTTAGAATAATAAGTTCGCGTGAAAACGAAATCCTGTTTAGAAATATCGTGATTGTTGTATAATTTATTTATTTTAATTATTTGTAAGGTTAAATAGGTGTAAGAATTTTGTAGTGTAAATTTTTAATAAAATTTTAAAATTGACATTGTATTTTTCGTTGGGGTTGGTATTAGTATATTATATTTACTTAATAATTAATAACAGAAATGCCAAGTGCACTGATAAAAGTGCTACTAGTTTAAACAAAAAGGACAAATTGTACAATGGAAGAGAGGACGACGAAGTATTTAATTTTCAAAACATTGAAATATGAAAATGTGGGTAGGTACAAACAAAAATATGGTAAAAAAAACTTTGGAATTTTTAATTTGTGTTGCGATGCTTTGTAAACCTTTCTTTATTTAAGAAATGTTTTGGAAAGTTATTTTCAAGATGGTAATCCCAATAAAAGTTAACTGCATTAATTATTAAGCAATCGTGATGATTATTTTAAAATTTCAATAAGTGAAACTTGCATTGGATTTTTCTATCTTTAGTTGGTAACCCCGATTATTACTTCTAAAGCTTTACATAGGTATTACGTAAAAGTAGTACTTAAATTTGTGTTTTCTTCGTGTGCTTTAGGTATGTATAATTTTGTTTTGTTTAATTATTCAAGTGTGCTGTAAGAAACAGTTTAAGCCGGCCCTGAGTGATCTATTACGCATGACTTATTGAAGCTATCGTTGTTTGCCGCGTTTGTGCGTACGCAATTTTACCTCAAAGAGGGGATATTTTGCACTAAATTAATGCAATTTGAAGGGATTTTGCGTGATTTTATTTCGAACCTAAATTTTATTCTACCCGTGGAAGGACAATAAAAGGTCACCATTTTAATGTGAAAAACATTTATTATAAATGTGGTGGCGGATTTTAACCCAACATTTAGTTTCATACAGTTCCACGTTAGGCGTAATCCTTAGTCACTTTGTGAGATGGCGCTGTACCTTATGTCGGTAACAAATTAACGCTCCAGTTTAAAATTTATCATGTCAAATTTATTCTGGGCTTATTAGTTACTTAACTGATCATAAGATAGGAAATTAATACTCTAGGTATTCATTAGGGGTTGGTGTGTAGGAAAATAATCGTTTAAAGTATTTCTAAAGAAACTTATGTTAGTTTAAAAATTTCAATTTAACGTCAGTTGTGCGCAGAATCGCCGAATAATATGGTGTAGTCAAAATATTTAATGTCGGGCATTCAACAATGACTAGCTTGGATCGATATTTTAGTATTTGACCGTAATGTTTGTCGCGTAGTGTTTGCCGTTCATTTACGTCTAGTAAAATGTGGATTTGTGTCTGGTGAATCCAAAAAGTTCAACAAATAGTATAGATAACAGAAAACGGCGCTAACAGACATGTTTTTCTGTTAAATGTGATACATACACGCAGGTGCGTACGCAGCCGTACTAATAATTTTAACTGGGCCTGCTCAGCTCTTAAAACGCGCGATTCGCTCAAACATTGGATGTTGACGTAATTTTGTTGTAAAATCATATAGAACATCTTTAAATTGTCATGTATACAAGTGCAAAAATTGTTGGTCGAAGTACAAACTTTAGTTTTGGAAGCCATATTACAATGGAACCCGTGAGGTGGTATCCAACCACCTTGTGTTTTGCAATATATGCCTTCCACCTTTCAAAGTTCATAAAATCCAGTGATATATGGCCGTTTTTAAATTATTTTTTCACGGTTTCAATAGGCCTAATAATTGATATATTCGACAACTCATTCCTCAATGTTGTGGTATTTTAGGGGTAAGGGGTTTGGCATTTATTGATTTTCTATCTAATACCTTTTTATTTGTAATTAATGGTTTTGGATAACTATAAATCAAATTTTAATTTTTTCTTTAATCTACTAACTTTAAAAGCAGTCCTAACGTTATTACTTTTCTCTAAATTAGTATCGACCTAATTTTTAGTTTAAACTTTGTACATAACCTAAAAAACGCACTCATCTTTACAGAATCCTTGTTTACCACAACTCAAATCTCAATAGCTTATTTTCGTGATTTTTTACTTTGGTGTTGGTTGGTTTTTTCTGTGAAATTGTTTGTGCTTACTTTCAATCATAGAATTTCGCTGTAAATAAGGTAATATTTACTAATACTTTCATTGTACACAAAATTCTTGTATAAGTTTGCTAGTCTCAATTTCCGTTAGTTTTAACAACGTTTTCAATTGTAAAATTGGTAAAACTCCAACATTGTTTGCTCTTGATGTTATAGTCTCGGAAATTCATTGGTTTCAATCACCATGAAATGGTTTTTCTCTGTACGTATTGTGAATATTCTACAGGGTGATCCAAACTCTTAAATTTCTTATCGGGGCCATCTAACCTAAAATATTTGTTAATTTTAGGCTTCTCAAAATGCTGGTTAAAATACTTTATTCGACCAACAAAATTTTATTGAAACTGAAAGGATCATTGTGTAAATCTTCACATAATTTTCTATCCGTTCGTATTGTACACGAAACACTTAGTGTGGAGGTTCTTGATAACCCATATTGCATTACTCTTTGCATTTATATGCCATTATGGTTGGGTATTAAACATTTCCCACTTGGTGTTTCTTAGATTTACTAACTTGTAGAAGTTTTTTTTTTTAACTCTTGTGGTTGCTTACTGACGTAATTTTTTTACCTAGGTGACGACGACAATATTGAATGTGTCTCGAAGAATATGATGAACAACTCCAACAATCAAAATAATCAATTAGCTATGGTTGTTGGATCGCCCGGTAACCTCTCAGGAGGATCTGATGACGACGATGATGGCTGTCAATCTTCTCCCGGATCAGCATACGAAGAAACAGCTGATCTTATGGCTGCTGCCATGGGAGATGAAGTTACTGCACAATTAGCTGCAGCAGGTAAACAGAATTTCATTATTTAACTTTCTTCAATTTGTAGTCAATAGATAAATTTTTATCTTTTTATTGAAAATTTAATATGCTGAAATATTTTGATTATTAAATGATTAGTTGGTATCAAACGACTAATAATAATTATCTCTGCATTTCAAATAGTTCGAGGCAAGTTGCAGTAATGAATCGTTTGTACTAATTTGCTTATTTTTCAAAATATCTTTATAGTTCCAGTAAAATAACGTATTTATTCCTCAATAATTTCGTTGATTTGTTCAAGTGAGGCTGCAGATTGCAGTAACGAATCGTTGAAGTATAAATTTTTGCAATTCCAATTTGTTTATTTTTCAAAATATCTTTATAGTTCCAGTAAAATAACGTAATTATTCCTCAATAATTTCGTTAAATTGTTCAAGTGAGGCTGCAGATTGCAGTAACGAATCATTTAAGTATACATTTTTGCAGTACCAATTTGTTTATTTTTTAAAATATTTTTCTAGTTCCAGTAAAATAACGTAATTATTCCTCAATAATTTTGTTACATTGTTTGAGTGAGGCTGCGGATTGCAGTAAGGAATCGTTTAAGTATAAATTTTTGCAATCCAAATTTGTTTACTTTTCAAAATATCTTTATAGTTCCAATAAAATAACGTAATTATTCCTCAATAATTTCGTTAAATTGTTCAAGTGAGGCTGCGGATTGCAGTAACAAATCGTTTAAGTATAAATTTTTGCAGTACCTAATTTGCTTATTTTTCGAAATATCTTTATAATTTGACAGAAATAATGTAAGATAATTTCAATAAAATAACGTAAGAAATACGATGGTTAGTGCACAAATGTAGTGAGTGACATTTTGTGCATTTTTTGTTATCACTGTATTTCCATTTCCCTTCTTAAGGGGACTGATAAAACAGAATGTCACTTAGCACGTTTGTGCCTTACACCATCGAAATTTCATTATATAGACGCAATTTATTTCCTGAAGATTACATAATCAATTTAATTCCATAAAAATTTGCCTATCATTATAAATTCTATTTTTATATAATTTTATTTTCAATTTAATAATCTACACTAAAATAAATTATGCTAATTTTAAATTCTAAGAAGTTTTAAATTAATACATGTAGATTTAAAAAGTGTACAGGGTGGGCCAAATAAGTTGCCTTTGTAATTTTACTTAACAATTTCTAAAAATTAATTTTATTAATAGGACCTGTTGGGGTAGCAGCGGCAGCTGCAATTGTGTCGGCCAAAAAACGAAAAAGACCGCATTCTTTTGAAACCAACCCATCGATACGAAAAAGGCAACAAAACAGACTGTTACGAAAACTAAGAGTAAATTAATTTTGTTTATTTTTTTTTGAAAGTCCTTGACCAAATTAAAATTTTAGCAAACCATTGACGAATTTGCAACTCGTGTTGGACAACAAGCTATAGTATTAGTTGCTACACCAGGAAAACCTAACACAAGTTACAAAGTTTTTGGAGCTAAACCGTTGGAGGATGTAATAAAAAATTTAAGGTCGATGATCATGGAGGAACTTGAAAATGCATTGGCACATCAGGCTCCACCACCAGTTCAAGATGATCCTACATTGTTTGAACTACCTCCATTAATTATAGATGGTATTCCCACCCCAGTTGAAAAGATGACGCAGGCACAGTTACGTGCATTCATACCATTGATGCTTAAGTATTCAACTGGTCGAGGTAAACCAGGATGGGGAAGGGAATCAACTCGACCTCCATGGTGGCCTAAAGAGTTGCCATGGGCAAATGTCAGAATGGATGCTCGCAGTGAAGACGAAAAACAAAAAGTAGAAGAAAGATAATTTTCTTAAAAGTGATTTTAATTATTATCATTTTAGATTTCGTGGACTCACGCTTTAAGACAAATTGTAATAAATTGTTACAAATATCATGGAAGGGAAGATCTGCTTCCAGCATTTTCAGAAGAAGATGAAAAAGCTAATGCCGTGGCTACAGCTAATGCAAACGTGGGTGTCTTAAAAATGCATTCATCTGGCAATATACCTACTCATAAGATACAGATCCAAGCTAACGGGTCCCCTCAAATTATAGCTGCTTCTCCAGATGGTCTTCCGGGCTCCTCTGCCCAGGTTTGCCTAGATCCTGGCGGCTATAGTTCAGATGTCGATGTTGGTAGCAATTGCACTACACATAATCACTTTCTTTTTCATTTTGTAGTATTTGGATTTAATTTTGTATTATTCAAAAGTTTATATATGATTTAGGGTTATCCAAAAGAACTTGCAGTGGAATTTGTATTTACTTTATCATGTATTTATCTTTCAGTTTTCTAGGATATTTTTGACTGCAAAATAAAAAAGTAGTATGGATAACCCTGTCACTTTCACTAAATTTTTGTGCAGTTGTGATTATTTTTGCTTAGAAATTTCTTTTCGTATCTATTATTTGTATCTATCTTGTTTTATTTGTTGAATTACTTTTATTATTGTTAGCTTGGTTTTTGTTTCTTATATTTTATTAAGAATTATCGATTTATTTTTAATTATCAGATAAGCATGACTTTTTTCAAATATTTCACTTATAGTTTTTGTGTGGAGAGTTTAATCTTTTTCTTGATTTTTTCAGATAACTACACAATATACACCTACAGTGTTACATACTATAACAAATCCGGATGGTACTGTTAGTATTGTTCAAGTTGATCCCAATAATCCAATTATAACTTTACCGGATGGTACCACTGCTCATGTGCAAGGAATGGCAACGGTAAGCAATTGGTTTAGTTACTAAACACAAAAGAAAGTATTTACTTGTTAAAGCTGGTTCCACAGACAGGTTTGTACGATGGAATGTTGCGCTTGATAAAATATTAGTTAAATAATATCAAATGCTGTGTAAATGAGTTTAAAACGTAATTTAAAATTATTTTGTTGTTTTAGTTTTATAATCACCTATATGATTTGAATGCAATTGTGGATAACAACGTATTATGTTTAAAAATAGAGGACTAAAAGTTAATAAAATCGGAGTTGATAATTTCGGATGTTGGATTGTTTTACAAATATAAGAAATAAATTAGTAAATTTTATAAACAGCATTGGTTATTATTTATTATTGCAATGAGTGCATTATTTGATGTGCCTATGTGCCATATTTTAGTTGCATGCTGTTATCAATGTTCTAAAAGTTGTACCTAATATTATAGAACCACCTATCATCAAAACTTGGACGGTTGGAAATTTATTTTGTTTTTCAAAAATAAAACATTTTTATTTTCAAAGTAAAAAAGCAAAGGTTTATTAATTGAATCCTCACGATAATCTTATATATTACAAAACATGTAACTAATAGCTTACTTTTTACTAACTGTGTATATTGAATATATTTTTAATACTTTGTATTGCATGACATAATTAGCTTAGTAGTTTGTGTGATCAGAATGTTTCGTGCAACGTCGATGTTATCATAAATACTCTTTAGCAAGAAAAGTGTTTTAGGAAATACAGTTCGCCCTTTGTGTGCAATCAGTTGCACAAAACACTTTTTTTTTCATTTTTTTTACAAACGATATTCAAAACTTTTTTAATATTATTAAAATTGTTTTATGCATGTTGAATTTTAATGTACATTATTTATTTGTAGAGTGTGCTGTGTTTGCTTACATTTTGTGTTTGTACTTTTAGCTTGGTAAAAAGAATTCTAACGGAGAAGAAGCTGAGCATCTCTTATTAGAGGTATTAACGTACATATAATTAAATTTTCAGCTTAATTTAAATTTTTTCACTCTTGTAAAAACAGTAGCAAGAGTAAAACTTGAAAATGACTTAAACACGATACAGCCACACAAGAAATAACACATAATTTTTGTTATAAACATAGAACATGATTTTTAAACCTGTTTGTTTTTAATTTAAATTTGTTTCTAGATACAAAATGCACAAGGCGAAACGATTCAAACTATTGGAGAAGGAGGTGCTCAAGGGGAAGTTGTTGATTTGAATTCAGTCACTGAAGCAACTTTAAATTCGGAAGGACAAATTATTCTCACAGGAGAAGATGGACAAGGTATTAACTAGTAAATAATTTTGTAATTAAGTTAAAATAGATATATAAATTAGAACTTTTATAAGGTTATTTCAAGATGTGTTACTTTCTCCTTTTTCAGTGAATGGAGTTATTACCGTTCCAGTATCGGCGGCCATGTACCAAACAATGGTTGCCAATATTCAACATTTGCATACTAATAGTGATGGTACAGTATGTGTCACACCAGTTGTTCAAGTACCTAAGGTAAACAAAAAATATATATTTATTTTTACTAATTTTTGTTTACAATTGCTTTTGTCAAAGCTTTTTTCATTTTTTTATGAGGAGACTATTTTGCTTAAAAATTGAAGCCAACTTAAATATTTTTCGTAGAGCTAGTTTTAACTTTTAATATAGATTGTATTCTAGAGATACTTGACCTCGATCAGTCACATCATTTTATTATTTCAATTTTAATTTTATTTTTCATTTTAAAATAGTCACTTTATAAATTGGTTCATTTCATGTCATCCAAGAATATGGAAGAACTTTTTTATGATGGACAAATTAAGTTGTTTTTACAGGTTAGGTTGGTTATTATTTAACTTACAGCAAAAGTAGGCAACATGAATCGGGCCAATTGTTTAAATCTAAATAAGCTACGCGAACATATTGGGTTTATCATTACATTTATATTTTGATATCATTTGGTAAATATTTAAAAATATTTTATAACATTGGCTCATAACACGTTTATTACTTTGTTGAATAGTTTCTCTTGTAATATAAAAAAAATTCTTTAAGAATTAAGTATCACATAGAGTTAAGAATAACAGGTTAACATGTTTGTCTTCTGTATAAAGATTCATAGGGTTTATTTCTGTGGAATGTATCATCTATAGTAGTATTTTTACTTACCAAATATCTACCTGCTGGGGTTTGGTAACAGGAATCGTTTGTTTTTGTGGTTCTGAAACCACGTTTTACTGTAGATTTCTTATATTTATCACATTTTCAACATGCAATGAACATAGCCAGGGAAAACCCTAAATTTATTTTTACGCCATGTTCTTACGATAAATTCAAAATTTCTTTTCTACTTTGATGTATCAAACACCTTCTTGTAGGAAGGTGTGAAATTGGATGCAACCATGTGTACAGTAGGGTTTGGCTTTAATGTATCCTACTATAACAGTCTGGTCATAATGGACCAATGTAGAAGTCCCTCCAAAATGAACATGTGTTATGATCATTTTATTATTATTTTTTGGTTTTTAGAGGGTGTAAGAAACTTTAGTTATTAGAATTCAATCAGTTGATTTTTTGAGGTAGGTTAATATTCTATTTTAATTTCTGTAGTTAGAAAATAATCTATTATTTATATTTTTTTAGTAATTACAATTACAAAATGTAGTAATAGGTTCCAATTAAATCTGCATTCTGAACTTGCAGTAGTTTTGTCTTGAGGATGTGCGCAAAATAATGCACGAAGCTTGTGCGAAGATAATGGTTTATTTTATCTTGTTTTTATAACATGTAATTATCAAGTCATAATATTCAGAAAGACTTTTGAATTAAGGGAGGGAAGTGTCGTTGACAGGTGGCACAACTGTAGAAGAACAACAAAAAATTTGTGCGAATGAAAATCTTTTGCCAAAATAGAATTCCTATAAACTTATTGAGATTATAAATAAACGATAATTAATTTTTGAAATGAAATTGTTTGAACTTTCAATGTAGGATATTTTTGAAAACACAAGAATGTAAATATATATCATTTGACAAAAATAATTAACAGATCTTTGACGAATCTACAGCATTCCTTGCTTTACCAAAGATGCAACTTAATTCCCGAGTTTCAGCATTATAGCAACAATATTTGGGTTTAATTTCATTCAAAACTTTACCAAAGTTAAATAAAAATTTCAAAACAATGTTGTTATATATAATTCTGAAATTCTGGAGTTGATTTTATATTTAGTAAAGGAGAGAATGACATATTTTTGTTTAAATCTAGTTATTTTTGTCATAAATGTTACATATTTATATTCCTGTATCAGGCTCAAACAAACTCATTTTATATATTAAATATAATTTATTTATATGACTTCTGAATTTATATGAATGCTGTAGCGATAAAATGATTTTCATCTGTAGAAGCTGTTTGTTTTTCCAATGTCACATCACTTGTTGAAATCATTTCCACCTCTTGAAGCTAGTCCTCTCTTAAGAAATCAAGCTTCTAGCTATATTTTTAAATATTGTTCTTTATCGTGGTACTTGAATGATTTCTTCTGGATTTAAAACATTCCCATTTTTTGTTTTCAACCATGCTAATTAAATCTGCACCAAACGGTATTGGTTCTATGAGTACTTCAATAATAGATTCTAATAAAATAGTTTATATTAGGGCGATCACATCTAATAAGTAACACCTGGCTTTGTTGGGGTTTTGGCCTGGGTGGCTTGGTCCAATGGCTACCCAGCGGCTGCTGCAGTATCTGGTACTGGTGGGGTGCGAATCACAGGGCTTCTTGGCTCGACCTTCCAGTGAACATTGACATGCTGCAGTTTAATACACAGCATTAGCTTGGCGTGATCACTGGTAGGATTACGGGATGAGAAGTTCTTAGTTCATAACGCCTGCCATTGTTGGAGGTGTGGGCCGGGTGGCGAGGTTAGGTGACCACCTAACCTTGGGAGTGAGCAAAGGAGATAGCATAATGAGTCTGTTAGGTAGCCTGAGTGCAGCAAGTTTAACTTGCAATTTTTCTAATAATCCAATCCAATAGTTTATATTGATATTGTATTGTGGATCATCTTCTCAATTATTACGAACACTTGCTGCTGTTGGGGGCACGAGTCAATGGAGAAGGTCAGCTGCACACCTAGTATAATGTGAGCATGATTGCGTCTGGGGGTGAGCAAAGATGGGGCACAATAGCTTCAGTGCAAGTAGGCCTAGAGCCACACGTGCAAGATGAATGAATGAATTAATTCTCAATTATTGACTCGGTTTAGACCGAGAGAGGCACATATTTTTTAAACACATAAGTTTATTTTCATGGAAAAAATTGATAAAGGAAAGGAATTTTACAGTTTTAAATATTTTTTGAATTGTCTTCTAATTTTTACGATTTTTCTGCTTTTGATTTATGTTCAAATCTTGTGTAGTGCAGACCTGGCCAACCCAAATTGTTCTATGAACTACCATGACAGTCTATGATTTTTACTTAGAATCACAGTTATTAGATTGGCAAAAAAAAAATTTGATTGTTGATCCTCCTCTGTATAATCACGAGGGATTTACTATAATATTAAAATCTTTAATTCATTGACAGTATCATTTCAATAAATAAAATATTCATAATAAAATAAATCAAATCACTGCATGGATAGAACAAAATGCTTTGCGGGCGTCGGGTTGGCCAGGTCTGGCAAAATGTTTATATGACTAATAAAAATTACAATATATAAATTATTAGCCGGATTTGGTTGCTCGGCCATTGGACCATGACCTTCTAGTACGTGAAGGCCATAGTACTGCAGCCTCATTCATTTTAAGTTGGCAGAAAAGTTAACCAATCACATGCATTGCTTGTATAAAGTGGCTATTATTATTATTATTTATAATTAGATTATGACTAATTTAATTTATATTATAACTAATGAATTTAATAATTTTAATATACGTTTGCAACAACGTTTACATTCGCTACCTAGCGTTGTTTATGTTTACTCATGGCCAGATTGGTGCTTGTAGTAATTTAATTTTAAAGAATTTAAAAGTTATTTTGGTCTAGGCAGTGTTCAAATGCTAGTGTTCATGCAAGTTTAGATTTATTGTAAACTCGCATCTGCAGCAGCATTATTTGATACTCAAACAAAGCTTGTAAAGTTTGTACTTTAGTGTGTATGGGAATTATTTGTTGAACACTTGAGTTTGCAGTTTATGCTTTGATACAGTTATTTAATTTTTAATTTTTCAAAAATTGAAAAAATTAAGGAGATGCGGTTTGCAGAAAATGTCAGTTTTGTCAATTTCATAATATTAATTTAGCCTGTTTGCATTGAATATATGATCGCAAGTTTCATTTGAGGTAATGTATCAGTGGTGTACTAGAATAAGGGCTATGGAATTTTAAATATATTACAGGCATGTGTGTGATTATAATAGTATCAAAACAGTTCTACATGTTCTTACAAACCATGGCTCAGTAGCACCAAATGTAAATTTTTGAAAACTTAGACAAGGCTACAAACCTTTTTCTTAAATCTCACTTTTAGCAAATCTGCTTACTTCACACCTTGTACCATATCTAAATAACTTAGAATTTGGCAATGAGTAAAAAAACGCTAAGTAGACGAATCTGGATCTTCAAATAATTGCACTGTGTGTATTACTGGGGACCTACATTATTTACTAACTGAAAACTGTTTAGAGCAGTCTACATAGATCCCCATCTTTTTTAAAATTGATATATCTAGAAATTTAAAAACATAATTTTTGAAAAATAACAGATGCTTTGCTAAATTACTTAAAAAATATTAACTTGGAATTTCATAGTGTTTTTATAAGGGGTTGTTTAGAGAGACGGTCATTGGCCTGGTTGTTAGCATGATCAACTGCTAATGTAAGGCGCCCCGGTTCGAATCCGAGTAGAACTTGCTTTGCAATGCCGTTTCCGTGTTTCGGAAGGCATGTAAAGACGGTGGTCCTCTCACAAGGTGTTGGCAACATCTTTGAGATATTAATTGCTAGAGTGCCCTTTTGAGAAAACGGGTAAACGACGTAAGCTGTATTCTTGCAAAAAAGGAAGCCGGAAATAAATATATTAAATGTCTGAAAAATAAAAACACTTTTTCCAAAAATTGTTTTTTTAAATTTCTAGGTATATCACTTTTAAAAAAGAGGGGTGGCTCCCATGTAACAACTGCAGGTCAAATTATGTGGTTTGGCGTTTTCACAAATTTTCTGACAAGTTAGTTAGCTTTGCATAATATAGGCTGCCCCGTTGATTACTTTAATTTTTTTTTAAATGAAAGTAAAAAGACACGAATGGTGTCATTTGGTCTCATATGCTTTGGTTTTCAAGATGGGACGAATATACTATAAATTAGGTTTAATGCATGGGGTGGTGGTTTAGATCAACATATCCGATGTCTAGTATACATACTTATGGTAACACGTCTTATTTTTAAATTAAAAAAAAAGTTAAAGTAATTAACGGAGCCCATATATAAAGCTCCTCTTGTGAGCAGTCAATTAAAATTTGTTTTTAAGTACACCAGGGCCTCGATTTGCATCGGGAATACGTTCTGTAAAAGTGCTATGCAACTCAAATGAATCACATTTTTCAAAAAGATTTCATAGTAATTTACAAAATGCGTTTTGCAATCATCATGAAATTTTTTCACAATGATAATAAAATCACATTAAATAAAATAAAAATTATTTACTACAGAAGAATACTGTTAATTTTAAAACTTCTGTTTTAAAGTAAATAATAAAAAATGTAATTATAGGCAGAAAATGCAAGTGGTGGCGCCGGCGGCACAATTCATGCAGATATTAATTCTACTTACAGATAAAAACTATTAAATTACAGTTGTTAAAATTTTACATATGACACAAAAATTGAATTTGCATTATTTGAAAGGACGTAAATTGAATTGTGTGACACATATAAATTTTCTGTCTTCTATTTTGATGCTACGAAATCGAAACGACTCAAATCGAGGCCCTGGTGTATTTTTATAAAATTATACTGGAATTATTTTTCATGCTGATCACAAGTATCTCTGAAATTGCCGTAGGAGGTGTGGGGTTCAATATAAAATCTATTACCAAAATAGAATGTGCAAACCATGCTATAAAAATCATGGTAAAAAACTATATAATTTGAAAAAAGATAAGGCGTTATCTGATGTTGCTCGGAAGCAACTTACAAAAAAAATAATTGAGGATCTTCAAAGTATTGCTCAGTCATCTATTTATAACTGCAGTTTTGAAGATAACCCACTAGAGTCACTTAGAGAAGATTTTCAAATTGGCTTTAATCACACATTTGGGGATCATTCAAAATGCAAGCCATATTTCGGTTGCGAAAATAAAGATACCTTAAATAGCAATATAGAAGCAATAAAACAATCGGGCTTGTATCATCATATTGACGAAGCTATAGAAAATTTGCTGAAGAAATCACATATGCTCATCGATAATGAAACCAATAATCGAGCAGAATTGTTTATGAGCATTCTGGCAAGGTTTAATTGTGGTAAACGGCTAAATTTGAGTGGACGAGGTTCTTTTGATATGAGGTGTGATTTGACGGCACTGAGATATAATTTGGGACCATTGTGGCATGTAAATTCGTACAAGCGCGAAGTAGGAATGAGCCCCGGAAAATATTTTCAAAATTATATCGACAGATCTGTTCGAAGCAAAACTTTGAGTGCCACGAAACCCCGAAAAATAGTCGTAGCGTAATTAAGTTGCCGGTTTTAGAAAAAAATGTGGATTATGGAGCATATGCAAAACAAGTGGAACCTACACTAGAAGAAGTAGAAATATCAAAGAAGCGCATTTTGGAAAAACTGCATGTAACTGAAGAACAACGTAACGATATTGCTATGTCAACAACAAAGCAATTTGAAAATGATCGTTACAGAGCATAAAAAAAAAATCGTCTCACGGCATCAAGATTTGGCGCAGTGAAAGCTAGAAGAAACACGACCAGATGTCATGGACTTGTAAAAGACATACTTTATCCATCCGAGTTTCAATCTGAATCCACTTTATTTGGGAAAAGATATGAAACAGTTGCTCTGACCATATTAGCAAAACAGCTTGGCATTGAAGAGGTGACAAAAGCAGGTTTGTATATTGACACAAATAATTGCTTTTAGGTGCATCTCCAGATGGGCTAGTTGGAAATACACATTGTGTTGAAGTTAAATGCATACCAAAATTAATTAAAAGAATCTTACTCTAAGACAAGGCACAGAAAAAGCTTACGTGTTTAAAAATAAACGAAGATGGTCTTATGGAATTAAATCGGGATCATGCCTATTATTATCAAGTCCAAGGCCAGATGAACATTACTGGGAGAGAAAATGTTACTTTATGGTCTATGTAACGGACGACGATACTTTCGTAGAGGAAATTTCGATAGATCGGGATATGTGGCATAACGTCTTGCTTCCTAAGTTGACAAAATTTTATCATGATTGTGTATTGGAGGAAATAGTCAGAAGAAGATATCTTAGAAACATGAAGTGTTACGATCCGCCATGGATCGAGTTAGCTATCTCCGAAAAATCGGAAAGGTCGACTACAAAAACAAAAAATTAGCAACATAAATATAATTGCAAATCTAAAAATTTGTCAGTTTATTTTATTTTAGTAAATCTTTACATTTTATCGGTGATTTCTTTTAAATAAATTTTGTTTATACTCAAATTTCGAACTCCTTTATAATTCTAATTTGAAAAGCGTGGTTTACATGCGTCCCTTTTACCTATGCAGGTACTTCTACCTAGCTTACAAAGGTACAATAGTATGAAGATCCAGGTAGGTTCAATTCAAATTTCAAATGTGATTATAATATACCTTTTAAAAGGTGTGCATCTTAGATAAAATAAAATATTATACAACAACTAGTGACATCTGCAAGATTTTATGAACTAGTCCTATTTATCTTGGGCCTTAAATATTTTTGAATTGTCTTCTAATTTTACGATTTTTCTGCTTTTGATTTATGTTCAAATCTTGTGTAGTGCAGACCTGGCCAACCCAAATTGTTCTATGAACTACCATGACGGTCTATAATTTTACTTAGAATCACAGTTATTAGATTGGCAAAAAATTTGATTGTTGATCCTCCTCTGTATAATCACGAGGATTTACTATAATATTAAAATCTTTAATTAATTGACAGTATCATTTCAATAAATAAAATATACATAATAAAATAAATCAAATCACTGCATGGATAGAACAAAATGCTTTGCGGGCGTCGGGTTGGCCAGGTCTGGCAAAATGTTTATATGACTAATAAAAATTACAATATATAAATTATTAGCCGGATTTGGTTGCTCGGCCATTGGACCATGACCTTCTAGTACGTGAAGGCCATAGTACTGCAGCCTCATTCATTTTAAGTTGGCAGAAAAGTTAACCAATCACATGCATTGCTTGTATAAAGTGGCTATTATTATTATTATTTATAATTAGATTATGACTAATTTAATTTATATTATAACTAATGAATTTAATAATTTTAATATACGTTTGCAACAACGTTTACATTTGCTACCTAGCGTTGTTTATGTTTACTCATGGCCAGATTGGTGCTTGTAGTAATTTAATTTTAAAGAATTTAAAAGTTATTTTGGTCTAGGCAGTGTTCAAATGCTAGTGTTTATGCAAGTTTAGATTTATTGTAAACTCGCATCTGCAGCAGCAAACAAAGCTTGTAAAGTTTGTACTTTAGTGTGTACGGGAATTATTTGTTGAACACTTGAGTTTGCAGTTTATGCTTTGATACAGTTATTTACTTGAAAAAATGTTCGCGGTTAATTTTTCAAAAAATTGAAAAAATTAACGAGATGCGGTTTGCAGAAAATGTCAGTTTTTGTCAATTTCATAACATTAATTTAGTCTGTTTGCATTGAATATATGATCGCAAGTTTCATTTGAGGTAATGTATCAGTGGTGTACTAGAATAAGGGCTAAGGAATTTTAAATGCAATATTACAGGCATGTGTGTGATTATAATAGTATCAAAACAGTTCTACATGCTCTTACAAACCATGGCTCAGTACCACCAAGATGTAAATTTTTTGAAAACTTAGACAAGGCTACAAACCTTTTTTCTTAAATCTCACTTTTAGCAAATCTGCTTACTTCACACCTTGTACCATATCTAAATAACTTAGAATTTGGCAATGAGTAAAAAAACGCTAAGTAGACGAATCTGGATCTTCAAATAATTGCACTGTGTGTATTACTGGGGACCTACATTATTTACTAACTGAAAACTGTTTAGAGCAGTCTACATAGATCCCCCATCTTTTTTTTAAAATTGATATATCTAGAAATTTAAAAACATAATTTTTGAAAAATAACAGATGCTTTGCTAAATTACTTAAAAAATATTAACTTGGAATTTCATAGTGTTTTTTTAAGGGGTTGTTTAGAGAGACGGTCATTGGCCTGGTTGTTAGCATGATCAACTGCTAATGTAAGGCGCCCCGGTTCGAATCCGAGTAGAACTCGCTTTGCAATGCTGTTTCCGTGCTTCGGAAGGCACGTAAAGACGGTGGTTCTCTTACAAGGTGTTGGCAACATCTTTGAGATATTAATTGCTAGAGTGCCCTTTTGAGAAAACGGGTAAACGACGTAAGTTGTATTCTTGCAAAAAAGGAAGCCGGACTACAAGTCTACCACGTGCGGATGATGATGATGATGAAATAAATATATCAAATGTCTGAAAAATAAAAACACTTTTTTCAAAAATTGTTTTTTTAAATTTCTAGGTATATCACTTTTAAAAAAGAGGGGTGGCTACCATGTAACAACTGCAGGTCAAATTATGTGGTTTGGCGTTTTCACAAATTTTCTGACAAGGGAGCTTTGCATAATATAGTTGATTACTTTAATTTTTTTTTTTAAATGAAAGTAAAAAGACACGAATGGTGTCATTTGGTCTCATATGCTTTGGTTTTCAAGATGGGACGAATATACTATAAATTAGGTTTAATGCATGGGGTGGTGGTTTAGATCAACATATCCGATGTCTAGTATACATACTTATGGTAACACGTCTTATTTTTAAATGGTTTTTTAATAAAAAAAAATTAAAGTAATTAATGGAGCCCATATATAAAGCTCCTCTTGTGAGCAGTCAATTAAAATTTGTTTTTAAGTTCACCAGGGCCTCGATTTGCGTTGGGGATACGTTCTGTAAAAGTGCTACGCAACTCAAATCGAATCACATTTTTCCAAAAGATTTCATAGTAATTTGCAAAATGCGTTCTGCAATCATCATAAAATCACATTAAATAAAATAAAAATTATTTACTTCAGAAAATTACTGTTAATTTTAAAACTTCTGTTTTAAACTAAATAATAAAAAATGTAATTATAGACAGAAAATGCAAGTGGTGGCGCCGGCGGCACAATTCATGCAGATATTAATTCTACTTACAGATAAAAACTATTAAATTACAGTTGTTAAAATTTTACATATGACGCAAAAAATTGAATTTGCATTATTTGAAAGGACGTAAATTGAATTGTGTGACACATATAAGATTTTCGGTTCTCTATTTTTGATGCTACGCAAATCGAAACGACTCAAATCGAGGCCCTGGTGTATTTTTATAAAATTATACTCGGGAATTATTTTTCATGCTGATCACAAGTATCTCTGAAATTGCCGTAGGAGGTGTGGGGTTCAATATTAAGTAGAAAATCAATGAATTTTTTTAATAAGTTGTAATAAGTCGTGGACAAAAAAAAATTACTGTTTGCTAATGTAGGTTGAACCAAATAATGGAGATAATATGGAAACTTTGACTGTAACTCCTGGGGGCTTAACAACCCATTCAATGATGATCCAAAGCTCAGGAAATGATGCACCGCAAGTATTGCAAGTATTATCTCTCAAAGATGCAACGGTTCTTACTAAAGCAATGGCAGGCATTGCTGATGTTAAAACAGAAGAAACTATAATAAGTGACCAATAAAATATAAATTATTTAATCCAACATAGGTTATTTTAAACGTAATCGAAAATTATATACTAATTTTAAATTGTTTTATAAAAAATTTTTATATTTATTTTATTTATATTATTAGGACTTTATATATAAAATTATATATATATATATATGATCATAACATTTAGTTCGATGACGAAGAATTAAAGTAATTTATGTCGAATTATAATAATTTATATTAATTTTTTTATCGTAGTATTACTTGCTGATTCATTTTTGAATTTATAATTGAAATATGAAGTACAAATTTTTATTATTCCAGAAATTACGCCACTATGTAGTTTCTGCATCAATTCTAAAATTATAATAATTTGTGTTATTATGAAACGCTTATTACGTTTTTTAATTGATTTTAAAGTATGAAATTAGGTTTTTAACAATGCAAAAGTTGTTGTTTCTACAAGTTGTGTTAAAATTGTAGGTTTTATGCATTAACACCAAATCTGACGATGCATTTTTATTTTTTTGTTATTAGGAATTGTACAGTTTTATATTTTGTAGTGCGAATTGAAAATTTTATGCTTTTTTGTAGAAAATTAATTAACAATAATTAAATGGCGTTTAACTAAAGATTAAATAAATATCATTTTTGTTCATAATTTTTTTCAGTCGCATGTTATGATTAATTATTATTTTGTTAATGTGATTTCTATATAATACTATAATCACGTTTTAAAAAAAATGCGTTTCTTAAATTGCTAACTTCTTAAAATTGGGCGGTTTAATCAAATCAATGTGCAAAATTTTGATTTTCGAGACCAAGAGATGGTACTCGTTCCATTTCATTTATTTTTTGTAAACAAATTGTATTGTAGTATTTGGACGTATTCAATTAAAAATTTTAAAAGATTCGTGGTACCTTTTGGTAAAGATTTTGACTAAACATTTCCTAAATTGTGTCAATTAGAGGGATTTTGGTAATTCAAATTCAAAAAGCGTTTAAGTTTTAACACAACTTTGGGTGGTTGGGTGGGTAACAAGTCATTTGATTATAAAAAAATTATTGCACGCTTCAATTGTTTTTGTGTACATTATGCACATATGATTTTTTATTAGTTTTAGCTAAGTTTATTATTGTTATCTATTTAAGTTGTTTTACTGTTAGTAGGAGCAAATTACAGTTAGTGGAAATTGTACCTAAGTGTTTTGTACTAATTACAACGAAGTAAATTAGATGCCATTCATTTAGAAGGTTTTATTTTGTTTCCTCATTTAAAAGCAATTTTATAAAATAACATAGAAAATAACAGCGTTTGTGATTTATATGCGCACAATTTCCAAACCAAAGCACTTTCAGACAAATCTTTACAGAAATTTGATAATTTTTTACAGTTGGTGTGAAGGTTCTTTGAAACTATGCTAGTCAAAAATATTAACAGATTTTCTGTGTAATTTTGTAAAATCTTAAATATTTTTGTTATAACAAAAGTTTGACTTTATTAATTTTATCGAGGAAGCAAGATAAAGGTTATGCACCGTTTATTTTAAATTGTAAATTAACAAAACATGAGCTTACTGTGTTGCGCACTGAGTGTTGTTTTGTTACAGGTTTATTATTTTAATAATCTCTTTATTGTATAAAAGTTTTGTAAATATCACATATGGTTGGTGTATGCAGGGTGGGTTTTCCGTGCGAATAACTTTTAAATTGTATACACACACATTACAAAATAATTTTTGGTTAGAGCTTCCGATTTTTCAGGGATCTTAGCTTATAAATTTTGTAAAAAGATAGTCAAAATTAATTTATAACCCTTAGTATTAATGAATATAATAGTTTATGATGACCAAGAGAAAATCAAGTTTTAATTTGACATGACTGTGCGAACTTTTTTAAATCTATCTTTAAACACTATCTTTAATTTATTTAAGTTTATAGAATAGGGTGTCTTGAACGGCAACTAAGATTTACCCAGGGAAACGCGAAAGTGGAAAATTTTTTATGGTTCAAAATTCAAAGTGTTTAAAATACCATTGAAAGTTACTAGTCATTTAAAGAAAATATAATGAAGAATTTTTGTACATAAATTATTTTAATTTATTTTTTCAAGCTGCAACAATTCAGTGGAAAAAAGCGCAAGGGCAAGCATAATGCAAAGGAGTAAATCACAATTTTTTAATCTTCAACAAAACAGTTTTTTGAGGTTTCTGAGAAATGGTCATTTAAAATTTATACCATTTTGCTTTTTTTCACTGACTTGTCATGCAAGAAATACGACACATACCGGGTGGCCAGCGGTGCACTCGAATATAGAAAATTGTTTTTTTTTAAATTCCTGCTTCTCATTATTTAGAAAGATAATTTTTCCGCGTCGGAAGATATTTATTTATTATTTTTGCAACATTTATTATTTAGTTTTTTAATTATTTTTTAACGTACTTTAGTCTTACGTAATTTTTAATTGTGAAGAAAATCATAATTTCTATGTAAAAAATAGAAAACAGCAGGATATTTTTTTTTTACGTCTGAAGACATTTATTTATTATTTTTGCAACATTTATTATTTAGTTTTTTAATTATTTTTTACCGTATTTTAATCTTGCGTAATTTTTTTTGTGAAGAAAATCATAATTTCTATTTAAAAAATAGAAAACGGAAAGATATTCTTTTTCCACGTCTGGAGACATTTATATATTAATTATTTTTGCAACATTTATTATTTTGTTTTTTAATAATTTTTTTACCGTACTTTAATTTGACTTAATTTTTATTGCGAAGAAAATCATAATTTCTATTTAAAAAATAGCAAACGGAAAGATATTCTTTTTCGCGTCTGGAGAAATTTATTTATTATTTTGTTTTTTAATAATTTTTTACCGCACTTTAATCTGACATCATTTTTATTGTGGAGAAAATCATAATTTCTATGTAAAAAATAGAAAACATTAAAAACAAATATTAGATCAACGCTTGGTAATACTTGTTCGTTTAATGAATGAACCATTACAATAGAATCTGTTATCCGACGCTCGCGGAGAGAGAACTCTTACGTACCTGCTCTACTATGATAATATTATGTTAATATTAAATGTTATTTTAATATTAATTTCACAGGTTAGTAATATTACAAAATAATATTAATTCCAAAAAAATTACCGTTATAAAAGTTTTCGATTTTATACAATTTTTGACTTGATTTGAATTATCTTAATTAACGATGATGCTCACCAAATTGTATTTTAATTGTACTGTTTGTGTGCAAAATGTTAAAATAATAAACATAAATAGTATGTTAAAGCAATTATTGAATTACTTCATGCAAAAAGGGTTCAAGTCCATTCGTGGGCGTATGTAAGATAGCGGTGGATTATGGGTTTAGAAGGGTACTTTTAACGTTTTAAATTAAAAGGAAAGTTCTAGAGACAATATCTAGGCTTGTACTGTGTCATAGTCTGATGTTTCGTGTGAGATTACATGCAGTTTTCTCTATTTATCTCGGAATGCTTCCGGATGAACTTAAGTCTCTTTTTGGATGAAGTGATTCAATTAAAATGCAGAGTCTAAAAAAATGTAAATAAATTTATCCTTCAATTTTACATATTAGAGTTTGTACTCATGGTGAAATAAGATATCTTCAACCAGTTAAAGCTTGTAAAACTTCTACAAGACAGTGGTTAGACCTGTTATCACGTATGCAGCGGAAACAAGAGCAAACACATGTAGAACTAAACAGCTGTTACGCACCACAGAAATGATATCATTTAGATCTATAATGGGGCATACACTGAGAGACTGAACACGTAAGTGAAAACATAAGAAATACATGCAACCTATAGGACATTGTAAAATTTATAAAAGGAAGAAGGAAAGAGTGGAATGAACACATAGAGAGAATGCCGGAAGAACATACCAAAACTAGCAAGGAATCCAATACCGATGGGAAAACGACAGCCCAGCAGAGCCCCAAAACGATGGGCAGACAGTTGGATATCAACAACTACCGAAGCACTCCCTTTAGGCTAAACCTAAAGAAAGTGGAAGAAGAAGAAAATGATTAAATAAAATGATTCTTAATTATTATTGTCTATGACCTTGGTTTTTATTGAAAGCAAAGACGTCTTTTTAATGGCACCACTCTTGAGGGTATGTTTTATGTACATTCAAATTTAATTTTAAAATTTTACTACACTAATGATAAAACAAAACTTCATATCTGTTTTGTGATAAAGAACGGTTGACCTTAAGAATTTTAAACATTTTTCTACTTCATATTCGCGACTACTCAATTGGTTGATTATATGGGCAGTTCCTTGATACTCTGAACCTTGGTAAATGAAGTGACACTGCAACTAGAGATGCAATCATAGAAATACATTACTATAATTTCTCTAACCTTTTAAAAATAATGTTACCAGCTATGATGGTTGACGGTTCTATTTCACTTTGGCACGAACTCTAGGCAGATACATACTATTTTTATTAAAATATCTGGAAGTATGTAATTTCTTATCATAATCGAGAATAACATGATATTATGATTGCAGACTTCTATTTCATGTTTTGATATTTATTTTAACCTTCACGATTATCCCGACCTTTCGCTTAACTGATCTGAAATGGGTTCTGTTTAGATCAGATAAGCGGGGGCTTCTACTGTATATCTTTTTTAGATCTTGCAAAAGCTAGGAAATTAAAATTCTAGTGATACCATATTAAAACTAAAGTAACTCATTCGTGGTAATGCTTTAATTAAATATTTAATATTGTTTATAGCTCATCGTAATTTCATAACGCCATCTCCGTGTTTTGAATTTTTTCTTGAATACTTACAAAATTAACCTTCAGTTGCCAAATACATCAAATAGTTCATAGCTTTAAGTGCATTTATGTTCTAGAACAGAAATTTTTGGTTCATTATGTCTGTCCTTGTTGGGATTTTGGATTGGTTTACAGTTGTACCCACCATTCTTGGGATGTAGGGTTTGATTGAGTGAGCATGGAGTTAATACAATGGGTTGGATGCACGTAAGTTGATATAGTCGAAACCAAATAGACCCAAGTATGACTAATCGCTTACTGTTCTTATAAAATACGTACAACAGTTTGCTATCTTAATCATGCTTAAAGAAGTTACCATAAGAAAAGGGACAGTCATTGGCCTGGTTGTTAGCATGATCAACTGCTAATGTAAGGCGCCCCGGTTTGAATCCGGGTAGACTTCACTTTGCAATGCCATCTCCGTACTTTGGAAGGGACATTAAAATGGTGGTCCTTGCACAAGGTGCTAGCAACATTGTGAGGTATTAAATCTTCTTGAGGGAATCCGACAACGTTGAGGCCAATGAAAATCTAACAAGTAGACACCTTTTTCACTTTATACTTTACTTTCTTTCCAATTTATAATTCAGGTTGACTATGTTTGTCTTTTTTGCCTTTCTAAAATTTCCAAAATTTAAAAATTTTTGTTTTAATTAATTTTTCTAATTTCTCAAAATTCAAATTTTGGCGCTGCTATCTATAAAGTAAATATGTTTCCTGTGTGAAATGTATGTTAATTATTAACTGGTAATTGATACCAATGCGAACTGTCGCCTCTGTAAAAGTTACGTACGTTCAATTTTCTTTAGTTCATATGCTCCTAAGGTACTAGTCATATTTGAGTTTATTTTTTGGTTTTTACTATACTGAAATCAACAAAAAGGTAACCAAAAATAGGAATTAAGAATTAATATAATAATTCGCACTGAAAACTAGCTGGGTATAGCACTTGATATATATATATATATAAAAAATTGTAATTGTTTTAGAATAAAATTTATTTTCCCTATAAAATAGTTTATTTTTGTTGAAATTTTGAATAGTTCACACCATATGTGATTCTAAACAAGGGTAATTTTTGTGTTTGTACTTCCATGTTACTTGAATGTTAAAATTTTGAATAAAATAAGTAGCCTGCCTATTTATTCGAATTATAAAATTCAAAAATGAAGAATTCCAAAATCAATCTCAGTATAAATAAAAAATATTTTTGTAAATAAATAAATAACTGATTTTAATACTTAGCTTTGTGACTCTTTAGCAATGATAGTTATTTTAGTCTGTTAATTATTTTTAGTACTATAAAAAAAATAGGTTTAGATTGACGGTAAATGTGCACTTAAAAGTATTTGATTTGTGGTAGTTTGAACGTGGTTTTTGGTATGTGTTGTTGTGACCATTTTCCTGTAAATGTAAATATAAATGTTTAAGTGCGAGCACCAAAAAAAAATAAAAATATTATCTGTGGTCCTTTGTTTTTCTTTTGTAAATAGGGCTCATATCATCAAAAGTTGGACAACTGTTTATTTCTTCTATTCAACATACTTTTTGTAAACTGAACAAAAAATTGTAGTAAAAAAAAATTTGTAATGTGTATTTTTGAAATGTAAATATGATATTTGAATGTAATTCCTTTAGTTACAATATATACTACTCTGTGCCAAAGGCATAAAGATGTACCTTTAATTAAGCCAGCTGTAAATTTAAGTTGTAATATTGTTACCATTTTTGTGGTCAAAAATATATACATAGTGATAATAGTATAATTATTGTTGTACCGCCCGACTTACTCTAAAAGGGGGCGGTATTGACATTCTCGATTTATTTGTGATACATTGCACTTTTCAAGTGTTGTAATGGAAACAAAATTTAAAACAAAAACGTTTTGCAATTTCAAAAATCGCCCTAATTTATATAATTTCTAGTCACAGTACCCTCATTAAACCTGATGTGTAATTTCCACATTTTAATAGTCTTCTACAAGTTTCGAGCGCAATTTTATTCAGCTCGGATCTTGAATTATCTCCAATATTTAATTTTAATCGGCCGAGGTCGAAATGGCCTTTTAATAATTCACTTCCAATTAATGTGCACTTAAATGTAAAATGTTTGTGGGTTCCAAGCACATAAAATTTGTTGAACCAATAATTCTTAATTTGGTTTGAAATTGTAAAATAAATGAATGTAATGTTACTATGTGTATTAACAATATATTGGATGCAGTTGGCCAGTATATAAGTTTTTACAGTTATTGCCATAAATCTTGGATGTACTTTGTAAGAAATAAACTTGTTAATTTTTCAAGTAGCAACTCCTGAGTTTTAAATTAATTCGTATGTACATTACTAGATCATTGTACACTAAATAAAAAATTAATATTACATTATGTATTTTTATTTAATTTAAAGTTACAATTTAACTTGCATTTTTAAAATGCGCTAAAAAATTTACCATTACATTATACTTCTGTTACAGTCTTGAGAGCTAGCTCTGGTTTATCGTAGCCTAACTCTTCGGGTGTATTGATTCCTAACTCGGTTAGCGTAGGTTTGACCTCTTTTATAAGGTATGGGTAGATATCGGCATTGTCAATTGATTGCCACTTCAAAGATTCTAAAAATCTAACTGCTAAAGCATAATCGTTAACTCTACGACAAGCTTTCAAAGCTGCATTCACTATTTTGGCTTCTGGAATTACATCCATACCACTCAAATCGTTCATGGCCTTACGAATTTCCCAACCATCGATATCCTTCCTATTGAAATAAGCTTCATACCTGCAACGTAACCCAATTACTTTACATAACAATCATCCGCAAAATATTATTTTAACATTGACCGCTCTTTAATAATTACGTAATTTACCGTGCGTCAAATTGTTCGTCCGTTTCGGTTTTTTCATGTGACATGCATCTTCTTGTTATAACTCCAGTTGCACCCCACGATTTATTTAAACTTGTTTTTACTGTAGAATGCAATCGAACAGCTACGCTTCGGAACATTTTTATTTTATTAAAATAAATACGCGCACTTTGACAGAAACTTTGCGTTTGCTTTCTAGTTCGTGATCTGATCAGTACAGCTCAGATCCGCAAGGGCGACGCTTCCCGCTTATTTTTAAACTCCAATAAGGAAAGATGCGTAAGCAATAACGAGCGTACACTGAAAACTTTACTACTTTCTTAGGTATTTTAACAAATTCGGTATTAAATTAAATTTAGGAAATTAAAAAGTTACTATTTAATTGATTTGCGCCACGTTATCCCGACAAATGCTTAACCCGATAGCTTAGAAATAATTAATTATAACAATTATTACAATAATAAAACAATTATTATAGTAATAAAACATAACAATAAAAAACGAACAAGGGATCTGCGTGGTAATAACCAGTAAATTTTTTTTTAGGTGTATGTAGTTGTTTGGGGCTCAAAGCCAAATGTAATTGTAGGGTTCCTTTTGCGGTTTTATAGGAATTTAACAATTTTGTGGATTCCTGCACACTTTTTTAATTTACGGAAAACGTTTTAATGTCAAATATAAAGAAAATGGGATGAACCATGCCCATGACTTGATCATATTTTTATTAAATATTAAAAATTAATTTTTAATGATAAAAAGAAAAATATTTTCATTAACCAATTTTACCCAAAAATCTGATTAGCTCAAGTCTCGATACAAAATACCAAATTTAGTTTTGAAATTTTAATTTGTTTTTTATATACTTAATAAAAACTAATAGTATTAAAGAAAATTATTAAAAAAATACTGTTTCCATGAACTAATTTCAACCAAAATTTAATCGGCTGTAATTCCTACCATGAAGAAACGAAATTTAAAATTTGATTTTAAACTTCTATTAGTTTTTAAAATATTAAGTAATAAAATAAAAAAGTAATATTTTCATAAACCAATTTTAACTAAAATTTAATCTCGATATAAGTATGCGAAATCCTAAATTCGGTTTTGAAATTCCCATTAGTTTTTGAAATATTAATTAAAAAATGTAAAAATTTATTTTTATATCTTACATGCGCGACAATTTTTCGTACCGCAAGAGTTTTTTTTCGGGAAACGGTATTATGGTTTGTTTTAATCAATTTACTTACTTTTAACAAAATGCTAAATTTTTAAAAAACAAAAAGGAATTGACAGAAGTTGATTCGTAAAAGTTGAAAAATACAATGGTGTGCAACTCGATTTGTTTGCAACTCTATAAGCAGTTCTTTTTTGTTCTGCTTCAGCTGCAAAAAAGAAAGGCGCAGATAAAGAAATGGGATTTAAAACGATACAAAATTTAAAAATAATAATTATCTTAATTTATTTTTCCAGAGAGCTGTGCTTTTCTAGCTTCTATGAAAAACGCGCTATAGATTTATAATAATAATTTATTAGTTTCTTAAAATACCACAAAATGCCGAAGACAAACATGGAAATTTAGGTATCTAATTTTTCTATTACATTGTTATTTTATTGTTTAATTTATTTTATTTTTTTGCAGAATATTTCATACTATGCATATAGGAGTGAAAAAATATTCAAAGTTAATGGAGCACAATGTGAGGGAGTTCTGATCGCGTTGTGAGGGTGTTCTGATCGCGTTTAGTCAACCAACAATATAGTACAGTCCGTGATGACTTATGTGAGGAGGATGTTGGGCATTTCCAAAACAGTCTACCCTAAGACCTCCTTTCTACACATTTCTGGTCATCACCTCTTTCTACAGCAGCAAACTACAAGCCACCACTTACTATAAATTTCTTAAAATATATAAAATAAAAATAATTTTGAAAAACCGGGACAATTCCGAGACGTTTGGTCATCGTAGGCTACAAGAACCTCAAGGAACCTACTGATTATGTTATAAACAATTTTGTTAATAATACTGAAGGATACAAAAAACCTCAGGGAACTTACTGCTTATGTTTATTTTTAAGAATTATGGTTGTTTTAAGAATTGTGTTTTTTTTAAGAAGTTTTGTTATTTGAGACAATTTTAAAGTTGCATGGTTTGGTGTGCTTTTGCAAAATCTTTTAAAATATATAAAATTAACATAGTTTTGAAAAACCGGGACAATTCCGGGACGTTTGGTCACCTTAGGCTAGAAGAAACCTCAAAGAACCTACTGATTGTGTTATAAACACAGAATATTACATACGCTTATGTTTATTTTTAAGATGGTTGTTTTAAGAATTGTTTTTTTTAAAGAAGTTTTGTTATTTGAGGCAATTTTAAAGTTGCATAGTTTGGTGAGATTTAGCAAAATTTTGTTAATAAACCTGAAGGATATCAAAAACCTCAGGGAACTTAACGATTATGCTTATTTTTATGAATTATGGTTGTGATTAAGTTTACTGATTGTAAACGAATTGCTTTTTTTTTCAGTACGATTATGATCTATTGATGTTTTTATATTCTGTTTTAACAACATGTTTGATAACACTTTTATTTTCTTTTTTAATAATTTAGTTTGATAGTTTTTTTTCTATTTGTATTCTCTTTACATATTTTATATTATTTTTATATTTGTATACATAAAATACACTATTTTGTTGTAACAAATTTAACACTATTTGATTTCATGCTAAGCGTCTACCTCTACCAGTACCAAGTCGACTAGTTTTTTTGTTCTAGTCAAGTCAAATCGTTTCTTTGTTTTAGTGCAATGGAATGCTAATGTCGTCTTGCGCGTTCCTCGACTTAATCAGCGACATAAAATTAGTTGTGTTCCCGAAACAATATGTAATTGTTATATTCATTAATGTATGTAATAATGAAAAAAACCTACATTCTAGCATCCTAAAAACCTATCATTGAATTTTTAATATTTTTTTGTTTTTATTTTTGATGTATCTAATGAATTGTAATTTTAAATCTTAAAAATTACAGGCCTTAGATGCGAAAAGTGTAGAAGAAAAGAAGAAATCTTAAAAATATACATTCAAGATCAAGGAAAATGATAAATATCGTTTATGTGTACGAGGGTCGATCAATAAGTACCCGTGTTTGAAGACAGGTGGCGTTGCTGAACTAAATTGACATTACCGTCGTGTACTGTCATCTGTCAAACGGCATCATAGTATATTTAAGAGCGATTCATTGTTTAGTTTTTATTTGTTCGTCACAAACAAGAGGCTGCAGGCGGACTCCGGCGTGGAGTTCATCGCAGAGTTTATCCGTCACCTGACGGAAAAATTTTACGAAGCTTCTGGACACTCCGAAAACCCATTAATCCAAGAGCTGGGTAACTACCAACTCGAAGATTTTTGCGGTATAAGAGACCCAGAATCATCTTGCAGCAACCCAAATAGATCTTAAACTACGCAGCGACATCAACAACCCCATCTCCGCAAGCCCTCACCTTCAAAGGGCGAGATGGGACTTCAATTCAGCCTAGACTTTCTAAGCTATTTCTCCTTCCGAAGGATTCTGCAGGAGGACCGCGACGCCTCGCGACTTGCAAAATCAGAAAACCCGCAACCACACACAGAGGTATCCACCTCGGCGCGACCCGCAGCAACGCGAAATTTTTCTTTTATTTCAGAGCCAAGACACCAGGCAAACATGCCAGCCAGACGAAGGAGGTGTGGGCGATGCCCGTACTCCACAGTGCCAAGTAGTCAAGTAGTTTTTATTTGGTAGCCAGTCACACGTGTTTAGTGTTTTTCGATAAAATTGAAAAAGAACAATATCGATCCGTAATTCACTTTTTATTTTTGGATGGAAAAACATGCAAATAAATAAAAACGAAGTTGGATGCTGTTCATGGGGACCCTTCACCATCTATGACAACTGTGAGATATTGGTTCAACGAATTTAAACTTGGTCGTACAGCTGTTTTTGATGAGGAACGGCCAGGACGCCCAGCAGACGCGGTTACTGAAGAAATCGTTGGAAAAGTCGCGACATGATTCTCGCTGATCGCCGAACTAAAGTGCGTGAAGTAGTAGAGGCTTTAGGCATGTCGTATGGAACGGTTATTAATATTTTACATGATAAATTAAGTCTGAGAAAGGTGTCGGCCCGATGGGTGCCGCAATTGCTTACAGTCGATAACAAGCAGGTATGGCTGTCAATGTCGAAGCAGTGTTTGGATCTCTTTAAGCGAAATTCGCAGGAGTTTTTGCGTTAATGAAACCTGGATACATTACTATACGCCAGAGAAAAAAATTCAGCTCAAACGAGGAGGTTATCGCCAATACAGAAGCCTACTTTGCAGAGTTTGGTAAATCTTATTTTTTGGAGACATGGGAGAAACGTTGGGAAAAGTGTATCTACCTAAAAGGAGATTACGTTGAAAAATCCCCAAGGTCAAAAAGTCCCCAGGTGGCAGATAGGGGAATGCTTGGCCGAAAGGCAGGGTAGGTGGGAAATAAAATGCCACCCGCGGAAGGCACCTGATATTCAAACGGCCTAGCGGTTAATGGGTCTGCAAGATGTTTGTATGGACAGTAGAACAGACGGCCAGTAGGACCGTGACAGGCATGTAGACAGTAGTACGGTTGGGCTGCCAAAAAGTGGGATAGTTGTGTTTCTTGGTGGGATAGATAATCTGTTAAGGACCGAGCACTATGGCACCTAACATCGAAAGAGACAATCTCAGAAGGTACGCCCAAGTCGTGGTAGTAATAAAGGTACTGGCGTTTAGGGGAAGGTTTTAATCAGTGAAAGTCTGATGCCGGTATCTCGTATTAGATTTCCTTCTTACGCATAAAAAAAATGTATTCTGTACCCCCTCTCCCAGACTTGCTTGAATTACTCTAAAAGAAGAGGTCCAAATGAAAATAAATGATGCACAATAACGAATCACTAACAATTAAAACTTTTTAATTCAAAATGGGAGGGGCTTAGAATATATGTACGAACGTTCTGAACTTCTTTGGATTCAAAATTAGTATGTCTCTAGCCTTCCCTTCTCCATCAAAATTATTTTAAATTATAGTTTTTGATTTGTCATAAAACTACTGAGTGACAACATGAATGGATTAACGAGATTTAATAGGAGAATTGCTAATAGCTTCGAAACGCGTCGACGTTTCGACTTTATGAAAAAATTTAGCTTTATATTTTAAAAATACCCTGTATGGACATGGGTAGTCTTGATATGGATTGTTTCTTGTATTATAATTATAATAAATTCTTCATTAATTAATTTCAATCGGTTCATGTTCGATTTTATAGTTTTAATTTATTTTTGATTCCTATGAAATAATAAATAAATCAATATTATAAATAATGCAATTTTATAAAATAACTGAAATTAGTATTATTATAATATCGTGACATTGTGAAAACTACAAGTGAGCTATATTATTAGTAATAGTAATTTTTTAAAGTAAATACTGTCATTCGAAAGTAAAATTTAGTTTTTTACACATATGGTAATTATAGTTATCATAAAAAATTCTTTATTATTAAATTCACATTTTTATTTATATTTAAAAATATGCTTTAAATTATTCAAAAATTAGTAGAAAAATATTGTACGTCCAAGTTCATGTACAGTGCTGCCAAGCTTACAATAATTTCGGAAAATATTCGAACTAATGTGATAAAATTTGAATGAACCAATGAAA
Source organism: Lycocerus yunnanus (assembly GCA_036346125.1). NCBI lineage: Eukaryota > Metazoa > Arthropoda > Insecta > Coleoptera > Cantharidae > Lycocerus > Lycocerus yunnanus. The sequence continues at coordinate 527,315 of JARFIX010000078.1, read as the reverse complement.
GTTCAGTTACGTACAGTTGAACCAATGAACGTACAATTGTACTAGCGTAAAACACGCCCACTAAAAATTATTGTATGCTTGGTGAAGCTGAATTATTGATAACAATCTTTAAAGACATAGGCGTCGAGTATGGAAGGCTTCTGAGGTTTTGATCCCCTTTCTCTCACTCTTGAGAATTTTGGAGAGGACTAATGCCCAGTTGCACCGCATTTGACTTCAGTAAAACTTAAGTTTTCGTTGACAGTGTCAAATTTAATATTATAAAAATTTAAATAAAAGTAAGTGAAAAGCAGCAGAGTGGCGTGTTGGGAGACGTATGTGACTACGAATAAGTAGTCGCAGGTTCGAATTCCATACGCGCCTGTTGTCTAAAGTAAAACAGAGGAGTAATCCACCTCGTAAAACGGATTGTGAAGACTTCCAGAATGGAAGTGGTTATATTCCGACAGGAATGGAAAGCCGCTGATGATGATGAAGTGAAAATTTAATCTACGCCTTTTTAAATTACTTCTAAGTGAAAGTGGGCACTTCAAACTTGTTCAGACCCCTCCCTTAAACTGAAGAACAGTTGAAAACCGTAAGAATCTCCCTTCCCCCTAATTAAATATCTACGACACTGTTCATAGCGTTCCTTTTTTCTGCGACATTTAAAAATTCATTAATTTTAATGTGATTGTTAAATCTATCGAATCGATTTGCACATCAATTGAGTTCTACACTATCTCGTTAGAGGCGGTAAATGCATGATCAACCAGTTAATATATTACAAAAACTTAAATACGTAAGTTAAAAAAGTGTGTTGCAGACATAATTCAAAAGTCTTTAAGTGCGGCCTTCAGGCTGCACAACCTTACAATCTAGTTGTAAAGCCAAGAGGTTAGCAGTAAAATTAACAAAATTTCATTAAAAATATGTGCAAAGCTTTTTATGATTTTAAAACATTCATTGGGTCAGCACCAAGGTAAATAGAATACAAGGTATGATCTTGCGCATGTAGTGACGTTTAATAATCCAAGATGACCGACGCTGTGAGACCCCAAATACTATTCCACAAATTTAAACAAATTTATTTAACTTGGGTTAGTACATACGATTAAACTTAAGGGTAGGTTACATGGTTTGCTTCATCTTTTTTTAAAATTAATAGTATACCCAGGAATTAAAAACAGCAATAGCAGATGCTTTTCTAAATAACTTAAAAAATGTTAATCAACAATAGAAACACTAATTATTTTTATACTTCATATCCTCTTCTTCTCTAAAACACTTCTGATTGATATCTTGCATTTTATGTTGTTTAAAAGGATTTTTTTAATTTTTTGTTTTGCATGATTTTGCTTTCCATTTTGGGGTATAATTTGAAGAATTAAAATGATTGGCTATCCAAAATTTAGCATGTAAAATTTAAGTAATAAATCTCAAAAGCTCAAACTAGAAAATATAATTTTAAAGAAGGGGGGAATATCCACCAGTGCCGCAAAATTGGAAGACAGTACATTAAATGATAACAAATTATGCAGAAACTTGATGATACTGCAGTAATTTCTTTGGGAAAGATGGCATAATATACCGAGGGGTACTTCATACTCCCTCCCCCGTTGTTATTTTGCATTTTATGTTGTTAATTCTATTATAATTTGAGTATAGCTGACCCCCCCCTCCGACCTCCAATCACTAAAAATATATTTTCTTGTTTAACTATTAGGATTAGTTAGGTACCTAAATTTCGTTCCCCGCGGTTTACCCCTCTTTCATGTGCGGCAACCTGGCAACGACAATAGCGACACCTTCAGGATAGATCAGAACATAGATTAGAGAGTATCAGTAGGCTAGTAGTCGTGTACACAAGAGTACATTACGTCGTTTTTGACTTCAGAGTGTTGCGATTAGAATTTGTTGTTTTCAAACCAATGGAAACCATAGAAGGTAAGCCAAAATCGATCATTTATGGGGTTTTGAATAAAGTTTGAGATGTCCACTGTTTGATTAAGTAAGTAAACTCTCCCAAAACAGCCGCCGTAGTAGAACGCGTTTGGTTTACAATTTCGTTTCCCACGGTGTTCTATATTGCGTCCCTACGGGTTGGGGGAGGGGGCGAAATGTAGACGAAGCAGGTGTGACGGTGGTTCAATACCAAACCATGTCATTTTTCAGTACTAATGGCAAGAAGCAGGTTAACAAGCTTGCTTCAGCAGAAGGTGTTGCCACCATAACCGTTATGACTTGCTTTTCAGCTACTTCAGCCACCCATGTTGATTTTGCCACAGAAGATATGGTAGAAGGAGCTTGTTGATAATCGATTGGGAACTGCAGTAACTCTGGATGATTAATTGAACTATTTTTCCTTCAGTCGATGGAGCATTTCTTTCAAACTGTGAAACCAAGCAAAGAGAAACCAGAGTCTTGGTTTTGGATGGGCATTATTTTCACACGAAAAATGTTCAGGTGGCTTGTGGTTTTGGGATTATAATTGTTTGCCTTCCTTCGCACATTATTGCTAGAATGCAACCACTTGATGTTGCTCTCATGTTTCCTCTGAAAACATACTCCGCTCAAAAACTCATTGCGGTTTCTGCCAGAATTATTGAGGAGATGGCTTTGGGAGGTGCAAAATGGAAAATAAACCAACCAAATCTCAAAAATCGGTAAGTAAAAATTTTTATAATTAATAAAAATTATATGCAAGTACATAATATATTATATTTAAAAAATTTATGAAACTTGATTAGGTGAGACACTGCCTACCTTACCTATCCTCAACAAGCCGGCACTGCTTATTTTTCTTACTGTGCCAACCAATGTCATGTTTCAGGAATACAATACATGAGCCTATTGCACTAAAGTGAAGAAGTTTTTTGTAAATCCAAGATTCCATTCAACAACACTCACTTGATCATTTCCTGCTGGAGTCTTTCCAATGTACAGTTGTTCTTGTAATTGATGAGGGTCTTCAGCATCATGTGTTCAGAATTACAACGCATTGTTTGTGTTAGGGAAAATCTTTAAATGTAGAGTAAGGAGGAAGGAGTGCATGCTTATACTGCATGCTATTTAAAAGAATCAAAGTAGGCGGTACTTATTATCGATGACTTATTATTATTTGGTGTGAGGTTATATAATCTACAACCATAATCTGCTAGGCGTATATATCATAGACCGCCATAACCTACCTCTTATGAGGTAATGCTCCTTCCTCTCTACTCTGTATTCTAAGGTGGAAATGAAGAATCTTGTCATACCATACCATTTTTGCTGGTCAATGTTGCAGGCTTTCCATCTGCAGTTTCTTCATTTATGTCTTTATCAGAATTATATTATTTGGCACATTTAATTACACTTTCCAATTTAGTTTCGGACTCTTCAGATTCCTTTTTACAATCTGAAAACTTCCTGTTCCAAAGCTTTAATTTCCTTAACTTTTTCTAAAAAATAAAATATTATATTTTTTGGCCTGCCATGACGAAACTTGTAAAATTGTACCATGCACAAGTATATATTTTGAAAGTAGCAATTAAGATGGGGATGGTTACTCTTTTAAATGCCATTCCGGATGGGAACGTGAAAACCCTTAATTTGAATTTTTCTTTCTTTCATAATATATTTGTATTTCTTTTAAAAAAGTTCGATAATGTTAAAATTTAGAGAGGCGGCTCATCCTCAAAAGTATTAAGGGGCTGTTCATAAAGGACGTCCGCAATTTTTTCCAAATTTATCACCCCCCTTCTCCCTTTCTAATAGTTGGTCACAATCTTTTATCCCCTCCCCCTCTCCGGTACGTCCAAGACCCTCCTCATTTATCATCATATTTTAAAATTGTATGAACAAAATACTCAAGCACAATTTTTTTACAAATCCCAAAAATGAAATTTTAATGCGGACGTCACATTTGTCTAACTCCCTCTGTCTTATTTTGTGACCCCCCCCCCCAAGACAAAGACGTTCTTTATGAATGGCCCCTAAGTAATCGCGGCGAGAAAAACATAATAATTTAAAAACATGAGAATTATTTTTCTTCTTCACTTTAATTAAGACCAATCTTGTTTTATTCTAACAGTAGCATCGGCGTTTTACATCCGAAGTAGCTTGCTAGGCTAGCTTCAGATGTACACCTGTTACCCTATATTATTGTTAATGATGACAATAAAAGATACCATGAACGAACAAATTATGGAAATACAACTAAAACAAGATGACAGTGAAGACACTGAAAAATTATGAAACAAATCAGAAACATGCTAGTCACAACAGCAACTCAACATTTAAAATCAGATAAGAGTAAAAAGAAGAGGAAATGGATGACTGATGAGATCATGCAACTAATGGACGAAAGACGACCTCATTAAAACAGAAACACCTACCAATATAATACAATAAACAAAATGATTAAGCAAAAAATCAAAAAGGCAAAGAAAGATTGGCTGAGGGAATTGTGCGAGGAGATCGAAGTATTGGAAAGCAAACACGATACCTTCAACCTGCATAAAAGAGTAAAAGAGGCAGCAGGCATGTGGAAACCTAAAAATATGGGCATACTTGTAGACAAGGGAGGGGAAATACTTGTCGACCATGACCAAAGAAAGAAGAGATAGGTACAATACATGAAGGAGCTGCTTGGAGACAATAACAGAGGAGAAAGGCCAATAATAGACGACGTGGAAGGGTTACCCATTACAAAGGCTGAAGTGCTTAAGGCAATAAGAAGACTAAAAGACAATAAGGCAACAGGCCCAGACGAAGTACACGGGGAACTCCTGAAACTAATAGAAGAAGACCAGACTGACTTCCTAATGAGGTTTTTTAATAGAGTGTACGACACGGGTGATATCCCGCAAGATTGGCTAACTTCAATATTCATACCAATACAGAAAAAACCCAACGCGAAGAGATGCGAAGAGCATAGAACCATCAGTCTCATGAGCCACGTACTTAAGATCTTCTTGAACGTGATACACGAGAGAATATTCCGAAAAATTGAAGAACACCTAAGTGAAACTCAGTTTGGCTTCAGGAATGGAATGGGTACGAGAGAGCTCTGTTTTGTATGCAAGTATTGGTTCAGAGGGCTAGAGATGTCGACTGTGACGTTTACGCTTGCTTTATTGATTTTGAGAAGGCCTTTGATATGGTTCAACACAAACACCTAATTGAATGCCTGAACAGAACAACCATAGATGAAAGAGACAAACGCATTATTGTTAATCTATACTGGAGACAGATGGGAAACGTGCGTGTAGAAGATGATGTTTCGGAGGCTTTTCGAGTTCAAAGAGGAGTCCGACAGGGCTGTGTGTTGTCACCTATACTCTTTAACATATATGCAGAATATATTTTAAAGAAGCCTTAGAAGAGACCGCAGAGGGCATAATAGTAAATGGTGAAACAATCAACAACTTAAGATATGCGGATGACACAGTCCTATTGTCGGACAGCCCCGAAGATCTGCAGAGCTTGATAGACAGAGTAATCGAGGCTAGCGAGAAATACGGCATGCGACTAAACATAAAGAAGACAAAGGTCATGACAATCAGCAAGACGTCAAATCTCAATGCACAATGCTACGCGTACGGAGAACCATTGCAGAATGTTACATCTTTTACATACCTGGGCTGCTCCCTTAACGCAGGATGGGATCATGCCCAAGAGATTAGGACGAGAATAGAGAGAGCAAGAAGCACATTTATGAAGATGAAGAAGATACTGAGCAACATGACCCTAAACCTACATCTAAGGGTGAGAGTGCTACGATGCTACATATTCTCTGAACTCCTATACGGCGCGGAGGCATGGACTCTGACAGAGTGGATAAGGCACTAGAAGAAGAAGAAGATGACAATTCATTAACATAGGAGAACCACTGGTTTTACGTGCCCTCCTAAGAGAATCGGAGAAAACTTCTCCTCCCGGTTCGAACCGGGTGTCTTAGCATCAGTAGTGGCCAGTGACCGCCTCGAATTATTTTTTGATATTCAAAAATTATTAAAATCAGGGGGGTATCCCTTCCTCGTTTTGGGAATTTCGGTTTAGCAGTCAACACATTTAATCGACATAATGTAATCACTCTTTTTTACGTTTTATTTGGCTCGTTAAAGGATCCCTTGAAATTAATGTATCCGACGCTGTAGTAATACTATCTACCGCCGCTGAAAAAATGAGTGCATTATTCATGCATAATTATAAAAATTGATAGAAAAACATTAAAATTTTATTTACTATTAATATTTCAAAACGAACAAAACGGACTTTTCTGAAAACGAAAAGTAATCAAAAACATTATAAAAAGTAATACTAAGTTAATTTCAAATTAAATTACATGTAAAATAAAATAATTTAATTAATCTTAAGTGCTAAATAAAATTAATTACGAATACTGAAAGTTACTAATCAGGAGAATTGCATTCGATCGCAATATATAAAAAGTACTCCTAAATTATGATACTTTTTGGTTAAAAAATTATAAGTAGGTAGTTCTTTGGCCATTGTAAGTACGGAACTATAGACTAATAATATTGTCCAACGGATTCCAAGAACATGAAGCCTAGTAACAAGAAGCTTGATCCAAACAAGTCTCCTAGTGCTGTTAGGTATGGAATAGCTGAAGTGTCAGGATCAATTTTTCTCTTCCACAAGGTATGGATTAGTAAATGACCAATGTACAATAAAATCATCACTTGAATTAATACAATCGTTAAGTACGTTAAAACAAATGGTGCCGTTATAGTCGATTCCCCTTTGTTGTAAATAATATCGGCCACAAAAACAAATAGAGTTTGTCCTGGTAGTGCCAACAATAACAAGATTCTTGCCGTTTTTGCCGATAAAACTAAAAAATATATAAATTAGTAAAAGTTAGGGTGAGTTGTTGCTTTTTTTAATTACCTCCTCCAAGTAATGCAGTCCATGGCCAAACAAATTGCTTGGTATGCGGTGGTAAAATTCCAAGAAGAGAGCTTTTGTGGAGCATGGTGGAAATGCGACTAGCATACACAGACACTAAATTTCCGCCAACTCCATTCACAATTGGTTGGAACACAACATATCCGCGATATTTTCCCACAGCATTGTCCAAGACCAAACCTCCAATTCTAAAATGTACCAGATTTAGCATGTTTTCAAAAAAAAGGAAAATTACAACTTACCCACTAATGAAAAGTGCCGAGATCACAGGAACCCAACCATGAGTAAGAACTTTCTTAGTGTACTCATTGTTAATTACGACCAGTATCCAGCCCGGAAGTAAAATTACTACATATACTGCTATGATAATATAATACACCCAGGAATATTCGTCTAATAGATTGTAGAGAAGTCCAGCAAATTGTGATAGAACACTAATAGAAACTACATCTCCAATACTTGCGGCTAATGGTGTTGCTAAATTATCGGGATTTAGTCCAATTTTATGCGAAAGGAATATTGCACCAGTTAGCACAAAGTCTAAAAAATAAAATTGTTAGATATTTTGAACAAATTTACGTTTGATGAAATTACCTAACACAAAACACGAAAGAGTCGCTGTTAAGGTACTGCAACAAATTACTAGTAGTGATTTTTCGAGATGGAATTCATTTTTTAATATCACTGTTGACATGAACGTGGCATAAAGAGATACTATAAGTGCAGCAACGATGGCTTGAATCTGGACCAAACCAATATTTCCAACCACTAATTTAAGAGTTTCCCTGTTCATCTTCATATTTCCCAAATTTGCTTGGGTTGATAATCTTGATGCCAAACACATATCAAGATTTCCTTTAATCCTATTATGGCAGGTACCAAAATATACAACGAATCTACATCGGAGAATACTGGATAATTTTCGACTTCTCCCAAAATTAAACCGGCACCAATAGTTCCAAAACCAGCGATTATAAATGGAATAAGTACTTGCAAGGTTACGGAGTACCATTTTTCCTGTTTCGGACAATCCTCCGAATCGTTTTGTGAAATTATAGATTTGATCGATTCTACAGATTTTTCAGAATCGAGAGAGTCAAGAGATTTTGCATCTTGAAGAGATTCAACTTTAATTGTTACTAAATCACCAGAAATATGATCGAGGTGATGTACCATTTTTCCGGGCAATATCACCGGGTATTGGCCTTCTTTGTCTGAATCAACGCTATCCGGACTGGACGGATGAGGTCCATTTTCTATATCATTGTCAATTCCCTCTTTGGGGTAGTTCGTAAACAAGACCATTGCTATGGAAAAGAAGAGTTATTAGAATATAAAATATTTTTAAATTATATTTATTTACTTTTTGTATTAGTAATAGGGCGGAAAGTGAGAAGGTTGAATTCCGCCCAATAGGAGAACCGTCAGTTTATATTCTTGTTTTTGTCGCTTTGTTGCTAGCAAATGCGCCTCTGGGGTGCATCCAAAGATGCAAATAATGCTGAAAAAAAAAATAAAAATTAATACATTGTTAAAACTATCAAATCGTGAGGTATAAAAAATAATATATTATCAAAATATGCATTTTTTCGCTTACAACCTTCTACGACTGACATTGAAGATCTTTAAAATTCCACGTTAAAATTCAAATTACCTTAATCGCATGTACGTGATGGTTTGTAAATCGGGTCGATAAGAATTTAAAAGTGAATAATTTATCGATAACACTTTTAAAATTTTAAAAACTTTATAGGTTTTGTAACACCTCTGCACGTAATGACTAAAACTCGGCTATTAATTGAACAAAATTTTGAAGTATCTTATCGTGAAAAGTTTATTTAATTATCTGATTTCGGGATATTTAAAGTTTTTAAAAACAATTAGTTGTAATCAGTGGCGTCAGCTTCGAAAGGGCTACCAAGGTCAAACTTGTAATAATGATTTTCAAAGGTAATTGCGCTTTTCCGATAGGCAGAAGTGGGAATTGTACTAAAAACCAATCGCAGAAAGGAAATTTTACAAATAAAATTAAAATGTTTATTACTATCGCAATAGATAAGTTTTCAATCGTGTAAACAATTTGAAAATTGTGAGAAATGTGTTGATCACGATCCACGCCACTGTCGTAAATTTTCACGTGTTAAGAAACTAAGGCAGTATCGATAGTTCAATTTTGTCATTAACACTTTATCACTAAATAATTGCAGATTATTTTATTATCTATCAGTAAATTGTCTGTCCTGCTAAATCTCTAATTTAAAACCTTCAGACTTTGTTCACACATTCACGATCAATTAAACACCACGCACCGCGTGTAATTTTTTGAATATGCCAAAAATTGCGCCAAAATTTTATTTATTTTTGAAAATTCAAAAATTACTTACTAAATATTTTTGCATTATTTTAAAAGAAAAAAAACACTAAAATGAACTATACTTTGCTTACTTGGCCACTTATTTGAATCAAGTAATAAACATGAGTTACAATTTTTCCGCTAATGAGACAGTGCAAGGCCGCAATAAAATAATATAACATAATATTGTCAACGTGATAAAAAAACCGTATAAAATCATACAAAATAATTAATTTTACAATATTTAATAGTCAGTGTTATCTAACAAATTATTTTATTGTATCGCTCTCAAGCAAACAAGACGATTATTTTATAAAAAATGACCTTTTTGTGTACTAATCCAAAAACCAGCTTCTACTGTGAGGTAAAAAAAGTTAAAATCAATATTTTGAACCCAAGTAATTGGCCGTTGTTTTTTAATCGAATCGAACGTTGCAGAAAGTCATAAAAATTACACGGGCCACTTAACGTTTCGCCCCGCAGTGACTGCAAACGACGGCCCTGGAGTCGGAAACTAATGAAATATTAAAAAATATATTAACTAATATGAGAAACTTATCCAATTTAAGGGTAGATATTTAACCGGAATTAATTAAAACTTAATAAGTGATTAATTTTTTGATAGCGATCTAAATAATTAGATTACAAATATATAAGACACCCTTAATTGGTTTTGTTCACTAAGTTATACATTTTTTAGTTGCCTAATTGTTTGTTTTAATTTTTAAATTATAAAATTTTGAATAGCAAGGTTATGTATCTAGAAAATGATTTATTACATACGATGCGACGTAGGTAACCATTGCAATTTGTTATAACTTGAAAATGTTTATACAAAAAAATAAACATTCAACACAATTGCTCAACTATTTTAAACCATTATCCTTTATTGCAATGTAGGGTTAAATAAAATTAACCCTCGACTGCACGCAAGAAAAAAGATTTTGAATTTTGTGAATCCCACAGATTTCGTCATAATTTATTTTGAAACTTATTAATAAATAGTTTAAATAATTAGAAAATTGTAACAGATAACCTTCGGAAGTGGTACAAATTATAATGTTGTATAAATTATTTCGTTACAGGGGCGGATTGTGCTCTATATTTCAACCAGGGATCGTACCAAATGTCGTTGGTACGTGTTAAAATTAACGCGCTGTAAATTATTTTGATCGATTTATTCACAAAATATTGGCTTTACATAATTTAATGTTGACGTAAATAATTATTGCAAAGATGGCAATTTAAAATTACCTATAACTTCATGATTATCATATTTTTTGTTACAATATAAGTGAGCAGTTGAAATAAAAAATATTTTTTTAAATTGTTGAAGTAACAATTAAAAATAAAATGAAATCAATTAAATTGATAAGTATATTTCGTCTGAAAACCTTGTGAAAATATTAAGAAGCGTAGTTAATAATTATAAACCTTCATAAAAATAATAATAGAACACTCAACAAATTTTTACAATAGGCGTGATAATATTTTGCTGATTACATCAAAAAATCCCAATTGCATTACTTAATTTTATTAAAATTTAATCGGTAATATATGAAAGTGAAGTGTTTTCCAAGTACAAATTGTTAAAAATAAAAAAATAATTTCTGATAGATACATCCAGGTACGCCAAGTCGAAGTTGCACTGTACTTAAATATTATTTTATACGAATAATTACTGATAGTTAATAACCTTATTATCACTAACTAGAGCAAGGTAGTCGATCTTTATCGTTTGTCTAATCTTTTAATTAACTTATAATTGTATTTTTCAATATCTACTTTAAAAAAATTTTTGTTATCAGAATTTAGGCATTGCCGATCGTTATCATTATTCTCACTGATGGTGGTACCATTTAAAATAAAAACCAAATTAATGCAATTTCCGGCCAAACCGGAAATGTACCGCGAAAAACGGTCTCATCAAATGTGAAAATTAAATATTACTTAGGGGGGTGACATATTTTTTGAATAATTTGCGTTTCTAAATTAGTTTTTTCCAGAAATGGCAAACCTTATTAAATTGTTTATTTAATTATTATTAAAATAATAACTCACTATTGTTATGTTTTAAATTTGTCGAGTTTTAAATAACAGGTTAGTAGTAACTTAAGGTAATTGACTAATCTGTAATTATATTAAATTTTAATGTCTGTGGTTATTAATTTATTATACAAAATAAGCACGACTTTACATAATTTTACTTATTTAAAAGGAAATTAATATACAGAGTGATACATTGTATTTGTCCGGATACAAAAAATCGTATTCGAATTAGTAAAAATATGTAAATTAGAAAGCTATTTACTATGTATGTATACCTGTGCAATCTTTTGCTCTTTTTTGAACACTTTCTATCACTTGTATTTTTTATTATATTATTATTTAATTAAAATGAAACAAATGGAAATACACTGAAACATTTCACAAGCGAGGTCTTACTAGAAAGTTTGCAATTTTACATTATAAAAAATCGAACATGAATGAAACTTAAATAGTTTATTCGTTTCATGTTTCACATACTTAACACGAATAACTTGATTAATGCTGGGCCGATAGCCAAAATAATTTATATTGCAAATTTTGTGCTCGAACAAAAATTTACGTTTTTACTCGAAGTGGAATAATAAAAACCGGTATGTATGTTTTGCAGTGTAGATTTACTATTAAATGTCACACAAATTTTACATTAGGACTAGAAATTCGTCCAGGAAAAAATATCGTATTTCTAGGCTTCCGGTTAAACAAGGGGGGGGACACGTTTTGATAGTAGTAATTTCAAAATTTTCGTTTCCACTTTAAACTTCCAGTTGGTACGTAGATATGCGACTCTTGTAATTGCAGTAATTTTACTAAAGTAATTGAAGCGACATAAATACATAATGTAACATTAAATAATATAAAAACTGATATAATAAACAAACACATTAAAAGCAAATTTGTGACGTTTCGAATCAACCACATCACTTTTTGCAATATTCGTAGAACAATTTTGAACTCACCAAAAATCACAATGTAACAACAATAACGCCAGGTCGAAAAAGTTTCTTTTTTTTTGCGGCAAGAGTACTAAGTACTTCTTGAAATCCGATCACGAACTAACAATTGCTGGAGCAAACGGCGCGTTTAGTACTGTATGACATAAGATAACGAAAGCTAATTTAAAGGATCAGTACTTGAAGATAATTTTCTACTTGACGTAAAATCATTGTTCATATTTTATGATTTCTCTATAACTAGGCAACTACGAGTGATATACAAATTCCTAAGTTCAAGAAAATTTGCATTAAGCAAATATAGTTGAAAGGCAACAAGCACCAACTCATCTAAGGTAAATTATTATCGAGTATCATCAAATTTGGACTTAAAACTAATCAAAAGTGGAAATTCCGTAAGGCAACCACTCCGTATATATTAAATACCACACGGTAACAAATTAATTACCAAAGATGGATTAAGATTACATATGATTACTTAATATTGGTTTGCGTAACATCGATATTGTGTTTACTCATGATGCGTTTAAAAAATAAGTGACCAATCAATGCGAGATCATTGGCCAAAAAATGGAGAAAATGGGCAGTCATTAAAAGAGCAAGAGAAAACATAAAGCAGCAAACAGTTCATTTCCGACACACCATAAATACATTACAATATACTACTACAATTGGGAAAAAATTACTTTCTAATTCAAAATTTGGTCACAACAGAATTAAAATTTTGAATTATGGGATCAAAAAGCTACCATTATTCCAATTTTAGAAGACAGTGGGTCATAATCAAATGTTTTGGTAATCAATATTTTATGATTACCTATTGTGTTTTAAATTTAACTATTTTGAGTTACTTTTAGTTAGCATTTGATTATAATAAAATCCTGTATCATTAAAATCCAAATTTTCTACTACTAATTGATTAGATGCATACATTATTGTTTATAGTATTGACAAATTATTAATGTGGCAAATTTCTATGGTAGTATGAAGGTCAAATTTACTTAAAGCTGAAATGGTCGGAACATTTTTGTTTAACCACACTCAATAATTATTTCAAGTCTTACATTTTATTATAAACAATTTCATTGTTGCAAAAAATATGAATTTTAATGGCAATTTTATTCATGAATAAGAAAAGTAATACAAATGTAATTGAAGCAAAATAATAATAAAAAATTAACAGAATACTTTTTATTCCATTTTTTATTCAAGTGTTTTATATTAACGAACTTGATTTTCATGATAATTAAACTCGTGAGTAATTAAAATTAAATTAAATGTATTTTAAATTACGTAAAATAAGTTGAAAGGATACCCATTTACAAGAAATGCGTTATTGGTAAATTATTGATTCATTAAATTGATTTATAGTGAAATAATTTATTGTAAACAAAATAGTTTATGTACATTTTCTGGAAAACACTGAGTTTGAAATTAAAATTTCTAATTTATATCAGTTTCCGGTTTAAAAAATATAGATTACTATCGGTGACACTATCTTTCATTTGCGCAAAACTTGAAATACCCATTAATTATCAATTTCTAAATGGCCGATATTTCGACCCGACCAAATGCGGACCTGTTTATTATAAAAAAACATAATTAAAAAAATAATTACCTCTTGCAATAGCTCGATGAACGAAGAGCATTTATCGAAAAAAAACTGTTGACCATTGAAGTATTATTTAAATTTTTCCAAACTTCTAGGATAATTACAAATGCCGTTGTAAATTTTGAAAATTAAAAACTATCGTAATAACCGCACTTTTCCAATATCACACGTTAATGTCACTTTTAACTAAAATTCGTTTACTAACTTGAATGAATGTAAACTATCTAAACTACCTGGTATACCTTCTGATATTACCCTTAGACTAAATAAGTAGAAGACAATTTTAACTTTTACCGGTTGGTATTTGGTGGGGTAAAACGATCTTACCAAAGCATGTGAGGGATAAAGTATGATAAACCTTAATGTTCAATAAGTAAAGGTCGATCTATTATTAAACATAATTACCATTATGTAAAGATACTATAATATAAGTTTGTAGTCACAAAACATAGATTATAATTGGTGCATGTGACATAAATAACATCAGCACTGATGTTTGGTGTGACCCTATATGCAAAAGTCAGGGATTTAGCGAAGGTAGTCCAAAAGCAAACAATACAATACCCTGATAAGTACAGAATTTGCAAAAAAATCTTTCATCCCCAAGAACTATAACAGGAAGAAACATTTTTCCCAAATTTGGCCATTGGCCAAACCACACGCGGCGAGAAACAACAACAACATTAATATTATATTTTGTTTGCATCACTCTGTACTTGTTACGCTGCCGTGTTTGTGTATTGTTAAAATTCCTTGAGATGAATACCGATTTTAATCTAACCTTACGTGTAAACCTAAAAAATTGCCAAAAATATTAATTCAAGTAGAACAGTAACTTCATGTACATTTTTATTTGGAAGGTTACATTCGATTAACTTTTTTATTCAAGGCCGTTTGTAATCCAAATTTCGAAAAATTAATAAATTATTTATTATTGAGTGCTATTCAGGGACGCCCTAGTCGACGCTCGCGTGTCAGGGTTTACTACCCCTTTTTAACATTTTTTTCCCTATCTCTTACAGTCCTTTCTGATAAAAAGATATCAACATATTAAAGTTTATCCATAATTCTTAATGTGAAATTTTATGATAAATTTTCCTTCGGTAGACGATATGCTGAGGATTAATTATGCTTAATGTTCGAGAAATGTGATCTGGTTCCCGTACAGCCTTTTACTAACAAATATTCATATAGAATAATTATGACACGTCGATAATATCTAATTATTATCGATAAGTTCACTCGAACTACCTCGTCTATAAAATAAACCTAATTCTTGTTGTTCTTCTTCTCAACGGCGTATTTAGGGGTGGCCTAGGGGGTAATTCCCCCCCCTTCAATGATGACTCGGATTGTATCCCAGAAGCCCTCCGTGATAAAAATAATGTTTAAATGTTTTTTTTTAATTTAAATAAGTTTGATTAAATAAAATAATTATAAAATAATTTAAATAGTAAAATAATTAAAATTATGAAATAAGTTTTGAATTTCTTCTTTTTTTTAAATTTGCCACTTAACTCTTTATCACTGACGCGCATGAGTGGATTAACGAGAATCCAAAAAATAATTTGGTTCCCCCGAATAGGCATCTTTTAAATACCCTACTGCGTTCTTCTGGTGCTTATCCATTTCGGATGTTGACAATCATAATGGCAATGACCACTCAAATGGCAAAATTAAATGTTTCCTAAAGAAATTATGAAACCAAATTATAAAAAACTAACGTAACCTAACCTATTGCATAAAATCCAACCCAAAGTGTATCAGACTCAAATTTATCATCAAAATCAAAAATACTTTTTGGGAACGAGAAACCCTCTTTTTCTTTCACCTTGCTTTTCAGAATCAGTTTCAAATTTGCATTAAGCAAATATAGTTGAAAGGCAACAAGCACCAACTCATCTAAGGTAAATTATTATCGAGTATCATCAAATTTGGACTTAAAACTAATCAAAAGTGGAAATTCCGTAAGGCAACCACTCCGTATATATTAAATACCACACGGTAACAAATTAATTACCAAAGATGGATTAAGATTACATATGATTACTTAATATTGGTTTGCGTAACATCGATATTGTGTTTACTCATGATGCGTTTAAAAAATAAGTGACCAATCAATGCGAGATCATTGGCCAAAAAATGGAGAAAATGGGCAGTCATTAAAAGAGCAAGAGAAAACATAAAGCAGCAAACAGTTCATTTCCGACACACCATAAATACATTACAATATACTACTACAATTAGGAAAAATTACTTTCTAATTCAAAAATTTGGTCACAACAGAATTAAAATTTTGAATTATGGGATCAAAAAGCTACCATTATTCCAATTTTAGAAGACAGTGGGTCATAATCA
The DNA here is from genome assembly GCA_036346125.1 of Lycocerus yunnanus. Lineage (NCBI taxonomy): Eukaryota > Metazoa > Arthropoda > Insecta > Coleoptera > Cantharidae > Lycocerus > Lycocerus yunnanus. The sequence continues at coordinate 511,099 of JARFIX010000078.1, read as the reverse complement.
AATGTTTTGGTAATCAATATTTTATGATTACCTATTGTGTTTTAAATTTAACTATTTTGAGTTACTTTTAGTTAGCATTTGATTATAATAAAATCCTGTATCATTAAAATCCAAATTTTCTACTACTAATTGATTAGATGCATACATTATTGTTTATAGTATTGACAAATTATTAATGTAGCAAATTTCTATGGTAGTATGAAGGTCAAATTTACTTAAAGCTGAAATGGTCGGAACATTTTTGTTTAACCACACTCAATAATTATTTCAAGTCTTACATTTTATTATAAACAATTTCATTGTTGCAAAAAATATGAATTTTAATGGCAATTTTATTCATGAATAAGAAAAGTAATACAAATGTAATTGAAGCAAAATAATAATAAAAAATTAACAGAATACTTTTTATTCCATTTTTTATTCAAGTGTTTTATATTAACGAACTTGATTTTCATGATAATTAAACTCGTGAGTAATTAAAATTAAATTAAATGTATTTTAAATTACGTAAAATAAGTTGAAAGGATACCCATTTACAAGAAATGCGTTATTGGTAAATTATTGATTCATTAAATTGATTTATAGTGAAATAATTTATTGTAAACAAAATAGTTTATGTACATTTTCTGGAAAACACTGAGTTTGAAATTAAAATTTCTAATTTATATCAGTTTCCGGTTTAAAAAATATAGATTACTATCGGTGACACTATCTTTCATTTGCGCAAAACTTAAAATACCCATTAATTATCAATTTCTAAATGGCCGATATTTCGACCCGACCAAATGCGGACCTGTTTATTATAAAAAAACATAATTAAAAAAATAATTACCTCTTGCAATAGCTCGATGAACGAAGAGCATTTATCGAAAAAAAACTGTTGACCATTGAAGTATTATTTAAATTTTTCCAAACTTCTAGGATAATTACAAATGCCGTTGTAAATTTTGAAAATTAAAAACTATCGTAATAACCGCACTTTTCTAATATCACACGTTAATGTCACTTTTAACTAAAATTCGTTTACTAACTTGAATGAATGTAAACTATCTGAACTACCTGGTATACCTTCTGATATTACCCTTAGACTAAATAAGTAGAAGACAATTTTAACTTTTACCGGTTGGTGTTTGGTGGGGTAAAACGATCTTACCAAAGCATGTGAGGGATAAAGTATGATAAACCTTAATGTTCAATAAGTAAAGGTCGATCTATTATTAAACATAATTACCATTATGTAAAGATACTATAATATAAGTTTGTAGTCACAAAACATAGATTATAATTGGTGCATGTGACATAAATAACATCAGCACTGATGTTTGGTGTGACCCTATATGCAAAAGTCAGGGATTTAGCGAAGGTAGTCCAAAAGCAAACAATACAATACTCTGATAAGTACAGAATTTGCAAAAAAATCTCTCATCCCCAAGAACTATAACAGGAAGAAACATTTTTCCCAAATTTGGCCATTGGCCAAACCACACGCGGCGAGAAACAATAACAACATTAATATTATATTTTGTTTGCATCACTCTGTACTTGTTACGCTACCGTGTTTGTGTATTGTTAAAATTCCTTGAGATGAATACCGATTTTAATCTAACCTTACGTGTAAACCTAAAAAATTGCCAAAAATATTAATTCAAGTAGAACAGTAACTTCATGTACATTTTTATTTGGAAGGTTACATTCGATTAACTTTTTTATTCAAGGCCGTTTGTAATCCAAATTTCGAAAAATTAATAAATTATTTATTATTGGGTGCTATTCAGGGACGCCCTAGTCGACGCTCGCGTGTCAGGGTTTACTACCCCTTTTTAACATTTTTTTCCCTATCTCTTACAGTCCTTTCTGATAAAAAGATATCAACATATTAAAGTTTATCCATAATTCTTAATGTGAAATTTTATGATAAATTTTCCTTCGGTAGACGATATGCTGAGGATTAATTATGCTTAATGTTCGAGAAATGTGATCTGGTTCCCGTACAGCCTCTCTACTAACAAATATTCATATAGAATAATTATGACACGTCGATAATATCTAATTATTATCGATAAAGTTCACTCGAACTACCTCGTCTATAAGATAAACCTAATTCTTGTTGTTCTTCTTCTCAACGGCGTATTTAGGGGTGGCCTAGGGGGTAATTCCCCCCCCTTCAATGATGACTCGGATTGTATCCCAGAAGCCCTCCGTGATAAAAATAATGTTTAAATGTTTTTTTTTAATTTAAATAAGTTTGATTAAATAAAATAATTATAAAATAATTTAAATAGTAAAATAATTAAAATTATGAAATAAGTTTTGAATTTCTTCTTTTTTTTAAATTTGCCACTTAACTCTTTATCACTGACGCGCATGAGTGGATTAACGAGAATCCAAAAAATAATTTGGTTCCCCCGAATAGGCATCTTTTAAATACCCTACTGCGTTCTTCTGGTGCTTATCCATTTCGGATGTTGGCAATCATAATGGCAATGACCACTCAAATGGCAAAATTAAAAGTTTCCTAAAGAAATTATGAAACCAAATTATAAAAAACTAACGTAACCTAACCTATCGCATAAAATCCAACCCAAAGTGTATCAGACTCAAATTTATCATCAAAATCAAAAATACTTTTTGGGAACGAGAAACCCTCTTTTTTCTTTCACCTTGCTCTTCAGAATCAGTTTCATATCGTTGTTTGTTCGTCATGATAATATTACTACTTACTCGGACTTATTTTTGTGACCAACTTCCTTTCTTTTCCCATTCTTTCCAGAACTGCCAGATTAATAATTCTCTCAGCCCATGGTATGTTTAGTATAAGTCTTAGAATGTATTGGGCTCCTATAAGAAACCTCTGCCAAGGTCCAAAAGTTGACTTCATACAGCAGGACCGGAAAAACGTAACATTGCAAAAACGAACACAAAATTTATCTGATCCACCCTTTGGCCTAACCTGGACAAATGAAATTAATTCTAGTCTTTTCCTTCGTTAAAAATACAGTTAATATTTCCTTTTTGACGGAAAATTTATTGGTTCAACTTTAGTTAGTGAAATTTACCTACAATTATTAAAATATTTCTATTTTATTAAATTTGGAATTTCTAACTTTTCTAAAATTTGATCTCTTACAGATAATCTTCAATCTTTTCCCCACTGCTGGTCTTCAGCTTTTTTCTCCAAAAAAAGGAAAGGTTTTTCTGACCCCACGGTTTGGGAAATGTGCCGGTAACCCGAATTTGATTATTGAGGGTGACACTCATTAACGCAGGGGACCGTCGGTTTTACGTCCCCCACTATCAACTACGCGACCACAATTGGGCAATGCAACGCCCATGGCATATGGACGAACTTAAATTTATTTTGTTTATTACTCAGGAAATCAATTTTTAAGTTGAAAAATTTCTCGCATGGAATCACTCTGACGGCAGGAATTTCCCCCTTTCTATTGTCGTCCGTGCAGATTCCGTATATATACGAGATTTCCGGCTTTCTAAGTGGGCGTACATCCTCCAGAAATAATATCGGGCAGCCAATATCTGAGAAATATGATCAATGGCTGAGAGCACACCCGGGCAAGAGTTAATCAACCTTGATTGCGATTTTTATCATTTTTTTTTGTAAATTATGAATTTTGGAAATTTAAATTTTGGAAAAAACGGCTTTAAAAATTAATTCGGAATGCAATTTTCGCATTGGCTCTTTTAAACTGTAACTCCGCCCATCGAAATTAAAATAGGTTTTGATGACAGTTAAGAAACCCGAATGAAAATTTCTAAAACGAATGATAAAAGATGAGGGTCTAATTAACAGAAAAAAATAATAAAATTTGTGGTTGGTGCACAAATTTTGGAAAAAATACACTTCTAAAGTAAATGAGAGATTTGCCGTGGTTGCGTTAGTCAAAACTGACCCTCCACTCACTCCGCTTCAGTCCCCTCCGCTCCGGTTGCTACGGGCTGTTTTGACAAACGCTTTACGAACTAAAATATCTTCCTAGACCGGTCCTACTCGGCGAAGTGTTGACCCGACAGATAGCAGGGACTGGTAGCCCCTCCCCGGTTGTGAGTGTCAACCCACTACAACGCACGTACTGGTGATAGAATTAGTTCAAATATGATGTAATATTAAGCAATAATACATTTGCATGTGTTTCTTATGAAAATATCGTAATTTTCAAAATTACCTCAATGGCTTTAATGGTCCTATTAAATTAATCCTCTCCTTAAACGATTTGTATTTTTATGCTCTTTCGTTTGGTGAAGCAATTTTTTATAGAAAAAAGTGTATTTTCGAGTCTGAGCTAATTAAATCTTGTCTACACCTGATTGACTAAAATGGGCACAATCCTTTATAAAAAAACGTCCACGTCGTATTATTCCATGCAAGAAGTACGGGGCTAAGTCCTAGTTTAACAAAAAATAGATCATTACAACCTCAGATTCCATGGCTTACACATCTATCTTTTCGAGTTCTGTTTTAACTTTAGGATGTTTTTAATAATTGTACATTTAGCGTTTCTAATATAAATGTAAAATACTCAAATTTAAAATTATTTTTATCCATAAAAAAATAGGAAATATACGTCAGATTACATTTTTAATCTTATATAAGACAGGGGGGAGTAAATATAGAGACTAATACTAAATATATTGATCATGTTTTTCAGGTCCATTTACCGTCGAGAGGGTTTGGTGATTCTATTTCAGAGTTCTCTGGCGGTCTGCCTCGGTGGTTTGCCATTGCCTGTCGATGGAAGTCGGCTAGAGAAATTTTCATTCCGTCTGGGTTTGAACCGGGGGATCTTGTCTAGAAATTAACGCACTAAATTAACCCAATTAGTGCTCCGATCTTATGTACGGGAGGGATATGGCGGATTTCTTCGGTAACACTTTGCCAAACACCAACTATCTGGTGAGCCTTAACATGTGAGACGGCGTTTTCCTTGTTGTGATTTCTTTTGTTTTTCCTGTTGTCTTTGTGATTTTGTTTTCTATATTTTGTATTCCATTGAATTCTGTATTACTATGCTTTGCGCAATGTACATATCTATACGGTTAAATAAATAAAAAATGCACTTAAGCGTCAGGCTGCGACTGCCTTCCCTCATGCAAACAACCTAGGTTATATTGATGTATATACAATTTATTTTTGTTATTTTTTATTTTATTTATTCTGTTATTATTGGAGACGATCATTGACCTGGTTGTTAGAGCGATGAACTGCTAATGTAAGACTCTCCGCTTCGAATCCGGGTAGAGCTTACTTTGCAATGCCGTTTGAGTTTTTCGGAAGGCACGTAAAGACGGTGGTCCTCTTACAAGGTGCTGGCAACATCTTTGAGGTATTAATTGCTATAGAGTGCCCTCTGGAGGGACGAGTAAACGACTTCGGTTGCATCCTTACATAAGGAAACCCGTTTCTTTATAGGGTATCGGACAACGTCGCAAGACGTTTAAAACCAATTGTATATATATATTTCTGTTATTATTTATTATCACTTGGGTCTCCACGTTCACCTGATTTAACTGCACCATATTTTCCTAGGGGACAATCGTAAGAAAAAGTGTAAGCTAACATGCCGCAAATAATATAGAACACTTCAAAAGTAATATTTGTGCATAAGTAGCAATAAGCCCAAAAGCAATAAATAATGTTATGAAAAATCTCCGAGCAACATGCGCATCACTGAACACTTCTATTTTTGCAACATATTTTTTCGATTTTTTAATTTTTGTTTCTACAATATCAATCCTACAAATAAAACAGAATGGATTTCTTTCAATGAATTTTAAGCCCTTAAAGAAGAAATAAATCTATAACATGTCGATGATGATGGTGATGAAAGACCAAAGTGCAAACATATTACAGCCTCTTCCCAAATAATTACAAGAAATGTAATTATTATAGAATGTCGGGGCAGTTTTGGTAAGCATAAAGGATGCCCGCAATTTTTTTTCAAATGTTTGACCCCCTTTGTTACAGTTGGACAAGTTGTCCACAGTTGTCACAGTTGGACACAATATTTTGTTGTGCTCATTCTCTCCGGAAAGTCCAATGGTCAGAAATCAAAGACCCCCCCTTCATTTTTAAAATCGAACTTCACGTTCATTTTATAAAAACTCTAAAATTTTTAGATTTTAATTTTTATTTAAAATTTTTTAACTCTTTATATTAATATATTTAAAAATTTTTTAATTTTATGATTAAATTAAATTATACGCTATAATTAAATTAATTATTTGAATTAAACATTATTCTCCGCCAATTTTCCGCCTAATTTATGGACAGAACCAGTAACATCAGCAAACTACAAATGCTTGCGAATCATTTCATTTAAAATTTAATGATTCGTTTATACGGCGCACCCAAGCATTTATATGTATTTTTGAAAGTACTATTAAAAGATTTTCAAATTAGTACCTACCTAATATATAAAAATTAATATTTCGGGAACTCGCCAAAAAGGGCAACACAAGAAAAATTTAATAGAAGAAAAAATTAGCCAACTTAAAAATAATTTTATATCCACGAAAGAATTTCTTAATTTAGTTTATTATAATTTACCCAATATTCCAAAATAAATTACAATTTATTATAAGAAATAAATTATAATATAATTGTGTTATTTGAACTTTTGATTTGACTACGTAATAATTAATATAGTAACAAATTTACTATTGGTGGTAAAAATTGGTGGTGGGTAGTTGTCCAAAATTACCGTTTGGGAATTTTCCACCATTGATAGATATCTTAGGAGTTATCTTACTTATACCAAAATACTGAACTTATGAATACTGAACTAGGATTTAATCCAATAATTAACTTAATGGCCTGATTTAATTATAGCGGAATTTGTCAAATATCTATCAATATACAATGATTGCCCCAATGAACTGCCCCCCGTGCCTCCCATTAGCAATATCTATGCATGTAATAGAAAAAAATATTAAAAAAATGTGCAAAACTTTTTTTACCTGTGGAGTTATGTTCATTACACACGCATGTTTTGTAAAGTAATGGTAGTATTACTCATTAGTCAGTATCTACAGTGTCGTGGAATAATTATTATGTAATAATTCTGAGTAAAGAACCTTGGAGACGTAAGCGAGATTGCACTAGTTGACCAATTAAAGTAATTATGTTACAATTATTTTGAATTATCAGGTTGGAATTATAAATTTTTATGTACACACTCTTGGTGCGTACATGTTTTTTGCCGTTCCAAAGGAAAAAAACGTTGTTTTCTTTACAATGACACGGCATACGCCCCAATCGCGTAGGACTGGAATACCATGTTTTGGACCGAGGAGAAGAGTGTGTGATCAAAGACACCTATTGTCTAAACGTATAGTCATCTTCAAAAAACATTTTTGAAGTAATTGCATTCGTTATCCACTCGTCGAATAATATACTATTTAATTTCATAATGTAAACCGTGATCGTGAAGAACCTTTGAGGTTGTGATCAAGAACACTTTTCTAAGACAAATTTTTAAATAAAATTTTTGTTCAAGTTCAAACCTTTGGGAGAGGGGCACGTTCTTTTTAAAGCAATTTTTTGAATTTCTGATTTCAAACGGCCATAGCTCCGATTGTTTAAATTGCTTTAAAGGGAGGTACTCCTAAGGGTTTTGACTTAGACAAAAATTTTATTTAAAAATTTGTCTTAGAAAAGTGTTCTATATAGCCACCTTAAAGGTTCTCTACGTCACTATCTTGGTAATTTTCTATTTTGGTAATTTTTGCGCATGACGTCACCTGGCTAGTGATTTTCTGTGCAATAACTTATATTGAACCAACGATATGATATTATGTTACGAATCAATTTTATTGCCCTTCCATCAATTAAAAATACAAAAAGCTACTGTAGCCGTAGCCTTAGGCAACAAGTAAGTATCGCTGCGACGTTTCTTCACCAAGAGATATCTAGCTATCGATTAGATAAGTTAACGACGTAACCAATCATATTTCTGATTTTTTTGTTTTGTTGCAGTCTGATTGGTTACTTCGTTAATTTATCTAAGATATAGAAGAAATCGGGCAGTTTCATTGTTTTGCGACTAAACGCGACAGAATATTCCATTAATAATTATCTAACTAGTAGTTAGTAGGTGGTTTTACTGAAAATAAAAAATTTTCCTAATTTAAATCACATTATATCCAGAACCAATTTTTTTAAATTTAAAACTAAATTACTGGTCTATAAAACTGATTAGTTACTGAGTGTGCCAAAAAAATTAAATGATAATCTTGTACATATTTATTATTGGTCAAATATAAATTGTAAAAATGTCAAGGCAAACTTTAAATTCATTTTCGATAATCACCTCACCTTTTAAATTACGTATAAATTAACAAAAATTAAACAAATTTTTTTTGCAGCAAAAATTAAACCTTTGCATGATTATGTCACTTTATGTTTTATAAACGAATAAATATTTATTTAATAAAAAATCTGAAAGGGTTATAATAAACCTATGTAACATAAGTTCAAAATCGCGCCTGAGTAGATTTACGTTCTGTTAAATATGTACCTTCAACATGTGAACAAAGTTTGCGAATATATAAGGGCCGAGAAAAATAAATTTCGAGTGTTCTACCCTTGATTTTTGTCAACATAAGCTATTGGAAGAAATTATAGAAAAAAGTTTATATTTTGCATCTACATAGGTAATCAATGACGACAGATGGGTCTGTAGTCTGGTGTAGAAAATATACCCAACGGTTAAGCTGTGGGTTACGAAGTATTAATTGATTTATTCTAGTTCTCTATGTATAAGTACGAAAATGAGCATCCATACAATCCTTTCAGTGGTAGATGCTCTTCCTGTGATGTAAAAGTCAAAGCAAAACAAGAAGACAAAATAGAACACTATGCTGAAGTGTTAATAGTATATTAGACGCCGAGGGAGTACAAAAATTAATTAATCACGAATGTGGGGAATGAGTGACATCCCATAGATAAAATTCTAAGTAAACCTTTTGCCGTAATTATTTTAATTTTTTGAAATCTTTCGAACTTTGATAATCTGTTGAAGTTCTGTTTTTCGAGTTAGAGGCGCGACAATGAAAAAACACAACAAAATAGAAAAAAAATGTTTTGCAGATGAAAATCTTTTTTTTTAAGTTATAATTCAAATAAATTCTTAGAAACCCTATACATAAACAATAATTTATTTACAGGGACCGGTTAAGAATCCCGAATCGATTTTACCATTTTGAAGTGGATTATGAAAGATAAGGGTCTAATTAGCGTATAAAAAAAATAAAATTTGCGGAATATTCACACAATTTTGAAAAAAACGGCTTTAAAGTTAATTCGGAATGCAATTTTATCATTGGCTCTTTTGAACTGTAACCCCGCCCCCAAAATTGAAAGAGGATGTGGCGACTGTAAATATACAAGAATCTCGTTTTTTACAACGAATTATGAAAGATAATGGTGTAATTAGCTAATAAAAAGAATTAAATTTGTGATCGGACAACAAATTTCCGAAAAATCACTTTTGTGTGAATTTGTTTCGAGGTGTTGCGCTGTCAAAACCTACTTCCGCACCTGCGCGACCCCCCGGGTCGCTCCGGGGGCTCCGAGCGGTTTTGACACGCGCTAAACTCATTAAAAACATCCCTTAAGCGGCTCCAACTCGAAAAGTTTGAAAGTTGACGCGGCAGATCTCTGAGAGCGACTGGTATCTCCCACCACTAGTCACTGTCGACCCAGGCACAGCACACGTACCGCCAACAGAATGAATGATACCTTTTCATTTTAATACACTTACATGTATTTCTTATGGGAAAATTGCAATTTTCAAAATGAAATTGTGGCCTTATTACAACTCCGACAAGATTGATCCTCACCTTAAGAGCTTGTATTTTTGTGTTCTTTCGTTTGGTATAGCCATTTCTATAGGAAAAGTGTATTTTCGAGTTCGATTCTTAACTCTAGCCTATTTACAAAATGAGGTTATTTTTATGATGAATATTTCAAAAAATTCGACAAACAGTAATTAGCAGATTTTAATAAAACTATGTCATTCCATGATTTACTAAATGCAATGTTTAAGTCTAGAATTTTAAGATTATAACAACAATGTTTTGGTTTTTATGTAGTTTTTTGTTTTTTTATTGTAGCGCCATCTGTTAACGAGATTTTTCCCTTTTGAGAAAAATCCCCATCTTTAAATTAATTAATGTTAACAATAGATCAAATTAATTTATAATTAATAATTAATTAAGATTGTACTGTAATGTAAAAGCTTAACTTATTTAATTTATCCCATTACTGAATTTTTATTTTAACCTAAATATCAAACTCGAACCTTCCAAAGAATTTCGAAATAATTCGAAAACAGGACCACAATAAATAAGCGGTACATAAACAACGCGAAATCAAAACCGGATATTTTAACTAAATAAGAAATGTACGGCCTCATTAATTTGTAATTGCGTATTATCGTACATAAATATATCACACTATCGGCCGGCTCTTTTAAAACTTTGATAAATACATAAGATTATAATAGGTAGATTAAAAAACAGAAAATCGACATTCTGAAAGTATCTTGTAATATAACCATTTTTATATTTATATATAATTATATTGTTTTCGTGCAGAAAAAAAATTGAGATTTTGATGGATTTACACTTTTTCAGGTCCCCCGAGTAAAATAAGACGATTTCCAAAAAATGTCTGTGCGTGTGTGTGTGGTCAAATTTCGTGTGCGACCTACAGCAAAAACTAATCTAAATTTTCAAACAAAATTTTGTATTTTGTATTCTTATATTGAGAATTACTTAGAGCTGATTAGATTTTGGTTAAAATTGGTTCATGGGAACTAATTTTTTTTATTTTTTTAAATTTTATTATTTATTTAATATTTTAAAAACTAATAAGAGTTTCAAACCAAATTTAATATTTCGTATTTTTATGGTAGGAATTAGAGCTTATTAAATTTTGGTTAAAATTGGGTCATGGGAACTATTTTTTTTTTAATTCTTTTAAATCTAATTATTTAATATTAGTTTTTAATTAATATTTCGAAAACTAACAAGAATTTCAAAACCAAATTTAGGATTTCGCATACTTAATATTTTAATATTTTAAGAACTAACAAGATTTCAAAACCAAATTTGATATTTTGGATTCTTATGGTAGGAATTAGAGCTTATTAAATTTTGGTTATAATTGGTTGATGGAAACAATTTTTTAATCTATTTATTTAATGTTAGTTTTTACAAAATATTTCAAAAACTAATAAGAATTTTAAAATTAAATTTAGTATTTTGTATCTTTGTATTGAGAATTAGAGCTGATTAAATTTTGGGTCAAATTCGTTAATGGAAATCAGTTTTTTTCTTTTTATTAATATAATATTTATTAATATATATATAAATAATTATTTTTTAATAAGTATAATAAAGTCATGATAGCCCTTTTTAAAAAAATTTTAATTTTTTTATGCATTAATGCATTAATTTTTATTAACTTAGAATGCATTTTATGATAATCAAGTTAAATATTTTTAATTAAATTTGATAGGTTTATTGAAACAATTAAAAATTTTATTGTCCGAAGTTTCGAACTATTTTCAAGGCTAAAAATACAAAACAAAATGTAATAAATTATAATTTATATATTGAAGAAACTAACCTACATATGAAAATCAAATGTAGTAATTAATAGCTGAACTGTAATTAATTGCAAATACTGTAAATTAAATAAAACAGAAAAACAATACAAATAAAATATATTATACTATATTAATTGAATTAGCTATAAATTAAAAAAATATATCTTTCCTTGATTTTTTTAAAATTTTTTTGGATAAGGTTAAATTTGATAATTTATGAATATTATTTATTTTCTATATTTTCTTTTTCAATTTTTAATTAAGGTCGACTATGTTGTCATTTTTGCTTTTTTAAAAATTTCTAAAAATGTTATTTATAATTTTTTAAATTTTCAAAATTCAAATTTGGCGCTGCTATTGGATAATAATAAATTACTTAACTTGATTATTATAAAATTTATTTTAAATCATTCTGAAACTGTAGTCTATTTTTACAATACAGTGAGATTCATAAAGTTTGGAAAAATTTTAATAAATCTATTGTGTAGAGTGATTTTTTCAAAACATTCTCAAACACATCAACATTTTTTAAATGTGAGGTTTTTCTAACCTATTGAAATTTTTTCACAATTTTTATTTTTACCTGTGACGTCATGGTAAATAGTAACCTTTATTTTGTTACAAAGTTGCATGGAGTACAATTTTCTGAGTACGAAAATGTAAAAAAACCTTGAAGAGAAAAGTTTGGTAGATAATCAATCACAAAGTTTCAAAAATGCGTAATAAAATTATTAGAATTATATTTTGAAATTAATATTAAATTAAAATTTTAAAAATTAACAGATTAATTGAACAATTAAACTAAAGTTTTCAGCAATAGTTATGATTATTTTGTTTTTTTTTAATTGTACAGTTAACTTGTTAATTTTTAAAATTTTAAATTTAATAAAATTATTAGAATATTCCAATTATTAGTCAAGAAAACGCTGGAAAAAATAACACGGTTTTGACAGTAATTAGAATTTTGCAATATGTAGTCTTATCGATTAATTATCGATCGATCACGAGGACAAAACTGGCACTCAATTAGAAGTTTGCACTTTGCAATTTTTCAATAACAAATCAATGAAAAAAAGGTAAAAGGTCATACGTCGACTTTAATTTTGATGTTATTGTTGCTTCATATTCAAGGTACTTTTGAACACCTAGAATCCAAACAGAGGCGTATTAAGCCTTTCGAAGCGAAGGGAGCACAGCGTTTTTAAGTGAGTAAATATTCGATTAAAAAAGAATTTTTATTTTATTTTATTTTTTAATAAATGTAAGTTTTGAAACATACAAAAATAAAAAAATGTAATAAATAAATCTTATCCAAATATTTAGCCCAAAACTATGTAAGACCAGGGCGTAGCCGGGATTTACTTTTGGGGAAAGGCCACTTAGTTAATTCTAAACTTTATCCCAGTTTACTAATAATTAGGCCAAAATGTTCTTGCCCAATGTGGCAAAATTGCAAAAAATAATAAATAATTAAATAGTGAATATTTATACCAAGTTTTTGCCAACCACTGGATTGATCGCAGGGGAACAATCGTTCTGTTTATGAATATGTTACCGTGAAGGTGGATAATGCAGTAAAAGTATACAATTACTAGGGACTGTAGACATTCACTAGACTGCCTAGGAAAAGTAGGCAATTTACTTTTGATTCATTTCTAAAGTAGACCTAGTGTGTATACTTTCAGGAGGGCCAGGAAAAATAGATTGACAATAGATAGTTATTTTCGTTTTCACACAAAAATGTGTAAAGATGAGAGCCTAACAGTTAAAAACATAAAATTTATGGTCGGTCTACAAATTTAAAAAATACACTTTTAGGGAAAATGTGTTTATCAAAACCGACTTTCCGCAGCTTCCGCTACGCTCCGGCCGCTCCAAGCCGTTCTAGGTCGCGCCAACCATATTTGGCATAATATTACGTAATAAGTCACTTACATGTTGTGTTTTATGGGAAAATCGTAATTTTCAAAATTGAATTGTGGCCTTATTAGAAGTCCGACTAAAGTCATTATCACCTTAAAGAGCTTGTATTTTTCTGCTCTTTCGTTTGGTGAAGCAATTTTTTATAAAGAAAAGGTGTATTTTCGAGCCAAGGTTAGTCGACTTTTGCAACTTCGAAGCAAAATATGACACCAATGGGGTTAGGTTAAATTTTATTCCACATTTCCTGGACGGTATCAGTGACTGTATACATTCACTAGTAAAAGTATATTTTCTATGTTATTGTAAACTTTCACCATCCATATCAGTGAAAGTATACCTTTACTAGGAATTGTATACATTTCCTAATAGTACACTTTCATGGTAACATAATATATTTAAATAGCAAAGTCTATTTCCAATACATCTACTACTTTTGGAGTTATGTCCTTCTTCGTTGGGGGTATCGAAGATAGAATTTTTAATAAAATTCGGGCAGTTCAACCCGATACAATTGAAAATGTTTTACAGGAGTTACAATTTCTTTGTCAAGAAGAGACTTTCTTCTTTGCCTCATTTGTGAAAAAATCTAAATAATTGTTTTCACTTTTAAAGTGGTCATACCATTCCTAGCCAGGCCCGGACTGGCGAAAATAATTCAATTACCGGACAACTCTTTTGAGCGGCCTCAGTATTCAAAACATTTTGTATAACAAAGTATAGAATAAAAAAACATTATAAAGCAGAAAGAATTCATTTTAAAGGTTTTAGAGTGAAGTTTTTTAAATCCACTCTTGTAAGACTTTTCATTGACTTTTGAGCCACTTGCGCCATTTACGCCAGTCCCAAGTGTCTTTTCCGAATTCTAGGCGTTCCAATGCAGTGGCGTATTTAAAAAATGTCTAATGGGGAAGGGTGCAAACCAGATAATTTTCTAGAACCTCGTTAATCTATTCGTGCGCCGTGGTAAAAAGCTAACTGGTAAATTAAAAAAAAAATTCAACACGTATTTCAAACATTATTTTTATCACGGACGTTTTAGGATATAATTTGAGCCCCCAAATACACCACTGTTCTAATGTGACATAATATGTAATAAACGGGCAGGAAATGGCTGAATATTAAAAAATTATGAAAAGGGCTTTTTGACCCCAAACACTATAATTTGAAAGCAACCAGCATTATTTACTGTTTCTAATAAATTTAGATGGAAAATTTTTCCCAGTTCTATATTATGTAATATGTTATTTGCATTGATTTTCATTTCATTTTCTACATTATTTTAATATTTTTCACTGCAATTTATCTTGAGATCTTTGCATAATATTTGTTAATATTGTAAAAAATCCATATTCGTGGACGAGATCTTTAACATATTTAACAAAATGACAAAAATATTCTTTTCAAAGGACAATAAGGCTAAACATTTTGAGATGAACTTGAAAGGCAAAGTTCAAGAGAATAAAATGAAACCCAAAAAAACTATGAAATAAATCATCAAAAATATAGATAAAATAAATACTAATTAATTTAGAAAAGATTTCATGTAATCAAACATTTGAGAAGCGGTGCACGGTCTGTGGCCCTCAAAAATACACCGGTCTACTGGGCATTTGCTCCTTTGTTAGCCGGCCTAGTCCGAGTCTGTTCCTAGCCATTGCTATGGTTAAGTATGCAATTATGGTTTTCATATTCTTAAAAATTTTTATGAAGTGCGCACATAGGAAGTAAATATTACAAATAAATTATTACATTATCACGAATGAATTATCGTGAGAGTGCATAGATATTGTTTAAAACTATTTTAATTGCTTACTCAAGATCATGCAAAATTTGAAGATATAATTATGATACTTAATTAAATATTTGAGTTTTTAAAATATTGTATATTACAATATAGAAACATAAACGCAGGGCCGGCGCCAGCTTTTATACCGCTTTTATTTATCAATTTTTCATAGAATACCTTACGATTATTTTGTTTGTTATTTTCCTCTATATCTTCCATTATATGTTCTATCTATTTATTCTTCTTTCCTTTATACAGTTTGTATGCTTCACTTCTTTTCTTTTTGTAATTTTATTGATCGTGTTTTTCGTTTGTGGTGAGGAATCTCAATCTCGCCTTTCTTTTCTTTTTTTCCATCTTCTCACATTCCTCATCAAACCATCCTTTATCTCTCTTTACTAGTTTACATCCTACCACCTTCTCTGCTGCTACTGTTATACATTCTGTGACATTATCAAATTCTTTGCCTATATCCTTGATTCTATTACTTTTTTCCATGTATTATATATTTGTATTATATTCTCATACTTGTTCCTTATTTTTTCTTCCCTGAGTTTTTCTGTATCAAAGTTTTTATTTTTGTTCTTCCTTATGTTTTTTATCATTTTTATCTTTGCAATCACCAAGTTATAGTCCGTCTCAGCATTGGCTCCCTCTATATGATCTTACGTCCGTAATTAGTGATTTTCGTTTCCTTGTAATCAAAACATGGTCTATTTGGTTTCCATAATCATTTTCTCCTCCTGGCCAAACTCAGGTTATTTTGTAAATAATAAATATAAGCCTGATAAAATTCTGTGTTTTTTGTGGGTTTCTTTGAGACCCTCAATCAAACTATTTTATTTTTTACTTAAAAATTAAAAAAAAAATTAATAGAGGGATCCAAAAAAACATCATAAAGGAAATACCAAAAGTATTACTTTAAAATAATAAAATTAGATTCGTAATATTTAATATTTAATGATGAATTTGGGGTCCTTTAAAATTTTCCTTTTTATAATTTATTTATTATCGGTTTAGCTGTACGTAATATTTATAACATTTTAGCATTAAATTATTAAAATTTTTAGGAGTAAGCGGGGGTTTGTTACGCTACGACGTCGGCCATGCATATAATATGTATACATAATATTCAAAATATAAGAAATACACAATTTTTTTTTTTATATTTCACTTAATTATGGTTTGTTGGATAGTCAAGATGTCTTGACCATTTACTAAGTCGTGGATAGTTTTAAATTTTGCAGTACCGTAAAATTGTAGGGGTGATCAGAGCTGGCTAATGATGGATGCTCCAAAACAAAGAAATTATTTTCCAAGTCTGAATGTGTATCAATAGGATTGCATAATTATGATAAAACAGCATAGGTAAAATTCCATAAAATGTACTTGAGGATCGACCGCGTAATTGTTTCACAATATGTTTATCAGATAATCATAAAACACTCAAGGTCAAGTAATCAAAAATTTTCATTGGGTTATACTCCAAATTTTTTTAATATTGATAAAAACTAAAAGTTAATAAAATAAAAATCTTCATTAATGAAGAGCAGTTCACACGCGATTATTGCATGCTACATATGCCCAGTCAGCTCTGAGTAACTAATGAAGAGAATCTCATCCAGTTATAGATGGCCAATAAGAAATGGTGATTACCAATGTAAAACAATAATTTCGTGCATTCAATTGTGCAATAAAATATTTATTATTTTTGTTTAAGAATGCAAGAAATTTATCCAGAAGAATTTTAATTTAGCGCGGTATACCTTTTTTGGGAGCTCAAAACAGAGCAACTCTTGGCCTTACTTTATTATGCTCAATATTTGTCGGATTTTGTTAATGCGAGGTTTAACTGGTGTTGTGTTATAATTTCTTTCTCTTTTGTTTTATTAATACCACTTGGTGCCCAGAAAAACCATTATTTGAGACGACAAAGCAAAGTAAAAAAAATCAGAACTTGATGGTAAAGATCTGAGGATGAACAAGATGTCAGTAAGACAAAGCATTTAGCATTTGTATTTGTATAATAAATTTGTGTAAATAAATCATAGTGTAAACAATAACAGCGGTTTGCGCAAACAAAATAACAGTTTGCAAAAACAAACTAATAGTTTGCTCAAATTTACTTGCACAACTAATTCGCTAAATTATTTAAGTGTTTGTTACAATTTTTTATAATTATTATAAAAACATTTATGTATATACCAAAAAATTATTTTGGTGCCAAAAAGAACGTTTTCAAATATTCTCAAAAATTTTTCTTTTCTTAGTTAAACAGGTAAACACTGTAAATGAGACGGTTGGACATTGCATAATTAACAATATCTAGCAATAAATTAGAAATAGAAGAAACATTATGCAAGGTCGTACTTGGCCTCTAATTACAAAAAGAACGAAATTAAAAAAATAGAAATCGAATTAATTTGTTAATCATAAAAGCGATCTATCGAAATTGCATTGCAGTAAGACAGGATTTGTCATAGCTAAATGAACTTGGCGGACTGTTCAAAAAGTTACGTGATTATTACTCAATTAATACAACAAAAAGGATTTATTAATTGTTACAGCTTAATTGGGAAAGTAAAAGTTTTTTGATATAAAAATTTTATAATAACTCTCACTTTTATGAGCTAAAATTTTTTAATAATTCAACCAAATGATTTACTTTATTGACACGAACGATAAAGCATCTGATAAATTAATTTACTTTAAATAAAAACTAAATCAATATTAAATTTGTATTATTGTCGTCAATAATATTTTTTTGATGTTTAATTAGAGTCATTCGTGATATATACAATTTTATTAAAATATTTGTACCTCGTTTATCGATTTATGATATTGCTATTGTATTTTTAAATAGAAATCATTAATATTCATAAAGTAGATAAAACTATTTATTGTACCTACAATTTAAACGATGCGATATATTTGTAGATATATCAGTAATTGCTTAACAAAAAATTGATTTATTTATTTTAAAAATATTTAGAATATTTTATTTTTATTATATTAAAAATTTTAAGCACGGTTTACCAACCTTGTATGGTTAAACTTGACTCCGTTCAAGTTCAGTTCACAAGGTTGGTGCTACAATAATTATTATTGGTTCTTCCGCTTCTACTTAATGTCATCAACAGTAAAACAATTAAATTATTAAATTTTGATAGATTTAATAATTTGAAGTGCTTCCGTTTCTTTGTGCATTTTCATAAAACCAATTTTTTACCACGAATTTTATTTAAAAGTATTTTTGCAATTTTCCCTAATTAATCTTGGGCAAAATATCATATTGTTTAAGTTTTCACTACTTTATTTACTAAAATTATCAAATTATATTAGTGGGACATAGAAATATGCAAAAATTGAAATTTCCGAATGCGCCTTCGCAGATGACATGGTAATAATCACCGGATCTGAGGAGGGACTACAAAACAATTTGAAGATATGCAATGAGGCTCTCGAGAGAAATAGAATGAAGAATGGTGATATCGCGAGAAATCGAAACAATAAACATTAAAATAGATGGAGAAAACATTGAACAGGTTAAGGAGTTCAACTATCTGGGAGTAATAATACAGAGCAATGGAAAACAAGAGAAAGACATAGAAGCAATATGCGAAAAAGCCACTAAGATGTACCACATGATAAACAAGAAGTTTCTAAGAAGATCAGAAATTTCAAGAGCAGCAAAGCCCATGTATAGGCCTATACCGAGGGGTCAACCGCTAGAGGAAATCGTGTACAATTAACTTCACACTTCACGTAATTCATGATAATTCTGCATACTTCGTACTTCATATAATTCAGGAATTTATAATTACTCAATTTATAATTAATTGTCAAATTACGAATTAAATGCATTTACTTGACCATAGCTAATTTTAATAAACTTGAGATATGGTTAAATATTCACTTTAATAAAAATAAATTATTTAAACCGGGAGTCTGGGGGTGTGGAACACCCTCCAGTGCCTCTGCAACGGGAGATCTTCAGTTTACTTCTGATAAAAAGTAAACTACTTGGTCTGGGGTTCTGCATGTTCTGCAATGTTCTTCATTCTAAAATTTGTGCACTGGAGGGTGTTCCACACCCCAGACCCCGGATTGAATAGTTTATTTTTATCAGAAGTAAACTGAGGTTCTCCCGTTGCAGAGGCACTGGAGGGTGTTCCACGCCCCTAGACCCCGAATCGAGTAGTTTATTTTATCAGAAGTAAATTGAAGATCTTTCGTAGCAGAGGCACTTGAGGATGTTTCACGTGAAGTACTTCATGTACTTCACATGAGATGTCATGTGCTTCATGAGATGTGTACAAAAACTTCACCAGCGGTTAACCCTCGGCCTATACTGACATATGGAAGCGAAACATGGGTCACGAGTGCGGCAATGAAGAGTAAGGTACAGGCAAGAGAGATGAAGTACCTGAGAGCTGTCAAAGGAATAACAAGAATAGACAGAAAGAGAAATGTGAATGTGAAAAAAGGAATTTGGAATGGAATCGATACAAGAATACATAGAGAAGAGACAGCTAGGATGGTGGAGACATTTGCAGAGAACGAGTGAAAATATGCCGACTAGAAGAATATGGGAATCGAGAGAGGGATACAAAGGAAGAAGAGGTAGATCCCCTGAGACATGGGATGGAACAATAGAGAAGGTGTCGAAAAATAAAGAAAAGTCACTACAAGAAGCAAAACAAATGGCTAGGAACAGGAAAGAAAGGACACATTTTGTAATAACAATGTAATCCCGACATCTAAGGGTAAAAGGGAGTTTTTGATTATTTTTTTAATTTTAAAATTTAATTTTTAAAAATCAAAAATAATTTTTAGGGTATTTTCAAAAAAGTACAAGCGATATCGTGTTTAAAAAATCCCATAACAAACAAACAATTTTAATTAATTGATCTCAGTAAAATAGAAAGTTTACATTTTTTCCCAAAAAAAGCTTTACAATAAATTTACTACATGGATTTTTTAAAAATAATCAAGCGTTTCAGTTAAATTCCTGTGAAATCATTAGCTGGCCCCTGGTACGGCCCATTGGGCACGTGCAGTAATATTTAAATTTGATGTTTAATTTAATCTTTCTTCCTAGTCAGACAATATTTTAGAGTTCTCGGCGGTTTGCCATTGTCTGCCAAAGGAAGAGTGGGGATCTCGGCTATTGAGCGCCAGGCCGCAACCGCCTTCTTTAATTTAAAATATATTTAATTTAATTAATTATTGCAGCGAGCGACTGTAATAAAAATTGTAATATACATAATAGCATTACTGAACAACAGTGTCGGATTTAGGGGTGGGCAAGCCGGTAATTACCCTCCTTCAAAGATAACTCGGATTGTATCCCAGAATCCCTTTTTGATAAAAATGTTTACCACGAGGTTATAAAATTTGAATAAGTTTGAGTTTAAAATAAGTTTTGAATTTCTTTTATTCGTTTAATTTCAGTTGACTTTTTACCACAGACGTGCATGAGTGGATTAACGAAAAACTAAAAATTATCTGCTCCCCTCTCCCCAAAGGCATTTTTAAATATTCCACTTCTCAAAAAATGCAAAAGGGACGAATTACTGAACTGGGAAACGGATTTAATCACGAACGTTTAGATGAGTGAGATAAATTCAAGAATAACCCTTTTTTAGTGCACTTTGTGATTTAAAATTACGGTTTTTAAGATTCCATGTCAAAACACTGAAAATAAAACCGCCAAAGTTATAATGCCGAAAACAAAAACTGAAAACAAAAACACCGAAAAACATATTAAATTGGCGATCGGTCCACAAATTTTGAAAAAATGGTTTAAAAACTAATTTGATCTAAAATAAGTTTTTAATTGGCTCTTTCAAACTGTAACTCCGTCCATCGCAAATTAAAAATTAGTTTTTAGCGCGAACAGTAATTTTAAATTTAGTATTTTGTATTTATAATATAATTGCAAACGGTAACTATCCTGGGACTAAAAAGGATGAGAATGGTGAAGTACTGCAGGAGTTGAAGGGGAGGCATAGTGAAATTCATCAAGTTGTGGAGAATACGTTGGTTGGGGTACAAAATGCGGAGCCAGGACGTAAACATTATGAGAAAGATAACCTTATGGAAGCCAAGTAAGAATTGGATACAGAGTAGACCGCGGACTAAATGGTGGGAATAAGTAATGGGGATCTAAGGGATATGGAGGTGAGTTGGTGGAGGGGTGTGTGTGGCGGAGTTAGTGAAATTAGCGAATTTCATAAAACTTGCAACATTTGAAAATTTATACTTCTGCTGTAAATAATAATAATATAATTGCAATTAAAAAAAAATCATTAAGTGCGACAAAACTCAAAATTATGGAACTTGAGGCTACGGATCCGAGAGTCAACTGGTAAAATTTATTAAAACTATTAAGTATGCTAAAAAGTTTCCGGCCTAATTAGACAATAAATGACGTCAAAACCGATTATCTTCGACACTACATATCTGATCGCATAATTGCATATGTCATTTGAAAGATGACATTTTTAGCTAAAAATCAAAAAAAAAATCATTCGATTCGGCTCAGACGGTTGTAAAAATTGATGTTTAAAGATGGAAGTAAATAAAGAAAAAATTCGCTACATTTTTCTTCGATCAAGAAGAAAACGCTGCACAGGCTTGTAAAAATTTGTGCTGTTTATGGTCCAGTTGCTCTATCTAAAACAGGAGCAAAACAATGGTTTGCACCATTTCGTTTTGGAAATTTCAATTTTCGTCTGGTCCGCCAGTCACTGAAAAAGTTGAGAAATTCTAGAAATTGTGAACAAACCCGTCATGAAAGTACTGTAGAGATCACCAAGGGTCTAAACATCAATCGCCAAACAGTTTCAAACTATTTGAAGAAAGCTGAATTCAAGAAAGCTCAAATTTGACTCAGAAGAATTTTCTCGACCGAGTTTCCATCTGTAAATCGTTGAAACGTAATGAAATCAAACCATTTTTGAAGCGGATGGTTACTGGAGATGGAGATAAAAAATGGATTACATACGATAACGTCGTGCGCAAAAGATTGTGGTCGAACGAGGTGAAGCTCCTCGGACGGTGGCAAAGCCCGGACTTACCACTCGTTAGGTGATCCTGTCTATTTGGTGGGATTGGAAAGGTATCCTCTATTATGAGCTGTTATCAGCTGGTCAAACGATTGATTTTGCACGCTACGGTCAGCAATTAACAAGATTACAGCAAGCAATTCAAAAAAGTGGTCAGAATTGATCAATAGGTAGAGCGTTGTGTTTCATCATGACACCACCAGACCACACGGTAACCCGAAAAAACTGGAAGAGTTTGGCTTGCAGCGGATCTTGCACCATCAGATTATCATTTATTTCCGTGTCTCCAGAATTCTCTTAATGGTGTAAAGTTGACTTCAAAAGAAGCCTGTAAAACCAATTGGCTAAGTTTTTCACCGATTAACCACAGAAGTTCTACAGTGATGGCATAATGGTTTTGCCTATAGTTGCTGAACAAAATGGAGCATATTTGGTTTAAATTAAAAATTTGGTGTTTGAAAACTTATCTAATTTGGCCGAAAACTTTTTAACACACCCGTATGAACGGACATCAAAGTAGTTAATATACTACGCAATATTGCGCAATAATACGCTCCCATATGTTTTTATGGTAAATTTGTAAACTTCAAAATTGAATTGTGGACTAAGTTTAAGGCCCATCAAATTCTACCTCATCCTGGCCGCAATGTCACGTCGCGATACTTTTTCCATCCTGTGCACGGTTGGTCGCTGATATATTGCTGTATCCTGAGTATTTTGAGAAAACATCTATAAACTTCCAAATTGAGGGGGTGGTAAAACTTATTTTTAAGTAGTTAGTGCCCGAATTCGTAAAAAAAACAAAATCACAAGAATTTAACTAAAACACACCAAATTTAACCAACACCGGTTCATGGGTGTCACCAGAAAATTTTCCAAGTGGCTTAAAATAATATTATTTTTGAAAATTTATTATTTTTAAAAATCGGTAATATTGTTTTCGGCGTTTTTATTTTTGGGGCTTTGGCGTATGGTAGTTATCCCCATTCTATGAGAAAACACAAAAAAATCATGACCCTCACATACCGCCGACGCGTATGTCCTTTATTGTACTCATAACTTGTACGTATTATTTACTATGAATTTTTGTAATATTTATTTATTGTATTGTATAATTAGAAATACTCTTGACACGACAAATACTGTAATAATGCTTGTAATTACTATATCGTTACTCAAGTACTTACTTGATTTGCTTCTAAAAACTTTTCCATGCAAATTAGTAGCGATTAATTATTTATTATTAGTGCATGTGGTTACTTTAGCGTTTCAGAGTTACCTATAATTTACTGATTAAGTTTGTTCATTTAGAAAAATAAACAACAGTTATTACCAAACGCAGCAGTTCAGCTTTTCATAATAGGGGGGAGATTTTATTTTTTTTATAAAAATATTAACAAATTATATACAGATTATTTTCAATTGTAACCTCCTTTTGGTAATAACGTTTGCAATATTTAATTTATTTTAATAGCAGTGCGGGAGTACTAAGTTAAACTTGAAGTTTTATCGTTCACTTTTACGAGTTCATACTGGTGCACGTTTAGATAAATAATAAGTGTTGTAAATGATAAATGTCTGTCTCCGTGTTTTGAAGGGCACATAAAGATGGCAATCCCCTGTGTTTATGAATTGCACTACTTAACAATTAAAACAGGCTTACAGGCACATCCGATGCAAGCTACCTCAGATGTAAAACAATTAATAGGCCACTAGGTATAGTGGCCTTGAATCGCCAAGGTTACTAATAGCAAATACTAATAAATCCTAGCCTAAAGTAGAAAACCTGAGCTTTACTGCCTTCTCTAGAGCAAGATAAAGTTTTGAATTTAATATTGGGTGTTCAATTTATTCCAAAGGTATAACAGTAGGCAGTTATTTTGTCAACAAACGTTATTACCCATATCTTGGTCTCATGGAAAAGATAGTAATTATTAAGGTCGTCGGACCTACAACTTTTTTTAAACCTTAGAAAAACCCGTTCATCCTAAACCAATAGATCTCTCTTTATTAAATTTTGGAAATATATCAGAGCATGGAAGAACGGAGGATTCTCTGGATTCTGGATTTTAGGTGCGAGAGCAAAAATTGTAAAGAAAAGCATGATTTTCTGAAACCATCTCTAAACTTGAAGGTTAAGTTTGTAAAATTGAGACAAATAAATAAATTATTAAGTGCATCCTTGCACGTATTCAGGTCTCTGAACCGGTTCCATTGTACTTTCTTCCTGCAGAAATCTCGTCCCGTTATTTTCAAGCCATTCCAACCAGAGGATAAATTCAATAATTTTGGCGGGCGAGGTTTTACTGATTCCGGCCATGCCAGGCCAAAGATCTTCTAACATGGCATCTCTTTTTGCCGCTAAAGTTTTTTTTTTCATCTGTTGCGTTGCATTCTCGACAAATGGGGTTATCTACAATGCCCAATCTATTGAAATGTTTATTTAATTTGTTTTTGCTTCAGGCGCTCTAGCTTGTCTACATTCAGTTTCTCTTACCCATCTGTTGAAATGTAGTTTTTTTTATTGACTCCATGTACATTACAATCTATCCCGCCGGGATAATCAGCAACAAGTTTGTAAGTTAATTAATTACATAACATAATCAATTATTTAGTCATAGTAGAGGCCAGCACATTTGCAGACTTCTTTTATACCCTATTGGGGCCATCCAATACTTCTGTTTGCTGCACATTTTGGCAGCTTCCATGCCGTCATTTACGTTGGGGCAGGTGCATTGGGTCGTACCGTTTTAGTCTTCTTATGGTTGGGGCTACGAAGAGATCCGATGTTAGAATGTTGGGGTGGTCCCCTAGTCTTATCTGATAGTTGGAACTTATGGCCGCGATTTCTTCCTTTACTGTTCTGACCTGTAGGTCGGAGTGCAACACAGTGTTGGGAACGTACCAGGGGGAGTCGCTGATGACACGTAGCACTTTTGATTGGAACCTCTGCAGCTTAGCTATGTTGGATTCGCTAGCAGCACCCCATAGTTGAGCACCATATGTCCATATTGGCTTTAAAATTGCTTTGTACAGCATTGTTTTATTTTCTAGCGAGAGGCGGGAGTTGCGGCCCAATAGCCAGTACATCTTCCGATATGTCAGCCCCAACTGGAGTCTCTTGTTCCAGATGTGTTTGGCCCAGGTTAACCTACTGTCGAGATGGATTCCCAGGTACTTAACTACCTCTTGTTGGGGGAGATTGTTTCTATTCAATGACACGTTGGGGCACTTGCCTCTCCTCAGTGTGAAGGTAATATGTACCGACTTGGAGCTGTTAACTTTTATACGCCATTTCTTTAGCCATTGTTCTAGCTTATTTAGATGGATTTGTAGTAGTTGCGACGCCCGATTTGGGTCCTCGTGGGATGCCATTATGGCGGTGTCATCTGCGAAGGTAGCCGTTGTTGTGTTACTGTCTTCAGGTAGGTCGGATGTATATATCAGGTATAGGATAGGTCCAAGTACGCTACCCTGAGGGACTCCAGATCTTATCGGTATTAGGTTGGTATAAGCTTCGCGGTACCTGATCAGACAATGTCTGTCGGTCAGATAAGACTCTAAAATGCGGTAGAAGGGATGTGGGACTATTTTCTTAATCTTGAATAGCAGTCCCTCATGCCAAACCTTGTCGAAGGCCTGTGAGACATCAAGGAAGGCAGCCGAGCAGTATCTCTTACATTCTAAATCTGTTCTGATCTTCTTTGCGACGCGATGCACCTGTTCAATCGTTCCATGACCTTGGCGAAATCCGAACTGATGATCTGGGATTATTTTTTTGTCTTCAAGAATTGGTTCCAGCCTATTTAAAAATAGCTTTTCGAAGACTTTGGAGAGAATAGGAAGAAGACTGATAGGTCTGTAGGACTGGGTCAAAGTGAGATCTTTGCCTGGTTTTGGTATTAGGATCACCTGTGCAGTCTTCCATTGACTTGGAAAGTAGCCTAATCTAAGGACAGCGTTGTAAATCGTCGTTATGAATTTAAACCCCTCCGCTGGTAGTTCTTTCAGAAGTCTGCCCGTTATTAGGTCGTACCCTGGCGCTTTTTTAGGATTTGTTCTTTTGAGGATAGCAGTTTTGATTGCAATGGTTTTGAAGTTCTTGATGGGTAAGTCCAGTTGGTATGGAGCCGCTAATAGTTCGTGGATAGGAAGTTCTTCTTCGTCGGAGATTTCTTTTGGTAGTGGTTTAAACACATTTGCAAGGTGCTCAGCGGTTATTTTTAGAACGTATTGAAAGTTCTGTTCTTCGGTTCAATCATCAACGTCGCAGGGAAGGCCGTTTGAACTATTTCTCTCCAGCACATATGCCTTTCTATTACCCTCGTTGCTTTGGTAGTCTTTGACCCATCTAAGAGAAAGGCTATTCTTTGGAGTTGATATCTCATTCAGTTCATGCATTTAAGCAGCAAATGAGAGATAATCTTGTGGTTCCTAAGATATCCGTATGATTTTGTTACAGATGCATTGCTCTTTAACTATCTTTGCGTAGTGCAATATACCCATAAGCTCTGCTTGGAAGACTGACGTGTATTTGCCCAGCGGTATGCTCATATTTATCTCAAGTTCGGTGAAAAATATTCCTACTCCTCAGCCAACATTATTTTTCTCTTGGTTTTCTTGATTCTAACAGGACATTATATTTTCTATTGAATATATCTGTTTAGGATAAACATGCAAAAGCGGTACTTCCGCAGAGTAATCCTCTAGAATGGGCATGTGACCCACAGCTTTTCGCTTGTTTTTCGAAAGCCATCAGCCCTTAACCGCCATCCCCTGCACACGAAGGTCAAGTGAAGCCTCTAGCACGGCATTAGAGCTCTTCACATCAGCCCAGTTACAGCCAAGAAGATTAGCCTCTGAAGCCGGTACAAAGAAGTTGCTGTTGTCACCTGCTTGGTTCTAGGCCACCAAACAAGTTCTTCATAACAAAGCATGGGTCTGACGATAACAGGGTAGAACCAAAAAATAATCCTGGAGAAAAAAACCCAATACCGTGCTACCACCCTCCAACACTCCCAGAAGGCCACTCCCTCTTTGCTGAGTTTAATTTGTAGATATTTTCTGCAATTTAGCTTATTATCAAGCGTCCGTCAGTTTTAGGGGAGTTCCCATTAAACTAGGCATTACTGTGCCCCGTAGGTTTTTTTTGTTAGTGAATAAAACAGCCTTTGTCTTAGTCAGGTTTACCAAAAGAAAGTGTTCGATACGCCAAACACTAGGATCAGGGATCAATTTTGGCAATAAATAAAAAGTATTTGATAAGAAAAAAGAGCGGAAGTCAGTCATGCATTTCAGAAACGAATTCATTCATATTAAAGGGTAGGGTTCGATTTACCGAACTCGAAAATACACTTTTTCCTATAGAACTGGCTTTACCAAACGAAAGAACACAAAAATACAAGCTCTCTAAGGTGAGGATCAATCTTGTCGGAGTTGTAATAAGGCCACAATTTAATTTTGAAAATTGCAATTTTCCCATAAGAAATACATGTAAGTGTATTATTGCGTAATATTACGCAATAATTTTATGCATTCTATTTACGGTACTTGTGGTTTGATACTAGCGAATCAACCATAAGACGGGGCTAACTAGAGCAGCGTTAGGAAGGAGTCAGTCGCTCCCTGAGATCCGTCGCGTCAACTTCCAAACTTTTCGAGTTGGGGCCGCTTGGGGATGTTTTTAGTAAGTAAAGCGTGTGTCAAAACCGCTCGGAGCCCGGGTCACGTAGGGGTGCGGAGAGTAGATTTTGACAGCGCAACCATATCAGAAACGAATTCACACAAAAAGTGATTTTTTTTCGAAAATTTGTTGTCCGATCACAAATTTAATTTTTTATTAGCTAATTACACCATTATCTATCATAATTCGTTGTAAAAACCGAGATTCTGGTATATTTACAGTCGCCACAACCTATTTCAATTTTGAGGCCGGCGTTACACTTCAGAAGAGCCAATGATAAAATTGCATTCCAAATTAAATTTAAAGTCGTTTTTTTCAAAATGTGTGGACCGACTCCAAATTTTGTTTTTTTATGCGCTAATTAGACCGTCATCTTTCATAATCCACTTCAAAAATGGTAAAAAATCCCGTTCCGGTAATTCGAACCGCACCTCATATTAAAATATTCTAGATAAGTTGAGTGAACTACTATCGCGCGCGTGCTTGTTAGGTGTGGACCGATAAGGATAGATAATTGTTCTTGTGTTCAGTACGATTTTTTCAATTTTAAAATATTAAGTTAACGTAAATCTTTTATTAACACCAAAAACAGTAGAATAATAAAGGATAAAAGTTAGGTTAGATAAACGTTAGGTTATTTCTCACCAATTTACTTTTCAATTTTAAAACTTCAAAAGCTTTAAGATTTTTTCCCATGGTCTATGGGTCAATGGAAATTGTTTAACGCAATTTTTAAAATAATGTTTGAATGTACGTCTGTTGGATATTTTCGTCTACATGCACCGATTTACTTGAGATTTCACAAACAACGGTCTGATTAAACTTTGGTTAAAAATCTTCCATTCAAATAAAAGCATATTAAAATTGTTAAGGTGCGATCGTTCTTCGCATTGTAAGGAATAACAATTAAAATTGTATTAAAAAGAAATTTCGATTGATGGTTGACGGCCCACTGTTTGCCCCAAAAGAAGTAATCCGTCGCGACCTACAAGCAACTACTGTTACAGAAGGAATAAAAAATTATAGCAACCACAGTAGACTTAGAATTCATCCATATTAAGAAGAAGTGGAAGAACTTAATACGGCAGAGAACCTCAACCACAGACTAAAGCTACCCAATGGCTGATTAGTTAGAGAGAATTTGACTGCGTTCTTTTTAGTTTATACATATTTGGTGTAATTAATTTAGCCTGTGATAAGAGTTAAAAATAGTCATTGTTGTGATTAATAAATAAAATAAATATGTCACTGGACAGCTTCATATCTGGCGTGGCGTTAGACACTTCCAGGCTTGAAAAATTCTGCGAGTTTTGAAAAAAATTGTTTTCGAGTGCGGTTAAATTACTTGAACTGGTAAATAGACAGTGTAAGTGTTGCTACTAAGTGTTTGTAAGTGTTACCTGCCAAAATATCAAAGATTGACACAGAAAATTCGACTAACCTAGAAAGTGAGGTTAAAATGTGAACACCAAGAAAATCATGTTTCACACTCCTCCTAAAATCGACAACCCGCCCCAATTGGGAGAAATGCTCACTGAACACATTGAACCCGAGACTCACGAGTCGTCAAACGACTCCCACCTGCATAGCCAAGAAGAGCAACTTTTGAATCAACAACCTACTGAGATGTTCCTACCAAATATGCAACAAATGCCGCTGGTGTACTACAATCAAAACTACCCGCCAATTACACAAGGGCAGGGTCAACACAATGTAAACCCTATCCAAATTGACCAACAATCTCAAGACCATTATCAACCGCAAGCAGTACCGCAAAGTCAGGAGAAACCGTGGGAAGTTGTGAGTAGGAAACGAGGTAGAAAAGACAGCCCGGAAGCACCAAGAAGAGCTACCAAACAGACCATGCTGCCAGGGTACTGGTTGAATGCCCCAATTGCAACCACAAATCAATTCGATGCCTTGGCAAACAAAGAAAAAGATGGAGAGAACACCGAAGACAATGATAAAATAGAACCCCCAAAGGTCCCTAAGCCACCACCTATATTTATTGATGGAGTAAATAATATCTCAGCGCTAACGAAAATGTTGGACGAAACAGCCAAAGATGAATATGTGATGAAAATTCTATATAATAACCAAGTTCGATTACAATCAAAGTCAGAAAAAGTTACAGTGCCATCTTTAAAGGGGGCTAACTGCAAAGGATACACGCTTTTATACCTACCAACTAAAAAGTGACAGGTCCTACAGGGTGGTTCTACGAGGTATGCACCCAAAACTGATGTAGTGACACTTCGAAAGAAAATCGAAGAACTTGGTCACACCGTGGTTAATCTTCACAACATCCGATCAAGAGTCACTAAAGATCCACTACCGCTCTTTCACGTTGAATTAAAAACAAACCCAAATAATCAAGAAATTTACAAGGTGACACAACTAATGAATTCTATTGTAGGTTTCGAACCGCCCCACCAGAAGAGAGAAATTCCGCAATGCACTAGGTGCCAGCAGTACGGCCACACTAGGAAGTTTTGTTATAGGCAGGCTAGATGTGTTAAATGTACGGGGACCCACGCCACCAAAGACTGTACCAGAAAGGAAAGAGACCAGGGTGTAAAATGCGTACTGTGCGAGGGCAACCATCCGGCCAATTATAGAGGCTGCATTGTCCATAAGGACCTTCAGAAAAAAACTTACCCAGGCTTACGAGAGAAAAAAATTCCCATCCAATTAGCTAATCCAGTTCAAAACATCACAAATAATCGTAATCCAAATATCCACAGTAATCCAAACTTATCCTCGGGTAACTCATATTCAAATGTAACAAGGGGAACCCAGCAACCTCGGGCAGTCATACCACCTCCACAATTTGTTCCAACAAATCCACAACTTGTCCCAACAAATCCACAGTTTGTCCCAACAAATTCACAACTTGTCCCAATAAATTCACAACTAGTCCCAACAAATTCACAGACATTCCAACAATACTCAAAACTAGAAAAGATGATGGAGAAGATGATGGAGAAAATGGAAACTCTTCTAAATCTCCTCACAACTATGCTCACAAAAATGAACTAATGGCAGTTCAGCTCAAAGTAGCAGTCTGGAATGCCAACGGACTAGCCAGTCACAATCAAGAAATCAAAATGTTCCTATCCAACCATGATATCGATGTAATGTTAATTTCTGAGACGCACTTTACGCCTAAAACTACTTTAAAATACCAAAATATGAAGTATATGATACACAACATCCGAGTGGTAGAGCTAGAGGCGGTACAGCCGTTATCGTCAAAAATAACATTAAACACTACGAATCTCTTAAATATTCTCAGACACATCTACAGGCCACAAACATAGTGATTGAAGAAGTTAATGGACGCAATACAACATTATCTGCAGTCTACTGCCCTCCAGGACACACAATCAGTCAAGACCAATATATAACTTACTTTCATATGCTTGGTAATCGTTTCATTGCAGGTGGGGACTTTAACGCCAAGCATACGTGTTGGGGATCAAGATTGATAAATCCGAGAGGTCGACAGCTGTTTCGAGTGATGCAATTAAAGAACCTGAATCACTGTTCCACAGGTCAACCAACCTATTGGCCCACAGATAGGGAAAAACTACCCGACCTGCTAGACTTTTGTGTGACTGGAGGCATTTCGCACAACCACCTTAGTGCGGAGGCCAGTCTTGAACTTTCTTCGGACCATTCCCCAATCATAGTCACACTCTCCTCACAAATCAATCGAACATCCAAACCCGTAACTCTTTATAATAAGCAAACTGATTGGGAGAAGTTCAGAGAGGTCCTTTGGGATAAGCTACCGCAGGAAGTTTCCTTGAAATCGGAATACGAGCTGGACGAAGCAGTACAATACTTAACTGCAAATATACAAGAAGCAGCTTGGGAAGCAACACCAGAAATCCAAAATCATCAAACTAAAAGCTATTGCCCAAAACGAATTTTAAGTAAAATACAAGAAAACGAAAGCTAAGAAAAAATGGCAGAATACCCGGGCCCCCAGTGATAAAACAACCTATAACAAGGCAGTTAAAGACCTCAAAAAACTGCTAAATGACCATAAAAACCAAGAAATTCTAAATTACTTAAATGGACTGACAGCGACTGAAGCTACGGACTATTCGCTGTGGAAGGCAACTAAGAAGCTAAAAAGACCACAAACTTCGATCCCGCCTATAAAAACATCAACTCAAGAATGGGCAAGGAGCAACAAAGAAAAGGCAAATGCATTTGCAGATCACCTGGCCGAAGTTTTCAAACCGTTTCCAGCAGTATCTCCACAAGAAGAAGCCGGCTTTTACGAATTTCTTGAAGCCCCATTTCAAATGGAACTCCCAGTAATAAAATTTAAAAAAAGCGAGATTTCAACCTACATTAAGAAGCACCTAAACTCAAGGAAAGCTCCTGGATTCGACCTCATAACAGCAAGAGTCCTTCAAGAACTCCCCAACAACGTAATCAGGTTGATAACCATGATTTTCAATGCTATCTTGAGAGTGGGTTACTTTCCGGTACAATGGAAGGTGGCGCAAATTATCCTAATACCCAAACCGGGCAAACCACCAACGGAGACTGCCTCGTACAGGCCCATCAGCCTGCTTCCTATCTTGTCTAAATTATTTGAAAAATTATTTCTGAAAAGATTGATGCCAGTAATTGAAGAACGTCAAGTGATCCCCAAGTATCAATTTGGATTCCGACAACACCACTCCACGATCGAGCAGGTTCACAGAATCGCCGCTAAAATCAAGCAAGATTTAGAAACTAAAGGATATTGTTCAGCCGCATTTCTTGACGTTACACAAGCTTTCGACAAGGTATGGCATCCTGGTCTATTATTCAAGATTAAATCATATCTTCCACATAACCTTTACCCGGTACTTAGATCCTACCTAAAAAATAGACATTTCCTTGTAAAATACCAAGATGAGATATCACCACTCCTGCCAATCCACTCTGGAGTTCCACAGGGCAGCGTCCTGGGCCCGCTTCTGTACCTTATCTATACAGCCGATCTACCGACCACTTCAAATACATTCATTGCAACCTTTGCAGACGATACGGCGATCCTGGCTTCTCACCCTAATGCCATAATAGCATCTGCAAACCTACAAAGGCATCTGGATCAATTAGAAATATGGCTAAGCAAATGGCGTATCAAAGCCAACGTTCAAAAATCTGTGCACGTAACCTTCACTACCAGAAGAGACACATGTCCTACCGTTAGCCTCAATGGAAATATACTACCACAAAGTGAGGTAGTTAGGTACCTCGGAATGCACCTGGACAGGAGGTTGACCTGGGCTAAGCACATATGGAACAAGAGACTACAACTCGGCCATTCCTTCAGGAAACACCAGTGGTTATTGAATCGTAACTCACAACTGTCCTTGGAAAATAAAATGCTGATATATAAAACCATAATAAAACCAATCTGGACGTATGGCATCCAGCTCTGGGGTGCAGCAAGTAATTCCAACATCGCCAAAATACAACGGTTCCAAGCAAAAACCCTGAGAACTATCACAGACGCCCCCTGGTTCGTACCAAATTATATCATTCATCGTGATCTTCAAATACCCACAGTTGAAGAATGTATCAAAACGTTCAGCACTAAATATCAAGATCGTATCAGAGACCATCCCAACTCCCTCGCTGTGGACTTATTATCCTCTCATCGAACCAAGAGATTAAAGCGCTACGACCCACTGGACTTGCCTCACCGCTTTTGAAATGGTAACTTAATTTAACACTTCCGGGTGTTAGGGTGTAAAAAAGTAATTCGAACCGCACCCCATATTAAAATATTCTAGATAAGTTGAGTGAACTACTATCGCGCGCGTGCTTGTTAGGTGTGGACCGATAAGGATAGATAATTGTTCTTGTGTTCAGTACGATTTTTTCAATTTTAAAATATTAAGTTAACGTAAATCTTTTATTAACACCAAAACAGTAGAATAATAAAGGATAAAAGTTAGGTTAGATAAACGTTAGGTTATTTTTCATCGATTTACTTTTCAATTTTAAAATTTCAAAAGCTTTAAGATTTTTTCCCATGGCCCATGGGTCAATGGAAATTGTTTAAAATAGTGTTTGGATGTACGTCTGTTGGATATTTTTGTCTACATGCACCGATTTACTTGAGATTTCACAAACAACGGCCTGATTAAACTTTGGTTAAAACCTTTCATTTAAATAAAAGCATATTATAATTGTTAAGGTGCGATCGTTCTTCGCATTGTAAGGAATAACAATTAAAATTGTATTAAAAAGAAATTTCGATTGATGGTTGACGGCCCACTGTTTGCCCCAAAAGAAGTAATCCGTCGCGACTTCCAAGTACCTACTGTTACAGAAGGAATAAAAAATATAGCAACCACAGTAAACTTAGAATTCATCCATATTAAGAAGAAGTGGAAGAACTTAATACGGCAGAGAACGTCAACCACAGACTAAAGCTACGCAATGGCTAATTAGTTAAAGAGAATACATATTTGGTGTAATTAATTTAGCTTGTCATAAGAGTTAAAAATTGTCATTGTTGTGATTAATAAATAAAATAAATATGTCACTGGGCAGCCCCTGTATATTACCGGTTTACGACGTTTGGACGCGGCCGGTTGAACGCAACCGTTTAAACGCGGTCGTTTTAACGCAGGGACGTTCAAACGCGAGGAATTAAAATTGTCCTCCCTCTCGGGGAAGGGGAAAAATACTTTTTTGCTATTACTTTTAAAGAAATATAAACAATTAATTATAACCTACGGCTTGATCCACCTTTTCCCGCAGATTCCACTTATTTGGTATCAACTTAAAAACAATAAAATTTTTTTAAATCTTTGAGATTGAACAGGGGGGTGGGGGGATTTATGGTATCATTTTTAGAAAAATATAAAAAAACTAACTATAACCTACAGTCCGACTATCTTTTTCGCAGATTCTACCTATTTGGCATTAACTGGAAAAAAATATTCAATTTTAAAATCTTTAGAATTAAGAAAAAACACTTTCATTCTAAAAAGATTAACGTTAACAGTTTTAAAAAGTTGAATGTAATACATTGGAAATAGTATTTTCTGTTTGTTTGTTGTTTTGTTGTTTGTAATAAATATTTGATCTACCTTTTTCACCTGTTTGGTATTACTTGCTCGCGTAAAAACGTCTTGCTACGCTCAAACGTCTCTGCGTTCAATCGTTTTTGCGTCCAAACGGTCGCGTTCAATCGACCGCGTTCAAACGTTCTGCTCCAGTATACTGTGGTTCCCCTCGAAGGTCAGCAATTGCAAATTTTATTGAATTTATGTTTTAAAAAGATTTCAGTACCAATAATTGAACTTAGTAACATATTTTGTTTGCATTCTCGAGATTTAAATCTTTACCTTATCTCGAGTTTTTATTGTATGTGTTGATTTTTGACTTACTGTTAGTAAATTTAAATAAACATGTCTATACATTTTTTTTTTATCTGTTTTTGTTAGTAAAATAAAGCGGCTCTTCTTTCCTTTAATAGTTTTAATTGTATTTGTAGCGTCCACCTGTATCTGAGATTATGAAACCCACGAATGTTTTTGGAACTTCC
Source organism: Lycocerus yunnanus (assembly GCA_036346125.1). Lineage (NCBI taxonomy): Eukaryota > Metazoa > Arthropoda > Insecta > Coleoptera > Cantharidae > Lycocerus > Lycocerus yunnanus. The sequence continues at coordinate 475,440 of JARFIX010000078.1, read as the reverse complement.
CTCTCTAGAACTGTAGATCGAAAAGATCAAAGCTTAGCTGAGTCGTGTAATAACATCAGGTGGTCAGTGAAGGTGAAACTTAAGCAGTTTTTGCTACAACTTTCTTTGCAAGCAAACACATATGTACATATAGGGTGATAAATAAATAATTGAACATGATGTTTTTTATTTTGTAAAAAATCTCATCGCGTATATATAAAATATTTTTAAATTATATTATTCATTATTCACTTTCAGTTTTAATGCAATGCTAATTTATTTTATTATCTAGGTTAAATAGAGTAATAGATAAAAAAGAAATAGGTTAAGAACCTGTGTTTTAGACGGTCAGTAATAAAACAAACCATTTAAAAAAGTATAAAGATTTTATCTCAAATTAGAGCAAATGTTCAAAATATTAAATAAATTCAATTTGACTTTGACAACCTATAATTACATTTTTTGTCATTTAACAATTTTTCGTGTTTTATTTTCATACTTTTTATATTATTTTGTGATCAATAAGAAATTAAAATTGAAAAAAGTGTTGACAAAAAATTCAAGTACACGCGTGATACATAATTAATGAATTTTTTCTTAAATAAAAAAGTAAAGTGACCATTAGGGCGCGATGGGGTCATACTCGGACTTACTCGCCCTAGAATGTAAATATGTTAATTTAAAGTGAGGTAAATTATATATGGAAGTGTTTTCGATATCATCACATTTACCGTTAAATAAAATGCAAATATTTATATTTAACCATTAAACTTTTTATAATAAAAGCATAGAAAATTTTTCTATAATCTAAAAAATATATACAACAAATTTCATAATTAATTATAAAGTACTTTTATTGAATGAAGCATACGCACTTAACAATTTTCTACTATGAAAAGTAAACTCTAAAGTGATAATGCCCATATTTATAGATACGTGATCGATTAGTAGTAAATTATAATAAAATTTTAAATTATACAAAGCCATTAAACAACAAACATCGAGGAAATTTAATTTCTCTTATGAAAATTGTATATTATGATGTTTACAGGTGTAATCGATTTCTAATTTAAATAATTTATAGGGGTTGCAATTGAATGTTATATATATATAATATAAATCATTAAAATAATCGTTAACAAAGTTTATCAACCTACGAATCAGGGTGAGTGTTCGGTTAACCTGTAATCTTCTTAAGGGAGTCCAATAATCATTATGTAAACACAGTAACGAATTTTCTCTTAGAGATTTTTTTCTTAAAATGTTTGGAAAAATGAATAGCTGTGCTCAAAGTTCTTGAAAACAAAGGTTTCTATCAAATTCTCAAGTTCTCACTACTCCCATGTACGCTTAACCCGCCGCGCCATCTTGAAAAATGGCGGATATTAGGCATTTTATTAAAGGTCGAACAAGGTCAAGTTTTCCAAAATTAAAATTTTTTTCATTAAAATCTCCAAACTGTTGTTTCTATATTTCTGTAAACTAATTTTATTCTCTTCTATTTTGGTGTATTTTTGTTCAATCTTCTAATTTTGTATTTTATACGGAATATAAATAATTTAAATTCATTTCGGATTTATCTTTGATATTTACATATATACATAAATTCCAGCTAGCCCAATTTTTGACTTTTAGATTCTCACGTAAAAGACAGGTTGAACTTTTATTTCTCTTCAATGATGACCCACGTTGGATGCCAAAAAATGATGCTATGATTTAAACCTGCAATAAAATAGGCTCAAAATAATATATCACAACCTTGTACAGCAATATTACAGGAGAATAAAAGATATTCTGATGATTACAATTATCGCTTTTACCGAATACAAAATTAAAAAATAAAAAAACTTAAAAAGCCAGCTCTTGTAAAACAAGAGAACAATTTTACAAAAATTTTTAGCTTCTCCGAAACTAAACGATGAAATGCTTATGATTTATAATTTTTGGTTGCCATTTCCGATGAGGAAGGTACATAAAACACTCGGCAAGGCTTCGAGGCTATATTCGGAACATACATGGGAACACGAAATAATCGTCTTCGCTCAGGTTCACCAATTAAATACAAATTATTTCAGGTTACATTACCATTTTATTGAAATTATATATATTATTAGCCTTTGAAATTAATATTTGATTCAAATTTTTAAAATTATAAGGTTAAATGAACAATAAAACGAAACATTATTTGTGAGCTTTCAGCAATGGTTAATAGGACTATTAAAAATATTTTAAGCACTTTGTATGAGGACATATTTCGCGTGTAGCGAGCGTTTTTCGTGAATTTCGTACATTGTCGACGTCGTTGATTTATGATACCCATTCTCCAGCACAAATCTACTAAATACGTACTTTTACGTGACCCGCTCTCTAGTGACACTGCAAAACGTAAAGTACGTTTTCCACATGCAATGTGTTACTAATTAGTTTGGCAAAATGATTGCCTTGATTGGGTATTTTCAATTGGTTTTGACCAAGTCGGGCTTTCCGCTATTGAACTATGTATTTCCGAAGCCATAGACTCGCCATTTTTTATTAGGATTTCTTACCCGCGTCATCTTGCTGTACGCTGTTGAGTTGTTTACGTTAGATAAATTTTCGAAGACGGTCGCGGCCTAGCGCGCAAATGGGTCAACTACTAAGCTAAGCACCTCGGTTTGAATCTGGACGCGATAAAAAATTTATTCTGATCGTCTGCGTCTTCCGCGCCAACACGTTTGATGAGCGAAGCGTGTAACTGCGAGAATCTCTCAGGAGAGAACCAAACTAATTCTTTAGAGAGAGGTTTAGAGGAACTGGGAAAGGCCTATGTCCAGGTGTGGACGAACGCAGACTAATGATGAAAAGAAGTAATTCGTTGCATACTTCCGTTGCATACATGTATTGCGTAACACTTTTTGAATGTGCTACCGATTTTACAAACGTATTCACGTCAAAACGAGTTTTTTGTTCATTGGAACAGATTAACTCACAAACGACAAAATATATGTTTTTTATAAAAATATAGTAAATATTTTGAATTTTCTACAAAAAAGGTTATAAACCATTTTTCGTTAGACCTGAAATTAGTTAATTAGTTGTAAAGATAACGAAAGATATGTTGTTTTAATAACTATACAAATAAACAAACAAGTAAATTGTAAATTTTAAGCTTAACATCATCAAATTGACCAAAACCAAGAAAAACTTAGTAATAGCATATCTCAACGAAATTTGAATTTAAGTACATGATTAAAGTTATCCGTTGCAACTAAAAGCCATAGTCTCCAGATCAATTTTGAACTTGAGATTGCATAGATTAAAAAGTTATATCGTGCAACTAGAAGTCGCATGTACCTCTGAGAATAATTTACACCATCGAATCAAGAAGGATTTCTCAATCTTTTAATACTTTCTGTGCCGGATTTGGAGAGATTTTTCATGTTGAGTCAAATTAAGCGCCAGGCTCCACTGATTGCCCGGTGATTTTTGTGATTTATTTTCCGGGCAACTCCAACAAGAAACTGCCCGCCGACCTATCCTTGGGGGGCTTGTTTCAGTGGCAAACAGCCCTTGGGCTTGTCGGTTCACCCTCCCGGGAGCCTGATCGCAAGTTTGCAATTGTACAAATGTCCGTAAAATTTACTAAATTCGCGCTAGCCTTCCGACACCGAGAGGACGTCAAAGTCTCTGGTCGGCGGGCGAACGGTGCGGATTTCTAGCAGTCAGGCTAAATTTCGACCCGAGAAGACGTAAAAATCCCCAGTCGATTCTTACTCTACAGGATTTAATGCCTAAACAGATCCGGAAATCGTACGCATTAGTTATCCCCTGTAGGCGTGAAATAAAATGCGCGATAGAATCCCGGAGGTATCTTGACCCGTGCGGACGTAAAAATTCCGGGGGTGGGGGAGAAATGACTTAAAATACGTGTATTAACTTACGAAATTTTTCGTCTTTGAAGTTTCTTTCTTCCTTCGAGATTTTGCTCCGAACAAAATACGATAAGCGGTAACGGTTTCCCGCTAAAATGAAACAGTTTCCCGCATAGGCCATTTTCGTCGTCTTCGATTTGTTCGGAGGTTAGTTACTAGAGGAAACTACCCATCCGACCGTTTTCCGTTTTTTTTTCGGGGAAAAAATCCCGAGGATAGGTTTGCGGGAATTTTCTTGTTGGAACTGCCCGGAGATTGAAACGGGAGTGCTTCTATCGAACCGCTCTCTACCTCGGTAGCACCGCCCAAATTGCAGATTTTTTAATCCGTTTTGCTCTGTTTGTGGGATCTTGTTTTGACACGATCTGACGAATTACTTTTTAAATGAAAGGAAAAAATTCGTTATTTGACCAGTTCCACTCTATAGTTCGTCACCTCACGCTTTCTCCTGGCGCTTCTTCTCGTTAATCGTCGCGTGGATCTTCCATTTGAGGCCTCCTTCCGGCGGCTCTGCTTCTACACCTTCTGGAGAAGGCCTCGACAAGGTCACTGTTTTGCACCATCCCTCTTCGGAACCGCGAGCGGATGGGTCTTTCCCCTTACATAGTATACAAATGTGTTTCATCTCGCTTTCGAAGGTTTTTTCGGCTTCTTTGTAGGTGCTTGATCGAGGTTCTTTGTTCCGAAGCGGCTGTAGCGCTATTACTTCTGGACTTTTCAGGGTAAGCCCTGACGAGGTCGTTACTTTTGTGTCATCCTTTTCCGAGCCCCTGATCGAGGTTTTCTCCTCTCTCCTTATATCTACGGATAAGTTTAATCTTGTTTCTAAATTCAAGTTTCGTATCTCGCTTTGCTACACCGTTTGCTTGTTATTTTTTTATTTTACGCAGTTTGCCGGGCCTTGTTTTGCTTGTTAGCTCAAAGGTATCATATTAAAATAATTGAACTCTTTTCGGCGTATTTGTATAGGTGTTTAGTCGCATTTCGCCGTCTATCTAAGGAATTTTATCATCCTGCGCGTATTATCTCGCGTGCCGGTAGCCTTCTTCGCGTATTACTTTGCATTTTGCTGAAGGACTCTTTTTAGGCAATTACCGGTCAAGCAACCCTTAAACATATCCTCAGATTATTCGTAGGACGTCGGTTTCCGCCTAGTTCTCGGAACCTGTTTTCGGTAAAACGAGTAATTCTCGAGACGGTCATTGGCCTGGTTGTTAGAGCGATCAACTACTAATGTAAGGAGCCCCGGTTCGAATCCGGGTAGAGGCTCACTTTGCCGTTCCAGTTCTTCGATAGGCCGTAGCGGTGATGTTCTATGCGATTAAGTTGTTAGTTAGGCAAATACCAATTTGATTTGCATTTAAGAATCAAACCTCATTAAAAACCGAGTATATTAACGTGCGTGCTCAAATTTGCAACTGATATGTATTTGAACATTTGTGAATAATAGTTTATAATGGTCCCGTCATAGTACGAAAATATTATCATTGTTATGATAAATTTAAATAAACAAAACATTTTGCCTGCAAGGAACGTTCAGTTCTTTTATTTAATTGTAGGAAAAAGTACAATAATTCAGGCTCGTATTCGCGCTCGTTTATCTAGAACATTATCATATCAGAGTTTGCCAGTTTAAAAACTGTTATTAACCTCATTAGTAACGAAATTAATCGTGGTTCTTCTAATCCCTATCCTGCTTATGCTATTTGCAGTTTGGAAAATGTTTCATAGATGGCACGCGCATAGTACAGTATATTATCTTATTTTATGTCGAAAAGATTTACAATTTAAGTTGTCAATATAAGCATTTTTGTGCTCAAAACTATTTTCTGAATAGGTAAGCGGAAAAAAGTACGAACTAATACAGGCGTCGATAAATTTTGCTGCTCGCATTATCTAGTGATCAATCGATATCAGAGTCATCTACCATTAGTGTTTATGATCAACTTAAGAATGCATTATCAGATTTTCAATGTATATTATACCTTCAACATATGATCAAGGCAACTTTTTTTTAAATTTAATTTTAAGAAAATATTAAAAACAGCGCGCTGAGCAGTTGCCATGTTTTCTTCTCTACGGGATTTAAGATTCACGAATTCTGTATACAGTGACGTATCATCTCTAAATTGTTCGTTTAACAAATGCCTACCTGCTGATCGCAGGTAACATTATATACTGCCTAAAGGTTTCATGGTTTGAAATGACCATTGGTCATATATTAGGAATCTACGTTAAGCTGTAGATCTCTTGTGTTCTCGACCCAATATATGCAACGAGATGCAGGCCCAATAAAACTTGAAATTCAGGTTATATAAAGATGAAAGTCCAAATACTTTGTTTAAATTAATATTATTGTGCACGACAATTTATTAAAGTTTCCCCTTAGAGATTTGCAATGAACTTTGAAATTAATAATTGAGAGTGACTGACGTCAATGAAAAGTTTTTTATCTATGTTTATTTATTTTGATTATTAAGAAGACAATCATTAAAAAAATATTTATTAGACGAAGTTCCGATCGCAACAAAATTATTGTTTTGTCGTGTTTGTTTGTCACATTGAAGTACAGGTTTCGATTGGAATATCACAGGCAAGCGATGTGACAAAATCCAAATTCGAAATCCTGACACTCAAAATGTTCACGATAATGTTTTTTCAATCATATCAATTAGTTACATTTTTTTATACTTGTTTTATTCGGTTTTTGACCTTGACGGGATTTTATCCTTGTTAGGATTATAGGTGACCCTCCAGAGAACATATTACATTGATATCTACCGCTGTAGCTGTGGTTTAGATCCCATAGTAATAAACATTATTGATCGTGATCCCATGATTACGGGTGCGAGTATGGCAGTGGTTGGTAACCTGGTCTATTGAGTATATAAAATATTAATATAAGAAAACCACGTTTTTACTAATTATTAATACTGAAGGATTTAATCTAGAATATTCCCCAAAAAGGATGTCGTTATTGTGTGTGTTTTGCATAAAGAATTTAATGATATTTTTTCATTAAAATAGATTTTTGGCTAATTATCCGCTCAAAAAATGTTAATTGAAATACTTTTTCAGATATTACCTCATTTAAAAGTTATTTGTATAAATACGGGAATACTGAAAACGTTAATTAGTATAATAGGAATATAGATAAAATATAAGTCAACAAAGCACTTGTAAGAAAAGGGTACACAAAAATTTAATCTTTACGAGTAAGTTAAAATTGATATTCATTTTAAAAAATTTCTTGACATAGATTTTGAGTACCTATTTATTCTACAAATTAAGATATAGTCAAGGTTGCTACTATTTGATAAAATCAGAGTAATAAGATAAAACGATAAAACGATAAAACGTGTAATGTGTTTCTGAAAAGTGAGCGAAAAACTATAAAAACAATGCTTTTCGGAAAATTATTTACAAATTAGGAATGGGAAAAATAACGTAACCGATAGGATAACGTTGTTTGATACAGGAATAAAATAACGTTATTTAAACATAACGATATATTGTACAGGAACAAGATAACGATATTTAAACTAACGTTATTTCAAGCCGTGATGGGATAATATCATTTAAATGTTACGTTTAAACGTTTACGTTATGTTACGTTTCGTTACGTAACTGTTACGTTACTTAATCCAAATATGAGAAAAATAACGTAATGTTACAAATAACGTTGCAATTTTTGTAATTATTCATGACGTTATTAGTAACGTTATCTGAAACGTTATCGGCAAAGGTATGGGGAACGTGTAATAAGGATTATGTTTGGACTATTGGGAATCGATTACGCTAATTTAATTAATTGGAAGTTTGATGGACGATAAATAGCCTATTATCCGATTTTAACCGATTCATTAGTAATTTATATTTATAATCCACAGTTTTTTTTATATGAAATCAAATTTATAGGCTAAGAAAATTAGACTATGTCTTTCCCCCCCCCCAATATATTTTGAGAGAAGTTCTACGTTTATCTTATAACTGCGCCAAGGTTTACAATAGTTTTGGAAAATGTGCAAACTAAAAATTTGACTAAACCAATGAACGTACAGTTATTTCTCAAGTACCAATGCACGTACAGATATTTTCAATTCTACTAGCGCCAGACACGCCCAATAGCTGAAAACTATTGAACCCTTGGTTAACCTCTATAATCCTCTACCAACCACGAAAATAACATTACAATATATAGTAAAAAAAACGAGTAGATCTTGGCCTAGTAGTTAGAGCGATCAACTACTAATACACCGATTCGATTCCGGAGGAGTCTAGAAAGGAAAAATTTTCTTTCTGACTCTCTTTCTATGACCGTTTCCCGTGTTTCGGAGGGCATGTAAAGCCGGCGGTTCCCCTGAGTTGATGACACTGCCAGCATCAACAATGAAAAGAATTACGGGCACATTTCCCAACCCAGACTTAGCAACCGTGGGGTCTTAATACTTAAACTTTTCTCTTAGAGAAAGAGGCTCAAGTCCAGCAGTGGGCTAAAAAGGCTGAAAAGAAGAAGAAGAAGATATAGTAAAATAAATTTAGCAGTACATAATTATTTCTCTGTATTTCTATGGTAATTTTAATGGAAATTAACGGTTTCCAATAATGTTCTCTATAACATTCACGATAACGGTATGGATAATGTAATAAAAAAATTGCTTTTCTTCTTTTTCTTAATTTAGGACAAGATATCTTTAAGAGTAGCATCGGCGATATTCCGAAGCCACTTTTAGTACTGTGGGCATTAGTTTCTTTACATTGGAAATAGCAGCTGACCTCAGATATTCTTCTTATCCTATTTGATTGTTAATATTGGCAATTTATTAACATAGGAGGACCACCGGCTTTACGTACTTTTCAAAAAAACGGAGACGGCCAGAACAAAGTGAGTTTCTGCTCGATTTCAAACTGAGCGCCTTAACGTTAGCAGTTGATTACGCTAACAGCCAGGCTAATGACGGTCTTTAAAAAATTGTAACGTTACGAAATAAAGTAACGTTTAAATAACGTTGTCCCATCATTGTACAAAATAACGTTATAACATCCGCTACGTTTCTTTTCCCATACCTGATATATAACGTAATAAAAAAAATTGTACCGTTATTGTAACGTTTTTTGTAGCGTTACGTTATTTTTTTCATCCTTGCTACAAATTAACAAAGATATTGAAAAATTCTTCAACTAACGAAAAAGGTAATGGTTGATTTATACTCAACATTTAACATTTAACAGTTTCTTCGAATATTACTTAAAAGAAGTGGTAGTAATACAAAAAATTTTTTTACAAAACTTTCGTATTTTTTTAAAGAGCTTTTCAACAATACCACTTTCGATCTATAAGTAGTGCTATTTAAAATTCTGAAGTTCTGAACATTTTAAAGCAAACTTAGTCGCTTTCTACGATCTGGCGGCTCAATATCCACACTTTTTCGAGTAGGACCGGTCTAGGGGGATACCTTTAATTAGTAAAGCGTATGTCAAAACGGCTTGGAGTTGCCGGAGCGAAGAAAACCAAAGCACAGGGTGACAAACGCAACCACGGCAAATCTCGTCGCTTCGGGCCGTTTTGATAAACGTAACCATGGCAAATCTCGATTTCCTAAAAATTATTTTCGTAAAACATTTCTTAAATCGTCGTGGTTCAATGTTTTATTCAAATAACAGTACACATACATGACGCCTGCATCAAAAAAGTGATAAAATACAGGATTTTAAGTAAAATTTGCAAACAAAATTTTAAATGGGCGGAGCTTGAGGTCCAAATTTAGCCTATCATAGAAACGTATTACAATTTTTGATTTTTTGTAGCTTAAACGTTAAAATTCTTGAATTGTCCATAGTTCATAATTTTTTTAATTATATTTTCTTTCATAATTTGCTTTCATTTCTATAGGAAATTTTGTATTTTAGAATCCGGGCTGCCGTACTCTGCCCTTGTTACCTAAACCGAATTTAACCAATAAGTTACACCCCAACCTTCAAAAAACAGTATTTGAAGAAAGCCTAGGATAAAATTTTTAGTATTGAGCTTCGACAATGCAGATCCAGGATACCAAGTCATGTAGAATAGCAAAATTGTAGATCTTGTGATAAGATAACGCCGCCAGCACCTCATCAACTAGTGGTTCAGAAAATGAAAATATACCTGCTGCTACTGAGGCGCTTACATGCTTAGATACTGTTTTGCTATGGTTTGAAGTTCAAAAGATCAAAGCGACCAGTATCAGATAGTTATTTGTCCTGAAAAAAGTACGTGACTCGTGCCCGGTTTTACAAACATTTCAGCCTATAACCTTTAAGCCGAAACCGTAGTTTAATGCTCGTGAAACTGAGCATTACCTAAAATCAAAGTTTAGGTTTTTTAATAACTGCTTTAACTAGACGATGCGCATGAATAGGTTAACAAGATTCCCATTGCTATACAGTTCCATTATCTAAATAATTCGGCTTTCCGAACACTCATATCCCTCAATTAATTTGGATAATTAATGTAATTAATACATTATTTAGTTCGCAAATTCATTAAAAATATAAAAAACTAAATTAAATTTTTTTAACTAAGATGATCTACTTAAAACTAATAACTTTCGGGACAGTCTATTAGAAATATTCTTTTATATAAAATTATTTTTTTGTAGATTCAATAAATCGGAAAAAATCGTCAAATTTCTTTCTGAGTTGTTAATTTTGTAATCATAACTTCAAGTTATTAATTTAATTCTGAATTTGAAGTTGACAAATTTAAGATCGAGAAGTTGTTATTTGGAAATCATAACTTTAAGTTATAATAACGAATGTACCTATTTTGGGGTCGCATTTTGTTAAAACAATATTATACCCCACAAGAAAATGCAGCTGCTATTTTTTGGAAATTGTATTTGAAATTAAAAGTTATAATACTACCCACTTAAAAAATTTGTCGATGAGGGGACATAATGTATACCCTACGCTTAATGTAATAATTTAAAATAAATTATTCGTGCAAGGTCATTGGTGCGCCAGTGGCGTTTCAAACCAATTGTTTTTATAGAAAAGAAATTATAAAATCAATTTCAACTATTCGAGCAAAGCTACAAAACTATGTACAACTTTGACCCTTCGTACAAACTGCTCAAGATTTGCGAGTTTTCATAACTACAAAAATCAATAACTAAATATTTAAGTAATAAAACTTGGATATCTTAAAACAAGAATAAGTTAATATAATTTATTACTTTAGGAAAATAAAAGTGTACGATGTGAAATACTAAAACCACTTCACTATATTAAACATAAAATAAAATAATAAAATAAATAGAAAAGAAATTCCGAATAGCTTGATTTTAATTGACATTCAACATAAATAAATACCGTAAATTCTACGTGACTTTATTACTGCAGGTTTTTCGCTTTCCTTAGATGCGTAAACTTGTTATATCAAATTTAGTTTTATTAAATTTTATTGTTTAAACAAATGTGCAATATAAAAAAAGGTTTAGTCGAATTTAGTAAATTTCCTATGTATATTAAAATATTTAATTAACTCAGCAGAGTGTAATGTTGAAAAACCTAAGTGAAAATCCTGCGTTCGATTTTCAAACGTTAACTATAACTGTTAAAAAGTAATTAATTAATAATTAATTACACCGTGACCCACAAGAACTCGGACAAATGTTTAAAAAAATATTTATTTAATCGGAACAAATTACACATTTAAAAATGAATAACGATAAATAACTTTATGTACTACATAAATCATAAATTTTCCAAGTGGCTCTCTACTGCGTGGATACAGAGCTTTAAACGTCGAATGAAATTTTGGGCTGTTTTACGTAACTTTTCTAGGATATTTTTGTTTCATTACAAGAATTGTTTCAGTAATTTCAAACTTTTGTGAGATTTTCCACAGGCTCTAACCTGTAAAATTAACCATATGACATAATCTCTTGGGTTGAAATCTGGCGAGTATAGCGGCCATTCAGCAGAAGTGGTAAAATCAGGAAAATTGTAAATTTTTGAGCAGTGGTAGATTTCTTTATTAATTTTAACTCCTTCTTTTACGAAAACTGAAGATGTTTTACAGGTTGCACAAATATCACCCTATAAACCATGACAGATTAAGGCGTTGGCCTTGAACGACAATGGCAAAAAGTTCGGGTTCTACTTCTGATTAATACTTATCATTTTGATGATTGTAAAATTTTTTTATCGGCAGAGCAAAATTTTCCCATTTTCGCACCCAGAGCACGGTATCGTTGAAGTAGTACTTAATTGTTTACATCAGTTGTGCCCGGCTGCGCCGCATTTAACTTAAGTAAAACTTAAGTTTTCTTTGACAGCGCCAAATTTAATATTATAAAAATTTAAAAAGTTTTAATTAATTTCCCTGTTTGCATCGCACTATTTTAGAAAAGTTGAAGTTTCAGAAAGTCGCATCGCTAATAAAAATGTTTGACTTATACAACATAAAAGCAAAAAAAAAATATTTTGTATCAATAATTTATAATTCTTACGTCAAAAGAATACTCGTAGTCGTTCGTAAACACAAACAAAATGTGAACGCTAAAAAATCTTAGATTTAAGAATTTTTTTCAAGTTTGTTCCGCATGTAACTTAAGTATTGTGTTCAAATATAAAATTTTTTTAGCGCTCGCATTTTGTTCGTCTTTACGAACGCCTACGAGTATATTTTGACGTGAGCATAATTAATTTATTTTTAAGAATAATTAATGTTTTGCTTTTATATTATGTAATTCAAATGTTTTATTAGCGGTGCGACTTTCTGAAACTTTATTTTTTCTTAAATAATGCGATGCAAACGGGAAAATCAATTAAGTTTTAAAATGTTTATAATATTAAATTTGGCGATGTCAAAGAAAACTTAAGTTTTACTTAAATCAAATACGGTGCAACCGGGCATTAGTATTTGGGTTAAAGCTCATTTGTAGTTATTCGTAAAGCTCACTCTTGCTGAATTCCAATTTCACGTGCTACTTTTGACATCTACAGCTTCGGATTTTTGATGATATCATGCAATTCCAACAAATGTTGGCAGAAAATATTTTCCTTTTCGAGGTCGGTTTTCTTTATTACAAAGTTTTTGAACTATTTGATGGTATCAGAAACGGTCTGTCAAGGAACGCGAAGCATTCCAACAATTTCACATCGACGATTTCGATTCGAAATTCGGGGCGCAAGTTTTTGACATCTTATAACCCATAAAATTATTTTTTGATTTTGTTTTCTCTTTTGTTTTTCTAACCTCTATTGTTCTTATAATCAGAATATTAGATTAATTTTCGGTAAAATTCAGTGATTTTTGCGGAAAGAGAAAAACAACTCTGTCTAGGTTTTTGTGAGTAGGCAAATAAACAAGTATTTGTTGTTTCTAAATTTTGAATTTGTTAACTATTGTAAAAATGTTACTATTTTTTATAATAATTTTAAGACCTTTTTGTTATAATTTTGTGGCTTCACAAATTTTTTCTCCCGAAGAAGAGATTCTTTTAATAACTTTTTCAGATCTCTATTACACATAGTTTTACGCCTAAGCAAACAAGAAATGCCCTGATTGCGATTTTCACCATTTTTTTGTAAATTATGAAAGATAACTAAACAATAGACGAATAAAAAAAATAAAATTTGCTATCGGACTACAAATTTTGGATAAAAACAGCATTAAAGAAATGCAATCATTTCATTACCCTTTAGATTCTCTCACCAGAATTAGGCGGTTCCATATAAATATTATAACAAATGAGCCCTTATCAGAGCTAAAACTTATTTAGAATAGAGTATTTTAGTAGAGTAGCGTATATTTTCAGCGTAAATCCGAGATTTTCCGTGGTTGCGTTAGTCAAAACCGACCCTCCGACCGTTCCGAGCCGTTTTGACAATTTCTTTACTAAACATATCCTCCTAGACCGGTCCTACTCGGCAAAGTGTAGATGTTGACCCGACATATAGCAGGGAGCGACTGACGAGAGCGTCGTGTCGTACTATTATTCCCCGCCTCAATTACATTTTCAACCTAACTATGTTTACCCATCCCTATTTTCACTAAATTTTACACACTACATTTACTCTAAAAAACAAGAAAATGAAGGATACTTGGAAAATGAAGCTATTGAACATAGAATTAGAGAAGAAAACCAGAAAATTGAGAATTTGATAGACTAATAATACAATTTATTGATTGAAACTAAAAATAAAGATAATTTTAAACAACAAAACGGTGGTACAAGTTAATCAAAGTTAATTAAAAGAAAAGTTTCAGACAAAAATATGAAAAAACAAAGATAAAAGCGGTACTGAGCCACATTTTGAATCAGATCATGAAGACGATGCTACATGGATCTATTGCAATTTATCCATGTTTAAGGCAGAAGAAAATTGAAGGTTAGAGGTAATAAACCTAAACTTAAAAGTACACTTTTTCCTATAAAAATCGCTTGAATCGAATGAATTTGGTAGAACTTCTAATAAGGTCACAATTCAAATTTGAAAATTACAATCTTTCCATAAGAAACGCATGTAAGTGTATAATTACGTCTTAATTGAACACATTCTATCACTAGTCCGTGTAGTGTAGGTGAATTGACACTCGCAACCAGGGAGGAGCTACCAGTCGTTCCCTGCTATCTGTCAGGTCAGCATACATTTCGCTGAGTAAGACCAGTCTAGGGAAATATTTTTAGTTAGTAAAGAGTTTGTCAAAACGGCTTGGAGCGGCAGGAGCGAAGGAACCAAAGCAAAGTCAAGCTACATTACATTCAGCGTAGTTTACAATTTTTGTCTTTTAATATATTGAATGAATGAAAATCGGCCTAATTCCTGACGGAATATAACCACTTCACTTGAAGTTTTCCAAATCCAGATTTTGAGGTGGATTAGTCCTCACTTCTCTCCATTTCTACGGTACTACAGTGCGCTATGAGTCTTTGCTTTATCAACGATCTTTTTCCATACTTTTCTGTCGTTACATTTTACTCTCCAACTTTCAATGCCCATCCTTGCCATATCCTCCTCTACCTCGTCCCTCCATCTCAATCTCGGGCGTCCCCTTCTCTTTTCGTTCGTTGGTTTCCATTCTGTAATCTTTCTTATCATCTCGTCTACACCTCTTCTCTTTATATGGCCTAACCATCTCACTCTCTGCGCCTTGATACACTTCACTATATCTTCGCCGTTCATTATTTGCATGATTTCCGTATTTGTCTTCAGCCTCATTTCCCCCGCATTCATCTTTACTGGCCCAACGATCTTTCTTATAACCTTTCGCTCAAAATCTTAACCTTTCATTTTCAATCTCCGTACAGCACAAGGTTTCGGCAGCGTACATAAGTACTGGTCTGATCAGGCTTTTATATATTCTTATTTTTGTCTTTAGGCTTATATTTCTGTTGCTCAATAGCTGTTTATTAGCATAGAATGCTTTATTTCCTGCCATAATTTTTTCTTTTATCTCCTCGCCTCTTTCGTTCTTGTTATTTATATTGACACCCAGGTACTTGAAATTTGCTACTTGTTCGAAACTATATTTGGGCGTCTTGAGATTCAGTAGTACATTTTGTTTCTTTCCATTGAGAAGCATGTATTTAGTTTTCTTGTCGTTTATTGTCAGCCCCATTTCGGACGCCTCTTTGTCGATCTTTTCAAGAATCTCCATCATTTTACTTATTGTTCTCGTAAGTATGGCTATATCATCCGCGTACGCTACAACCTGAGCTTCTCCAGTAATTATTGTGTTTCTATCTGTTACTCTTCTCATAATGTGTTCTATCACCAGGTTGAAAAGTGTCGCCGACAGTGTGTCACCCTGCTTGACACCTGAGTTGATATCGAAACTATCGGTGTCTCCATTCGGGGTCTTGACAGTTGCCTTAGTGTTTGTTAGTGTCATTACAATAAGATTTCTCAATTTCTGTGGTACTCTCATTTCTTTCAATACTTCAATCAGCCTCCATCTATTTATTGAGTCAAAGGCTTGTCTGAAATCTATAAACAACATGTGTAGTTCCATATTGTGCTCGTAAAAACGTTCAGTTGCTTGTTTAACAATGTGTATAGCGTCTATTGTCGACTTTCCCGCTCTAAATCCATATTGGTATTCCCCAACTGCATTTTCAGCGTATTCCCTCAATCTTTCCAATATCAGAGAAGAGAGCACCTTGTACACTGCCGACAACAACGTAATGCCTCTGTAGTTATTGCATTCATCCATTTTGCCTTTCTTATATACTGGTACTATTTTTCCAATTTTCCATTCTTCAGGCATCTCTTCCTTCAACCATATAATTTTAATTAGCTCGTATACCTTTTCTTGCAAAACATCTCCGCCTTTTTTTATCATTTCCACAAACAGACCGTCATATCCAGGCGCTTTTCCGTTCTTCATTCCTTTCATCACTCTTATGGTTTCTTCATATGTGGGAGGTTTCACCATGATGTCTTGTTCCTCTATTTCTTCGTTATCTTGTATCGTCTGTATCCCGTCTCCATTCAGTAGTTTTTCAAAATGTGCTCTCCACACCTCTTTAACTTTTTCGGCGTTGCATTCCAGTCTTCCATCAACGTTTTTCATCGCTCTTGTTTTAACTTTATGACTTCTCTTTTGCTCTTTTACTTGCATGTAGAACTTTCTTGTGTTATGCTTATTACAGTTATCTTCGAGTTCCTCCATTTTCTCCTTCATCCACGTATTTCTCTTTTGTTTACAGCACCTAAAACATTCTTTACTTCTTTCTCTGTACTGTACCATATCACTTAGGTTTCCTGTTCTCAGCCATTCCATCCTTGCACACCTCTTCAATTCTATCCTTCTTTCACATTCCTGATCAAACCATCCTTTATTCTTATTTCTCTTCTTTTTCCATATTGTTCTCTCTGCAGCTATCTGGATTACTTTCTTCAGCCTTTCCCATTCCTTCCCAACATCATCATCTCTTCTAGAATTCTCGAGGGCTGCTGTTATTTCCTTTACATAATTCTCTTCGTTTTTCTCGCTATTGAGTTTTTCTACTGCCCATTTCATGTTTATTTTTCCTGTTTCATTACATGCTATGATCTTCTGCTTTAACTTTGCCACCACCATATAATGGTCCGATCCCACCTCTGCACCTCTGTATGTTCTCACATCTCTTATATTAGTTGCTCTTCTCCTATCTATCAGTACATGGTCAATCTGTTTTCCCCTCATCATTTCTTGACCCAGGCCTTGTCCATGTTATCTTATGTATTGCTTTATGCGGAAATTTTGTGCTACTTATAATCATGTTTTGTGCCGCAGCCAAATTACATAAACGTATGCCGTTGTCATTGGTCTCACTGTGAGTGTGTGTTTGCCCGCCACCCCGCTTACAAAATCCTCCGTGCCTATCTGTGCATTAAAGTCTCTCATAACTATAAGTGTATCTCTTTTCTAATCTAATATATTAAAATATTAAAAAACTTATTTTTAATTAGTTTTAGCGCTAAAAACTTATTTTAATTGTCGAAATATATTATATATACCCGATATAAACCCGATACATTGTCGGGTTACAGTTCAAAAGAGCCAATGAGAAAATTGCATTGTAAATAAATTTTGAAAGCCGCTTTTTCAAAATTTGTGAACCGACCGCAAACTTATGTGCTAATTAGGCCTTCATATTTTATAATCTACTTTAAAAATGGTCAAAATTGGAGTTCATGTTTATTATCCGTCCCCAAAATTAAATTCGTTGCCAAAACTGTTTAATTCTATTCCATTCCATGAAAGTAACGATGTCTCCGTGACTGTGGAGAATTTCTGCGACACTTTTCTAAAAAACATGTTTAACCATGTTTGGCGCCATTTTTTAAACAATTTTTTTAATTTTGTCGCATCGGTCATAGCATCGAAAGACGACGGTCGTAGCTTGGTAGTTAACACATTTTGCAAACATGGGTAAGTCGCCGTGGGGTTTTAATGCAGTCACCTTTTTCCTAGAGAAAGAGGCAGTGGAAAAGAGCTGAAAATGATAAACTAGAGTGTGAGAGTTTTATTACAACTGTGTAATAAAATAATAATTATTATTTTATTTATTAGAACCCAGTAGGTTAGTAGTTGGAGTGTACGATTGCACTCGTAGGTTTGATTTACGAAAAATTCATTTCACAATGTGTTGAAAACGTCTTTAAGGTAATACCTTCTTGTAGAACAGATAGAGCACCTTGGTCTCTAAATAAAGAGGAGATCGAAATAATAATAATAATTATTATTGAACCGAAGGCAGTTTAGGATATATTCTATAAGCTATACTCAGCTCAAGGTCATCAATTGGTGGCAGCGGTGGGATGTGATATGCCACCGAGGAAACTGGTAATAAAATCTTCTTGTTGATATCTCAATTAAATGTAAGTAAAATTTAAATTATTGAATTCTTGTAAGTATATTAGTTTTAAATCAAAATTCCTGTAAAAATACAGTACTGTAATGAAAATAAAGCATTTCGAATATTAACTGCAAATATAAAAGTAAGTTAGGTAAGTTTTGAAAATTTTGAAGGTATTTATAATATTCGTAAAATATTAAAAATGTGGTGATTTTATCCTTTAATAAGTAAATTGTAACATGAAAACAGTTAGAAGTATCAAATCAAGATTAAATCGATACTTTCATTTATTAGTAATGCATCTAGGAATTACAAATACTTAAAAAATAACAAAAATGACATCAGCGTCTGATTCAATAAACAAAAAAAATATCAATTAATATTGTATACCGTATGCACAAATTATATTATGTATGTAGATATTATTTTTTATATATACAGCGTGACCCACAAGACCCTGGACAAACATGTTTTTCTCTTTTCGCAAAAATCACAGAATTTTTCTGAAAAATAATCTTGGAATCCAATTCTAAGAACTATGGAGATCAGAAAAACAAAGGAGCAAAAAAGTTTGTGAGTTACAAAATGTTAAAAAGTCGCGTCGCGTTATTTGGAGATTTAAATCGTCAATATGAAATATGGTCAATTTTAGAGCCCAGAGTCTGTGCAAAACCCCACAAAAATTTGGAATTACTAAAACAACCTTTGCGTCAGGAATGGGACAAAATACCCCTAGAAAAGGTACAAAAAACAGTCAAAAATTTCATTCGACGTTTAATGCTCTGTATCTACGCAGAAGGAAGTCATTTTGAAATTTTATAATTTATGATGTACATAAAGCTATTGTTAATTGTTATTCATCTTTAAATTCTACATTTGTTGCGTTTAAATAAGTTTTACCGAGTTCTTGTGAGTCACCCTGTATATTTTTTCAGCGTCCGCTTGCAGGGGTACAACCCCAGTTGTCTAGCCGATCCCCCAAGAGGGTCTTCTAGCATTTAGTACCTTAAAGATGTGGCTAGCACTTTGTGAGAGAACCACTGGGGCCTTTTGAAGCACGGAGACGGTTATACAAAGTAGTGAGCCTATGCCCGGATTCGAACTGGACACCTTGATCGCGTTTTTTCATAATTCTATTTCTAAGATGCTAATATGAAAGTGAACCATTCTTTATAGAAAATATTTGCTCAAAATAAGTAAAAACCCCTTGAAGCAGATATACGTAGCTACAATCTACGTGTTATACAATTTTTATATTTTCTCATAATTCAATTATTTTTTTGGAAATTTTTTAAAAATTATATTAATTTAGTAATGCATGCTTTTATTTTATTTATCTTTGTTATGGCCCAGGAGTTTTTGTTTATTACTATTTTATCGTAGTATATAATAATAATGCGATTCAATTATAGTAAATTTCCAACACTTAAATTAAATAATAAAAAATAACAAAAAATTACTGCTGAAGTTACTAATATTAAGTGCCGTTAGATAACGAGTACTGCACTTTTATTGTAAATTTGACGTAGTTAAGTTACTTGCGATAAAATTTTGTTTCAAGTAATTGCTAAATGAAGTACTTAGTACATAAAGTAAAATTTTTGAATTTTTTTTGGCATAGAAACAGTTAGCATTTCAGATAGGTAATTTTTAAAAACTGGAAAGTTTTATTACTGAAAATATATTTTGAGCTTAAATAAAAGTTTTGAGTTTTCTGATAGAAAATATATTGTCATTTAATGTAATTCCCAAATTTTTACCCCGGTTCTTTTACAATTCAAATTCGGGTTGGTCCAGGGGGTTCCCCGGTTGGGACCCCAAAAGTGGGGGGATTCCAATAGCAAACAACTTTTACACGTTTTTTATTCTATTTAAAATTTTATAGAAGATTGTTTCGAGTTATTTTGTTTTGTTTAAAAATAAAAAAACGGTATGATTATATTTTTATATTTATTATTTTTAAAAATTAAAAGAATATTCAAATATTTGTAGTTTCATTATGGGCAATAAAGTGTAAAAATTTTAAATTCATCTTTCATTTTTTATTAAAATTATTATTTATTTTGTAAACGAATTTAAATTATTTTTTAAAATCTTGTAAATTTTTTTTGAATTTTTTGGATAAAATTTTTAAAATTTAACATTTAGAAGGGTTTAGAATTTTGAAATACGTGAATAATTAATGTATTAATTAATATGTTCATTTTAGGTTTTTTTTAGAGGGATTTTCAAGGGAAACCCCCAAATAACGTTTATATCTAAAACCTTTAAAAATTTTGAAATTTTTTCGTTAATTTTTAAATAAATGATATCATCAGTTAAACTACCCCTAAATGAATGAAATGGATTAAAAAGCTGATGATATCTTGAAAAGACGAAACCACTGTATATAAGGAGGTCGTAGACTAAAATGTAAGTAGGAAAATTTTCAAATTTCATTAGAATTGTAAAAAATATTTTTTTTTTCAAATTTCATTACAATTATTTAAAAATACATAATATTAAATTTTATTATTTAATATTAGTATTTATTTAATATATTAAAAACTAATACGAGTTTCAAAACCAAATTTGAGATTTCGTATCTCTAAGATAGGAATTAGAGCTGATTAAATTTTGGTTAAAATTGATTAATAGAAACAATTTTTATTATTCGTTTTATTTAATATTAGTTTTTATTAAATATTTCAAAAACTAATAAGCATTTCAAAATTAAATTTGGTATTGAGAGTTACCCTGATTGTATTGTATTGTATTGTACTTAGGGGTCGATTGGCTAGTGTGCCTTACAGAACTGCGACCAGTTTTGATCTTTTGTTCATAACCCTTCTAATTGGCTTTTAGGAATTCAATCTTGCTAGCAAAACAAAGAATGGTCCTAAGAGGCTTGCTTTTCACCTCCCTTGGTGTCAGTTGTGTTTGTCCCAAATATTTTTGCCTAAGTCTAGTTAGTGCAGTGCAAGTGCAAAGAATGTGCTCGGCCGATTCAATTTCCGATTCACAGAGTCTGCATTCATTATTTTCTTCAAAACCCATTTTTTTGAGGTGATATCTCACCTGGCAATGGCCAGTGAGCAGCCCCGTAATGAGTCTAATTTCGTTCTTTGATAAGAGAAGAAGCTTTTTAGCTTCTTCAGTCGAGTACTCTATGAATTTCTTCGCCTGTCTCTGTCCTGGTGCATTATGCCAGAGGATATTTTTGCTCTCTGCCTCCCACCTCTGGACCGCCTCCCCCCTATGTGCTTTGGATAGCCCACAGAAGGGTTCGGGCCCAATAGGGTAGCATTTGAGCCCAGTCTGGCTAGCTCGTCAGCCATCTCGTTTCCCTCAATTCCTTCATGCCCTGGCACCCAGCGGAGGGCAATTTTATTGCCCTTGCCAGTTTTTGAGGATTGTCTGCATTCCCAGGTGGACAGGGACTCGAAGCTATTGGCTTCTAGTGCCTTTATCGCAGCTTGGCTGTCAGACATTATGTTTATTTGCTTTCCTTTACCTTCCTTTGCAGGCACTCATGGGCACATAATGCAATTGCAAGTATTTCAGCTTGCATGATTGTTGGGTAGGTACCTAAGGCTATGGATGCCTCATATCTTGGGCCATATATGCCTATGCCTGTTCCCCATTCAGTTTTTGATCCATCTGTGTACCAGTTGGAGGATTTTGTGTCCGTTTGTATTGTTTGACTTTTCGCCGTAGCTCGGTCCTGAATAACAACTTCGTACGGCGTCTCAAAGTCAAAGGTTTTTGGAATTATGTCCCAAGGTTTTTCAAGTAGATCTGGCTTTAAATAGTCCAGTATCTTTAGGTGACCTGTTCTGTCTCCCGGTTTGAATTTCCTATTTTGGGTGATTTTATGGCGGTTTGTAGGCTTTCTCTTCACCCGTAGGTGAAGAGGTGACAGATCTAAGAGTGCCTCTATAGCCGCGGTTGGGGTTGTGCACATAGCCCTGTAATACCCAGACACACTAATCTTTGCAGCTTCTGTAATCTGCTTTGTGTCGTTATTTCATTGGTTTTGTCCACCATACGAGTGATGCGTATGTGACAATGGGTCTTATTATTGATGTATATGACCAATGGATCATTTTGGTCTTAGTCCCCAGTTCCTTCCAAAAGTTTGCGACAGGCCCAGAAGGCTCCCGTTGCTTTGGAAAGAGTTTTGTCCACATGAGGTTTCCATGTGAGTTTGGCATCCAGGGTTACCCCAGATACTTCACTTCTCCGGAAAAAGGTATCAATGAACCCCAAAGCTGATTAGATTTTAAATCAAATTCGGTAATGGAAAATATTTTTTCCTTTTTATTATTAAAAATTATTTTTTACTTTTTCATGTAATGAGCTTAATTTGTAGATAAGCAAGTGATATTTAAAAAAGTTCTAATCCATTAAGTCTAAAAATTAATAATAACGAAGCTATGACCGTTTGAAATTAGAAATTTAAAAAATTGCTTTAAAAGGAGGTACCCCCCAAGGGTTTAAACTTGAACAAATTTTTTTTAAAAATTTGTCTTAAAAAAGTGTTCTTTATCACCACTTCATAGGTTCTCCACGGTCGCGAATTAATAATTCGTAAGTTACTTCCTCTTTTTCTTTAACTGCTATTGAACTAGTATAATAATAATAATAAAAATAATGATTCATTCAAGTGTTGCTAGTAGGTGATAATTATTACTTTATCATTATAAATAATTGTAAATGTTTATTAACTTGTGAAATTATATAGTTTTTGATTTCAATTTTAATGGATTTGAATCCCTTTTCATTCATTTAGGGATAGTTTCACTGATGAGTTCTTAAAAAGACAAAATCACTTCTGCGCAATGGGGTCTTATTGTTAGACTAAAATGTAAGTTGAAAAATTTTAGTTGGAAAAAAGTACGTGCGTTGTAGGTGGGTCGACACCCACAACCGGCATTCGCTCCTTGCTATCTATCGGGTTAACATTTCCAATTTTTCAAATAGGACCGGTCTAGGGGGATATGTTTAGTTAGTAAAGTGTTTGTCAAAACGACTTGGAGTTTGGACTTGGACAAAAATTTTATTTAAAAAATTGTCTTTGAAAAGTGTCCTTTATAACAACCTCAAAGATTTAGCGTAGACAAGGAAATACCCTGTACGACTGTTAAATTTTTTGTACCGACCTTGTTGATTATTTTGGGATTTTTAGTTTTCCAAAAAAAATTAGTAGACTAAAGTTATATCCCGTTAATTTTCTATTCAAATTAACCGTTAGTTTTTTTGTAAGTAGTTTCGTTTGAAGGATACAGTATTCGCAAGAAAAATGAAAAATGAAATCTTGCAATTTTTTTGACATTTCTTCTCTTAATTTAATTCATAACTCGAAATCTGTTTATCTTAGACAATAGGAGGTTATAATCTAATTTGTAGATAAGTGAGTGATCTTTAAAAAAGTTCTAATTTATTAAGTTTAAAAAATTAATAATATCGGAGCTATGACTGTTTGAAATCAGAGATTCAAAAAATTGTTTTAAAGGGGTTTCCCCCAAGGGTTTGGACTTGGACAAAAATTTTGTTTAAAAATTTGTCTTAGAAAAGTGACCTTTATCACCACCTCAAAGGTTCACCACGGTCACGGGGACACCCGTATGTCTGGAACTTAAATTCGAATAGTATAGGACCAGCGCAGCGGTGCTCTTACCCAGAGCATAGGAAATATTCAATAATCACCAATAATATAAAAAATAATAGTTTTCCGGATCAGTAGATGGGGAATACTTGCAAAAGACGAAACTAACTAATCAGAATATTCAAAAAAATTACATAACCTCTTACTGCCTTTCTAACCACTCAAAATATTTACCTCTCTTTCTATACTAACACCATCTACTTGTCGGGAAGAAAGAAAGCTTTACTTTGTGTAACTTTTTTAATCTTTGCTCTTATATCTTTACTTTACAAGTAATAGAGAGTTAAAAACCATTGTGTATATCTACATTTAATTTTATTAAAATTTTACACTTGATCAGAAATGAATTTATTAATAAAAAAGAGAATTCATTAATAAGATTTTATTTGTACTTCTTAATAAATGTTCTAAATTAAATTAATTTTTCGTGAAGACTGGTCGTAATAATAAACATTCTTACTGCAGCTTTTTAATTCCCTATAGTATAATAGAATTGGTTAGATTTATAAAATAACAAATACGACGATTAAATAAAGTGCGAGAAATATATTTTGCCAGTTCTAAACCGTTAACGTTGTTTTGTAAGAAAAATTGTTTATTAATTATATTTTTTAAACAAGTAAATTTTATTTGCCGAACAATCCAGAATTAATTTTATTTATTTCAGACAATAAACGTAATATATTTAAATAAATCTTAATTAAAACTATACTAATACAGTTTTTTGCCCAACTGATAATGTGACGGATCGTCATTATACATACTATGTAGTATATACAGTGAGCTCGTAAAGTTCAAAATAAATTCAATAAAATTTTTATTTTCAAAAAATGCTCGGACACTCAACCTTATTTTTTATACGTCACTTTTTTGCTATATTATAGCTATATTATATTATATTTTATATTTGATTCAAATTTTTATAAAATTATAAGGTTAAATAAACAATAAAACGAAACATTACTTGTGAGCTTTCAGCAATGGTTACTGCTGTCATCAGACGTATATTAATATTATCAAATATTAATTTCAAAGGTTAATAATATATATAATTTCTATTATATTTTATAGTGTTTTGTTTTGTTATCGTACATTTATCTAAGTAACAACCCTTATTTTTCGTTACGGCTTTAGACAGATCCACACAATTTTCTGAGTATGAAAATGTAAAAAACAGTTAACAAGCAATACTGTAGATATTTGTCTCTTGTCAACCCATACTAGAAAATGGAAACCCAGAACCAGTTTTCATAAAAACTTAATGTTTGGGTCGGTATATAGTAGATAATCGTACATATATTGAGCCCATTTTTCTTTGAAAGCATATTTACAGGTGAAATAAATTTTGACTTTTTGAGATACGAGGGAGGTTTAATAAGTCGGTGACTTTTTAAATAAAAAATATTTTTTCTGACAAAAAAACGTTTTATTTTTTAGCATAGTAGTCATTTAGCTCGATAAACTTAGTCCAGCGGTTTTCCAATTATCGTCCAATATCATTCCATGGATTTTATTGACGATTTGTGACGACCTCTTTTGGGCAACCTGAACGTTTGGCGTCACTTGCTGGTATGACCACAACGGAACTCAGAAACCACTTCTTAACCATTGAAATTGATGGTGTGAAGTTTCCATAGTATTTATAAAGCTTTTTCTTGGTTTTGCTGATAGTTTTTTTACGCAAAAAGTAATGCTTAATGAGCACACGAAATTCACTTTTTTCCATTTTCGTCCAAATTCACGAGGTTATCTACTTTCAATGGCTATCAAACACAAACTAATTTGACAGTAGTTTATTGACAGATGGTAGTTTACAGAAGCAGTGTTGAATATGACGTTACAACGCGAGATATTCAAGAAGTCACTGACTTATCAAACCACTTTCGTAATTAGTCCCTGCATTCATGGTGCTATAGCCAAATCTGCTCAAACAAAACGTCTTGGTAACAGTAAGATGGAAATCCACCTCACTGCAAAACGAATGATCAAATGATCGCAGTGAGGTGGATCTATCCAAATCCGTAAAGTAAAATAAGGGTTACCAATTAAAACAATTTACGATGACGTCATAGCTCAAAACAAAACATGAAAAATGAAAATTAGGAAAAAGTGATATTTAAAGAATAACGTTGCCGTGTCCAAGGATTTTCTGAGAAAATCCCTGTAAACAATTTTGTCGAACTTGTTCCAAACTTTACGAGCTCACTGTATATTCATATCGTTCGAACATTTTTCTATTGTACAATATCTAATTCTGGCTATTTTGTGCTTTCGGCCGGGTTCCGCGCGTTAGGAAGAAAAACAAGTCTAATTCAGAAATAAATTTGAAAAAGTTTAAAATGGTTTTAATTGCGCTTAATTTTTAGCGCCTATTTAACACGCTAAGTGTTTTGCTTTCAACAAGGTGAACTTCAGCCGCCATGGTTAAAATGGCTGTCAAATTGGGTTTTTCGTTAATATCTCATGAACAGTAATCTGGCCAATTGTTTTTACAATTTATCCTTCAAAGACTACATCGTGAAGAATTTGATACATTTGCAGGACTATGGAGAAATAATCAAATATGGTGAAAGCTCCTATAACGCGCTATTTAAAAATTGCGATAACCTTCCTATAACGCGGTTTCCGTTCAACAACATTCCATCAACTTAATTAGCTTATGAAGATTCTCCGTAGCATAAATTTATGTAGTATGTGTTAAATTTTTACAATTGAAATACTAACGATTTTAAATCTTATACCATGATACCAAATAGGTGGAATCAGCGCGAAAAAGTAGAATTTTTGATCATATCGTTTTTAAATCTCAGAAGTAGTTTTAAATCTGCACTGTTCTGTGCAGTAGCATTTGCCGAAAATACAAAAACGAGTTTTTGAGATATAAACGTAATCTGTTTAAGGAATGGCGTTAGCATTATTCCCAAAAATTTTCATATAAAATATTTATATTTTCCTAAAATAATCAAGAAGTACGTGTAGCGTTTTTTTTGTAGAAAAAATTTGTAAGTTGACCACCTGTTAAAGTTGATCGATTTTTACTAGTATCAAGAGTGCTCAACTTACATGCAGGATATGATATTTATTCTTTATATTATTAAATTATGTATGGATAATAAATATAACATTTTTGTTGTTTTACTGGTTATTAAATTGAAATTAACAATCCAAGTAAACAATAAAATTAAATAGTTAATTTAGAAAAGGTAAAAACTTAAATAAATCAATTAAAGTTTATTGTTCATTTTAAGTATTTGCTTTAATATTAATTTTAGATTGTAAAGAATCTTTGCAATTAGAGAACGACGAGACAGTGAAATGTGAAAAATTTTTGCGAGACTAACAAAATTTTCGTTTTGAAAACTATTTATAAAACCATTGATAACGAAGAAATTTACAAAGTAAACAAATGAGCAAACAAGCTTCAGGTGTAAGAAAAAAATTGAAAGTGATCTATCTAAGCGACGTTATTGCCTTTTTGGATGTTTTTAATTTTGTGTTTAGATAATCTGGTAATTTTTAAATTTTATTTTAACATTAAGCTGAAAAATCTATTTTAAAATAAAACAAACGTAAGTACCGGAATTAATGTCTGTAACAACTGAAATTTAGCTTAAACGGGGTTTCTGCTACATTCAAAAATTGACAAAATAGTTGACTAAAATTATATAAATATAAATTTTTTTACTTACAAATTTTTTTAAAACCAGGAATTGCCATAAACTTGTTCACATCTGCATATAACCGTAACATATAATATTAATGCAAATTAATAAGTGGTAAGTTACCACCTCTTTTTCTTCAACTGCTCCATTGGACGTATTATAATAATAATAGTAAAAATAATGATTCATTCAACTGTTGCTACTGACTGATAATTATTTCTAAACTAAAACATCAGGTGGTTACTGTTTAAATAATTATATGTTAATTTCAATAATAATAATAATATTAAGTTCATTAATAGAAAAATAACTAAAAAATTTGTGGTATTATCTCCAAATGCCTATCCCCCCATTTATTTTGCTATTGGAAAAAAATTTACAAGTGGAGAACACTTTCGATTGGTGCCAAAAATAAATTATGTATCTATTTGGTTTACACCAAACCAAAAAGATGCAAAATTTAATATTTAATAAGTATAAATTTAAACAAATATTTTTGGTGGGGGAGCTTTTCCAGCCTCCCTTCCGTTAATTATAAATTTAAAAGTATTATACACTAATTATACACTCTTAGGGTGTTGCTATCTGCAATTTTTTGATTTTTTCAGATAATAGGTGGTAATTAATAGTTTCATTTTTGCAGTCAGTTTAGCATTTTGCATTTTGGCAATACCCACTTTTGTATATGTTTGCAAAAAACAATCAAATCAATCTGGCTCATCATATTTTGGTTTCTGCAATTGAAAATGGGAGTGATTTGAAATTAATGTAATTTAGAAAACAATCGAAAAAAAATTGAGATGGTCATTGACCTGGTTGTTAGCTCGATCAACTGCTAATGTAAGGCGCCCCGGTTCGAATTCGGGTAGAGTTCACTTTGCAATGCCGTCTCCGTGCTTGGGAAGGCACGTAAAGACGGCGGTCCTCCTATTTTAATGAATTGCCATCATTAACAATATAAAAGGGTAACAGGCTCATCTGAGGCCAGCCGAGCAAACTACTTCAGATGTAAAACAAGTAATGCTCACAGTACTAACAGTGGCTTTGGATATCGCCGATGGTGCTGTTGGAATAAAACAGGATTTGTCCTAAATTAAAGTTAAAGAAGAAGATAAAAAAATTACTACCCAATCAGATCTCCAAAGAAGAGGAAAGCAAGAGAAAAGTCGCAATTGATACTACCTTAAAACTAATTCATGAGAACATCATAAGAGTGGAAACCTAAAATAGCAGACAAAGTAGAGAGTACTAAACCGAGGGTGAAACGTGGTCTAAAATTTGGCATACCGATGATTTGGAGAGAACCCCAAAACCACTTTGATGACTGTTATTTCTGCCTAGTAAATACTTTTGGAATCAATCGAAACAATCGTAACAAGTGCACTTATCCTAATTTACTTTCTGCAAGCCGCCCGGTCCCTCACTCAGAGGAAGTGCCACTTCCAACGTTTCACCAGCTACCACAACTCTGTGAGAGCGAGTATTGTCCTCTGATACTGATGAAGGTTACAATGATTCTTGTGAGGGGATGTCATCAATTCCAAAACGTTTCAAGCAGGCCGAGTTAAATGATCTCACTAGAGATCTCAACCTGTCAAAAGAAGCTTCTGAATTACTTGCTTCCAGATTGAACGAAAAAAATTTACTGGAACAAGGAACCAAAATTACCTTTACCGTGCAAGGGAAAAGGATCTGCTACCCTTCTTTTCTCAAGAAGACAGTCTTGTATATTGTCACGATATTAAAGGACTCCTGGAAAAATTGGGTCTTTCGGAATATTTTCCAGATGATTGGCGTCTATTTATTGACAGCTCAAAGCGAAGTTTGAAATGTGTCCTTCTACACAATGGAAACAAATATGGTTCAATACCAATTGCTCACTCAACAAAAATGAAAGAAGAATATAACAATATAGCTTTGGTCTTGGAGAAGATAAAGTATCATGAACATAAATATGTGATTTGTGTGGACTTAAAAATGGTAAACTTTCTCCTTGGACAGCAAAGTGAATACACTAAATATCCTTGCTTCTTATGCCTCTAGGATAGCAGAGACAAAACACAGCACTGGGTTAGAAAAGAGTGGCCCAACTCTTGGGGAAAAGAATGTCGTCAACGACACCTTAGTTGAACAAGAGAAAATCATCTTTCCTCCACTGCATATCAAGCTGTGCCTTATGAAACAGTTCCTAAAGGCTCTAGATAGGAGTGGTTCATGCTTTGCACATATAGGGGCATATTTGACGGCCCACAAATAAGACAATTTATTAAGGATTCTGCTTTTGTAAATTCGATGAATGAAACTGAGCGAAAAGCTTGGACTTGATTTGTTGAAGTTGTCAGAAATTTTCTGGGCAAACGCAAAGCTCCAAACTATGTTCAACTGGTAAACGAGATGCTTAACAGTTTCAAACCCCTTGGGGGTAACATGAGTATTAAGGTGCACTATTTACACAGCCACTTAGACCGTTTTCTTGAAAATTTAAGAAACATGAGTGAAGAACAAGGTGAAAGATTTCACCAGGATATTAAAACTATGGAGGACCGCTACCAAGGAAGATGGGATAAGCACATGTTGGCAGATTACTGCTGGAGTTTAAAAAGGGAGTGTTTAAAAATACATTCAAGAATGTCACGGAAAAGAACCTTCCGAAGTGTTCAGTGATATTTGATAATAATAATTAATATAATAATAAAAATTGTTAGTTTTTAGTTGGTCAGTTTTTTTATTTTATCCATGGATTTTACTTAAAATAGTGTAATTTCATGTCATTAAAGTGTTATATCTTCGAAATTTGACCTGAAAGGCAAAAACTAAAGCCATATTTGGATTCAGAGCATCAAATCCATACGAAATTAGCTTCAAATACCAATTCACCCAAATGGCTGTTGGCCTGTGTTATGAGAAGTTCGATTGGTTTTTTCATAATGCAATTTTCGGAATAGAATTTAAGTTCGAGTCCACCACGTGCTGTACCACGAAGAAAAGAATAAAAATAAAGTAAGCGTTGCGTAATTTTCAATGTTTGCAGGCCTGGATTACCGGGCATAATTTATATTATTCTGTTTTTTTTGTGCATGGTAGGTTTGAGTGATTGAGCAGGTGCATTATATTTTTCCGTTTTTTATTGAATAAAAACGGGTGGCGCCCAGTATTTTTGCACATTATTTCCCTTGCCCATACCCAGCTAGCTTAAGTTGCCGGTGCTGTGATTCCAAAAACTAAGGTAGGGGTTACACTTGGTTTCGATGATGTTTGTTTACGCAAAAAATAATGCTTAATGAGCACACGAAATTCACTTTTTTTCATTTTTGTCCAAATTCACGAAAGTTGTTTACTTTCAATAGCTGTCAAGCACAAACTATATGATGCAGCTTACTCAAAATTTGACAGTACTAGTTTATTGACAGATGGTAGTTTACAGGAGTAGTGTTGAATACGAAGTTACAATGGGGAAAATTCAAAAAGTCACTGACTTATCAAATCGTCCTCGTAAATGGGCATTGCATGTTTTCTATGCCGCGCACAATCGGTGATTAAACTTTTCTCCTTAAGGTCCTATTTTTACTTTTTATCTTCACTAAAATGTCTTGTAATGTTTATTGTCCAATTCTTTAATGGCGATAAAATAACGTTCACACAAAAATCTATTAATTGTCTTCTGATTCTTTTGCACTTTGTCTCCCGATTTTCTAAAGAGATTTGTTGTCGATATTTTTTAAAATATTAGGTTAGGTGTATGTCAGGCCAATGGCATGGTGTCAATGTCAGGTGTACTTAGTATTTGATTGGATGAATCTTCTCGGAGCATGGATGCAGGGTCTCTTTCAGGATTGTTCAACCAGAGAAAACCAGCGTTCCGGTATCAGCGAAGGATTTTACATTTTTACTACACTTGATTAACAATTTAATATTGGAGTTTTGGTGTCTTCGATTAGAAACAATTTTTAGACACAAATAATATTTTTAGATAAATGAACGCGGAACGAACGCGACGACTAATAGGTGCAGCACAGTAATTATATTTAAATTAATTACTTTTGTTATTTGATTAAGATTTGATTATATTGCTATCAAGATTTTATCAAATAACATTTAAATTGAAGACGATAAGATTTAAAATTATTGTAAACAATATTTGAAGTTTTGCTAATACTTATCGAATTAATCTTAAATATTAATATAAAAAGTTGGTTACTAGGCTCATTATGTAGTTCATCTTGATTATTTATCGATAAATTAGGATACTCAATAACGTATTTTCTATTGTTGATAAACCATTAAACAGAGATTTGGTTACCAAAATAATCGAATATAATCAAAATGTAATTTTAATAGAAAATAATAAATATTGAAAAGAGATTGAAAAATGATTAAGCATTTGTCATAAAATAATAATTTTTACTTGATATAAAAATTCATATAATATTCTGGTTTAATACGAAAAGGAATTATAACCAAAAGATAATATGTAAGCGATATTATTTACAAAATATATTTTATTTAGATAGATATCTATCTGTACATCAGACATTTTTTGGTACGTTGCCACTGATGAGTTTGAAATACATATCGACACAATTAAACAATATAATATAAGTAATGACAATAAATAGAATTTTTTGTTCGATTCTTGGTACACCAAATATACATAACTATTAAATAATGCTAATAAGTCTTGCACACCAATATTTTTATTCAAATGGATAAAAATACTATTTTCTAAATCAATTTTTATCGTAGAGGGAAAAGAAAATTTCCTATCCACTTATTATTATATTTTCATATTAAATTGCCTATTATTTTAAAATTATGTTCTCAAAAGTTCTACAGAATTATTTATGTGAACTTCTAAATATTTGATATTCAAATTGACTGATAATACTTATCAGTAGTTTCATCGACTATAAATTTAATAACAAATTTACAGGGTAATCAAACTATGAGATTCATTTTAATACAAGGGGTTAAAGTACATTACCTCATTAAAAATTAAAGTAAATTTAATATTACCGGTTCGACTAATGACTACACTTTAAGCTAAAAAAAAGTATCGTAGCCAAGCACTTAACTCGGAAATATTTCAGTAATTACTTAAAAAATACAAGTGTAGTTCAACTAAAAATGTAACTAAAATTTATTTATTTTTAATTTTTTATAACACTCGGTATATTATCGATAAAATAAATTACATATCTAACTTTTACAAATGTTTGTGTTACATATATACATATGTATGTACTATGTAGTCGTGTTTTAAGTGCAACTCGACATAAATATTTTGAACCCAATAATCGCTAATTCCGAAACCCGAGAATCGGTTGTACATATTTGTAGGTTCAAGTTCAAAAAGGACATTCTCCAAACTTATCAATTTTAAATAATAATAATAATTGTTACTAAACACGTGTCTAGGGTTAGATAAAATATTTATGAATAACCTTTCAAAATTTTACATTATTACATTAAAGAAAAAAATATAAAATATATTTTTTTATACGGCTCTATTAATTTATAACATTAACCAATTATGGAGAGTGCTTATTTTATTTTAGTAATAATTTTAAGTGCTTCTGTTTTTGTAAATAATAATTACACTTATTTATTGTTAAAATTAAGTTAATTTCATTACATTTATTTGTTGTAGCCAATATGACTACGCAATAACTACAATAGAAAATAATATTAATAATTTATTAAATGAACGTTTACTATACAACCAATTTCTCTACTTTGAATAGTAACGACCAATAATTAAAAATACATTCATCGGGAAGTCTAAAACTTATTCGCTTGACCATAACCGCATTAGTTACAACCTTCGCGTATAGGCAACGCAATGCACTCCGTTTCAAACAATTATATACCATTAATTTGCATACCAGGATTAATAAACTCAAAAAATATTTTTATCTGATAAATCACGGAAGATCACCATTAGAAACAAATATCAAGTAACATGCCTGATTCCTTCACCTAGAGATATCTATTAGATAAATTAATGAAATAATCAATCATATTTCTGATTTTTTTGTTTTGTTGCTGTCTGATTGGTTACTTCGTTAATTTATCTAATAGATAGCTTTCTAAGAGATATCTCTTGATGAAGAAAACAGGCATTAGAAACCTTTTGCTTCTTTAGCAACTTCAGCTCAGTCTTTGGTATTTTTTGTACTGTACATCTAACCTCAAAAATGTTCGTTTACGAAATGCAATTAGAATCTCGTTAATCCGTTCATGCGCGTCGCAGATTGAGTATTCTCTTCTCTTATAGCACTTCATTAGTGGCTGAGTAACCTTCGGGAAATAGGGAAGCTGGAACCTAGTGGGGGGGGATCTTACATTTAGACCGTCTAGTAGTGTGGTCAGAGAATTGCAGTTTCTTTTCTTCCCATGCTTGTGGATGAAGCTTATGTTTATCCTTCCTAAGTGAGTGATAAAGTTTACTTCCTTCTGTAATTGAAAACATTAAGGGGTAGGATTGTTAGGCAGTGCGCCATGGAATGAAATGCTGCCATTTTATACTGGTAAGATGGAAGGAGTCGCGTTGTGATAAACCTTCCACTGAAGGTCGGCTTCCGGTAGATGTCAAAGTCGAGTATTCTATCTTTTCCTTCAACCATGATGTCAAGAAAGGGTAATTTATTGTTCGTCTTTTCTTCATGTGTAATTTTTAATTCAAAACTTATATGCAGTCGCGATATATCACTGGTGACGCGTTGGCGTACAGTACGATTCAATGTATAACAGTTTTGTTGTATGGTGTGAAAGGATGGACGCTGAAAGTGTCATCAGTCAACAAACTTAAGGCTTTTGAAATGTGGCTCTACCGCAGGATGTTGAGACTCTCATAAGTGAACAGAGTTTCGAACGAAGAGGTGCTTCGAAAAATGAGTAGAAGCCGAGAGCTCTACGCACTAATCAAAAGGAGAAAAGCAGCATACATTGGTAACATATTCAGGGGCGAAAAATATGCCCTGCTGCAGTTGATAATGGAAGACAAAATTAAGGTAAGAGAGGCTGGGCCGAAAGCGTTTCTCATGGCTGAGAAACTTGCGCCAATGGTTTAACATCCGTGAAGCCGAAAAACTAATACGCATGGCACAGAACAGAGAAGAGTTTGAATTGATGATCGCCAACATCTGCCAAGAGAAGGCACCATAAGAAGAAAAAGAAGAATTTCAAAACGTTTAGCATCTTTGTAACGTATCTTTTATTGATGATTGCGAACACATAATCCACATATCGCACTCATACTCTTGGGAATATGGGGCACTTTGTCTTCAGGTTTATCTTCATTTTAGGCCGGAACAACACAGAAATAAACGGAGATACACATTACCCATCGCTGTGCCCTCCTTTGTGCATAGTACTTCCCTCGGAACTGAAATATATTCTGCAACATACACAGCTTTATCATACATCTCCACCTCCTCCGGTGGAGTGCTTCTGTGTACAAGTTAGCCTCTTAGAAGCTCCGTAGTGTAATCTAAGGGTACACTGAGGAAGAGCACCACATCAAATGACACCATAATTTCGTTGCGTTTTAGTGCTACATTGTTAACCTTATTGATAAATTCGATGCTATTCCTCACTGATAACCCCTATGGTGAGCTCACGTTGGAGAATCTTCTGATTAGCCACTTAGCTATTTTTTCCGTGGGTGCCGAAATGTTAGATGCGATTGGCTTCATTTTCAATCCTGGTTAGTGGATCTCTACATAGCAGTGAAGTCTAGGTACCTGGGAGTTACTATTCTTTAATTGTCGGGTGAATCCGCTTGGTAAAGTGGTTTTATATGTTCTCAAGGCATCAGCAACACAATTTATCATGCTTGGTAGGAGATTTTTGTTGATAGTTTTGTATGGGCCATCATCAATCATCTTACGCACTCTGGTGCTATATTCTGACCTGCCTAATATAACAACATTATTGCTCTTACCTGCTTTGGTAATATACACGTCCCTTCGATTCAGTATTTGAATTTCAAAAGTGAAAGGTCGATAGTCGAAACTGAAACGTTGAATAACCAATGTTAAAAATCAAACTTGAGGACTAAACTTGAAGCCTAAAATGATGTTTGGAATTCTTCTTCTTCATGTGACATATTTGGTTTGGTGCTCTGGGCACCATGTGCCCTGGATGTTGGTGATTCATCTTGGCCGAAGTCAAAATGAATTTATTAGAAAGTGGTTTTCCGTTGCCTTCCCCATAGTCCACAGATCAATATTGGACTTATTGATAACAGCAGTGTATGTAGAATATGAACTAAAATCACTTTCTGCCTCCGGTAAAAAACTCCCGTAGTGCAATTCCCGGTTAAGCAGCCCCATGGGTCGAGAGCCTCAGATTTTTGTTGGACAAACATTTTTAGACTATTTTCCTCAAGCCTTTGCTAAACACCAGAATGTAAAAAGTGTTTTTTACAATATTGAAAACTTCTTCTTAACAATTAGCAAAATTTTGATATATTTTACACAAAAGAAAATCTTTACTGGATTTAAATTGCAGATTTGGTGCTCTTCACCCCTTTAGCCGCACTTTAAGAAAAACATGAAAAAACACAAATGAATCAAATCGGTGAGGTTAAATCGGGTGGTCCCCTTGTTAGTTAAAAAGACAAATCTTAGTATACACGCAGGTTATACACTTTATATAAAGCAAGAAAGTGCAATTATTATAGTAAGATTTGTCGCTTTACCCAAAACAATTTGCAAAATATTGTGTGAAATGCAATTGATGTCATATTGATCCTATGGAAGTAACACATCTATAGGTATAACATGACAGTTTTTTTAAATAGTTTTTCAAAAGTGAATTCAGTAGACTTTACTTTAAAGCCTCATAAAATGTAAATTACAATGTCTACGTGAATATTTTCTGTATCACTAAAATTTTCTCATCGAAATGTATTAAAAACAGTAAAAAAGTATGATGCATTGGAATATGTTTTCTTCTTAGTCGTTAACTCGATTTCGAGTATCGTGGCCCCTCCCTAAAAGGGCTTTCTTAGCTAATTACCTCGGTGCTGCTGCCTTCTGAGTGAAGACGGTCAAAATAAATATTTTACTTCGCCTGGGCGCGAACCGGGTATCTCGGTTTAGTAATCGACACACTCATGTGCCAGACCACGACCGTTCTCATTGGGATGTGTACAGCTGGGAAAATTGCTTGAATCTGGCGAAAACATCATAAAATGGCTCAAAAATTACTGCAAAGTTCTTCAAGAGTGGATTCAAAAAAACTTCACTTTAACGCCTCATAAAATGTAAAATTCCGTATCAGCGTGATCTGACGATAAACTTTTAATATAATAAAACAGCTGCTTCAAAACGGAGGCGTTCAAACGACTTCGCCGAACTGGGCCTAAATTATACTCCCTAGAAAATGCATCTTAGCATCGGCCAAGTTTAGAAAGATCGCCAACATCTGGTAACGGATACACACGTGAAGAAGAAGAAAATAAAACACAAGCGAACTTACATGATTGAACGTTTTGACGCCAATCAGCTGACTTATCTCTTTGAGCTTGACTGCGATGGTCTGCCGATCCTGAGCTTGATTGGACTGTCTGAACTCAACTCAACTCTCTGACTCGATTGATTATCTACGATTTTAACAGGGATTTATGCTTTTTGCTTTCGAGGGTTGTGTCTATCATTTTTCTTATGTGCAGTGACCAGGTTACGTAATTGTTTTAAGGACAATTGAAATCTCTAAGATAAGTGGATTGAAGATGGCACTTGCCGTCGATTTTTAGTAAGTAAATCGTCGCAGAGATATCACGCTAAGAACATAGATTTGCAACTACCTCGTACGCGGCTTGGTCAAAATTTGTATTGAAAAAAATGGTTATGACGACAACATCAATTAATTATTCCCAACACATTTACCAATTTAAATAGATATCCGACCATTACTAAATACTTCAGTTTATTAAATTAAGTGGTTCTTTAGGTTTTTTCACGTACTTGCGCTTTAATAAATTTACAGTAACTAGTAGAACTTGGTTTAAAATCTTACAATTGATTATAACATGCAAAAATGTAATTTCATACTTTTTGGAATTTGGCGGTTTGCTGCAGCGGTATCATGGTACATGTTAACGTACTGTAACTGTATTGTAACAAAACTGTAACAATAACGTTATAATGTAACGTTGATACAGTTACTTTATGTCCTAACGTAACGAAATTACATAACGTTTAAAGAACATTATCCCATCCTTGTACAAAATGTAATTATTTTACGTTAAAAACTACGTTGAAATCAGCGATATTTTTACGTCTATATGACGGTTAGTAATGGTAACGTTTCTACGTGTTACGTAATATTATGTTTATTGAGTATTAGATAGCTTGGATTGTTTTCGCAAATTTTGCACAAATTGAAACACTTTTTATATTATTATTTATTTTTCTACCCACATTGGCATAGAATTGATGGGCTCTGGATTTAGTTCTGTGTTTCTAAATTTTTTATTATTCAATTTTGTTTTATCTTTTATTAATTTTTTAATTGAATATATCATTGATAAATTAGTATTGGAAGTTAAAAAACTTAAATAGCAATGCATTTATAATGACATTTTTGAAACTATCAAATTCGATAAGTTTGGTACACTTACCTACATTATTAATCAATTTATCGAATTTGTCAAAATGACATATAAATATACTAGATAACTTATTTTAATAAATCATTATTGAATACATAAATTATTAATGTATTAGTGGTAATATTGTATTAAAAAGCAAACAATTTACGTTTTACTTTAAAATGTTAAAACTGTCAACACTACATAAATTTAACTGTTTATTCAATATTACTGTTTTTATTATCACACTAAAGGATTTCTTTTAAACAATATAATTGACTTTTATTGTCTTTTTAAATAAAAGTCTGTATATGCATAAGCGTACGATAAAATTAATCATACGAAATAGTATAAAATGTGTATTATTATAAACTTAAATTATAGTTAAGGAGTAGGTCATTACAATAATGGGAAAGAGTTCAAATTTAGGGGTTCGAAAGTACACTTTTTCCTATAGAAATGACTTTACCAAACGAAAGAACAGAAAAATACAAGCTTTTTAAGGTGAAGATCAATGTTGTCGGACTTGTAATAAGGCCACAATTTAATTTTGAAAATTGAATTTTTCCATAAGAAATACATGTACGTAAATGTATTATTGCGCAATATTACGCAATAATTTTATGCATTGCACATTCAGTCATCCCAATATGAAAAGCCCGGTCGCAAAATTCTAATTAATCGGTCTTTTATTTCCTAATCTGCTAAATTTTTCATGTGTAATTTCTTTAAATATTTATTGTTATATTAACTATAATAATGTATAATATTAACAAATTTTATGTAATAAATTTATAAAAACTTTAAAATTGAATTCGCGAAGCAAAATTCATAATTTGATGTTAAAAAAATGATTAATAAATGTACACCAATAAAGTTTATTAATATTTTGTGTGACCCCCCCCTGGCCTCTATTACAACTTGTAAAGGATTAGGCATTGGTATCGTTAAGCGCGTCAGGTATTCTGGTGTTAAATTATTGTTCCAGACAAAATTTAAATACTGCTCTAGCTCTAACACATTCTTTGGTAGTGTATTAACAACATGTCTTTTTATTGTGACCTATAAATTCTCTATAGGGTTAAAATCAGGGGAGTTTCCACACCAATCCAGTGTAAAAATACCGTTACGTAAAAAGTTTTCATCTACCTGTAACACATAAACAAGATAATAATTAGATATTTTGCAATAAATTGTTTTAAATATGTATAAGAAACATAAAATGATTCATAATTTTCAAAAAAAAAGTATTAAAAAAAATATGCCATACTTTTTTGCTGTATGACAAGGTGCATTGTCTTGCTAAATAATTCATTCCTCAATATCTGCGTATAATTGTAAAACAGATGGTCCTAAATTTTTTCCAAAATGTTGATGTACCTGTCCGCATTAAGGGTTTCTTTTACAATTTGTAATTTTCCTAATCCGTGTTGGGAAAAATATCCCCAGACCATTAAACCGATTCTGCCACGTGTTATTTTAATTGTACATCGTTTAGTTAATTTTTCATTTTTATAGCGCCGTACATATTGCTTGCCACCGGAACCGTATAGTAAAAATTTTGACTCAACGAAAAATACGAGGGGTCAACCGCTAGAGGAAATCGTGTACAATTAACTTCACACTTCACGTAATTCATGATAATTCTGCATACTTCATATAATTCAGGAATTTATAATTACTCAATTTATAATTAATTGTCAAATTACGAATTCAACACATTTACTTGACCATAGCTAATTTTAATAAACTTGAGATATGCTTAAATATTCACTTTTAATAAAATAAATTATTTAAACCAGGGAGTTTGGGGTGTGGAACACCCTCCAGTGCCTCTACAACAGGAGATCTTCAGTTTACTTCTGATAAAAGTAAACTACTTGGTCTGGGGTTCTGCATGTTCTGCAATGTTCTTCATTCCAAAATTTGTGCACTTGAGGGTGTTCCACACCCCAGACCCCACGGATTGAATAGTTTATTTTTATCAGAAGTAAACTGAAGATCTTCCGTTGCAGAGACACTGGAGGGTGTTCCACGCCCCCTATATTCCCCGGATCGAGTAGTTTATTTTTTATCAGAAGTAAATTGAAGATCTTTCGTAGCAGAGGCACTGGAGGATGTTCCACGTGAAGTACTTCATGTACTTCACATGAGATGTCATGTACTTCATGAGATGTGTACAAAAAACTTCACCAGCGGTTAACCCCTCGGAAAAATATTACACGACTACAATTTTCTGCAGTCCAATTGGCGTATTTTTTTTGCAAATTCCAGACATTTTTTTTTCATTTCTTTGGTTAGAATTGGTTTTGTAATAGACGAATAAGCTCTTAAACAAAATTCATTTAACCGATTTGCGATAGTATTTACACTTACATTTACACCAATTTAATCCTTTACTTCATCTCTTAGCTGTCGACAGGTTTTAAGCGATTTTTCATTGACAATCGACGAAGAACGCGGTCCTGAGCTGGCGTAGTCTTCCTTGGCGGTCGTCCTTTTGCAAGTGGCTTTCCAACGCTAGTTTTATCAAATTTTTGTAAAAAACCTCTTACCGAACCTCTATTGCACCCTACTTTTTTGCTAACATACGTAAAACTTTTATTTTCATTTCGCAAAGTTAAAATAATTTCTTTTTTAATTCGGT
Organism: Lycocerus yunnanus; assembly: GCA_036346125.1. Taxonomy (NCBI): domain Eukaryota; kingdom Metazoa; phylum Arthropoda; class Insecta; order Coleoptera; family Cantharidae; genus Lycocerus; species Lycocerus yunnanus. Next base: position 434,664 of record JARFIX010000078.1, on the reverse strand, counting down.
GAAATTACCTCTTTTTGGCATTTTCACACAATTATGCTATAAACATAAAACTTTCAGGCACTAAATAACAATTGAAGTGCTTGAAGATTATGTACCTTTTACAAAAAATCCCCACCCCCTCAAATAAAAAAAATTACAAGCAAATATTACCTGAAAATTACCCCGGGCTTTTCATATTGCGCTGACTGTATGTTATTTACGGTGCGTGTACTGTAGGTGGGTTAACACCGACTTACTGCAATCGCTCCCTGCTATCTGTCGGGTCAATATCCCCAATTTTTCGAGTAGGTCAAAACGGCCTGTAGCGGCCGAAGCGGAGAAGAGCGTAGGCTGCGGAAGGTCAGTTTTGATTAACGCAACCACAGCTGATTTTGAATTTTTCAAGTAGTTTTTTCAAAATTTGTGGACCGACCCCAAATTTTATTTTTTAATTTGCTAATTAGACCCTCGTCTTTCATAAACTACTTCAAAAATGGTAAAAATCACCCAATAATGTGATGTGTTGCGCGACGTTCCGAACTTTTATTAAATCATCTTCAAGGTAGGCAATATAAAACATGACAATATATTTATTACGAGTACATTCAAGTAGGTATGTACAAGATAATATAATTTTAAATTAATTACTTTAATTGGACTAATTGTTAATTTTGAATGTTAGTTGGTGATGGTTATAGAATTTTTGCCCAAAGCAATGCAATTAGTTGATATTATATTATTGAGGTCAAAAGATAAATTCGGCAAATATTATTTGATACACAGAATATAAATGAAAATTTTATTTGTGTTGTTTACAAATACAGCTTTTGAATTTATAATGTAGATAAGAAATGTCTAAAACATAAAAGCAAATACGCAATTTAAAAAATCGATAGGGTGAAATTATTTTACCAATGATGAGATTAAAAATTTTAAAAACTTAATAACAATACAAATTTATCTTATCTAATCAAATTCAAATATTGGCTTTCATAAATTGACATGCTCGAATACATTATTTGTATGTGCAAATATTAATGCGGCGTTAATTAAAATAAAAACATAATTTCAATTTTTTTGATCACTCATCAGAATGAAATTTCCCAACAAAAATTTAATTAAACTATTTTTATTGTTTTTTTTTCTCTTAATTAATTTTTTTCTAATAAGTGCCTAATCGTTAAATCCAAATATTTATAATTAGCTAATGGAGTGACCTTAAGTTGGCCTAGAGACTAATTCTGTAATTTAGTCTTCACAAGAAGAGAACACAATTTGCCAGTAACAAATTTCTTTGAAATATACGACCACGTACAAATCATGAGTTGGATTTCAACTAGTAAAATCAGTAAGGCTCATTGGACACATATTGATTTCTCATCATTTTAATGTCTGATGCCCGGTTTCACAAACGTTTAAACTGCGATTAAATTATTTATGCCGAAATCGCAGTTTAAATGTTTGTGAAACCGGGCATTAATGATGTAAGCGTTGTAAAAAAAAAGTTCCTAAACTCGGAGGGTGTCACTTTTTGAAATTTGTACATCTAATGCCAAATCTCCGCCTGGGGAAGTCGATGGGTGGACTGAGTAGCTCATCGGTTTCCACTGCCGGTCCCAAGCCCGGATAAAGGAGGAGGGTTGAGCGAGGGCTAACAACCCTCCTCGGAAAACCTTTATATGTTGTGAAGACTCTAACAAAGTCTCGGAATTGGACGGAAATACGGAAACGACACCAGCAACGCAAACGGTCTTTGAATATAGGAACATGGAATGTTTTGAGCTGGCACAGAACGGGGCATCCAAGCAAGCAATAGAACAACTGGAGATGTATAAAATGGATATTACAGCAATCCAGGAAATGAGATGGCTAAATACCGGGAATGCCAAAATTGGAAGATCGATTGTGTTCTACAGTGGAGGAGATAGCGACAGACATGAACGGGGAACCGGTTTTGTTGTAAATGAGCGTATAGCGGACAGAGTAATTTGTTTCGAACCTGTGAATGATAGAATCTGCTGGCTGCGAGTCAAAGGCTCGTGGTATAATTATGCTTTCTTATCGGTGTATGCACCAACCGAAGAAAGTAACGACGACACGAAGGATGCCTTCTACGAGCTGCTCGAGGAAACCATAGAAAGAATACCTAAGCACGATATGAAGATGATATGCGGAGATTTCAACGCAAAAATAGGCAAAGAACAAAATTTTAGACCAACGATTGGCAGACACAGCTTACACGACCTGTCAAGTGAAAATGGAATGAGACTGATAGACCTGGCAGCAACAAATAATATGCTAATAAAATCCACGATGTACGAACACAAGCAAATACACAAACAAACCTGGAGATCTAACGATGGCAGAACCAGGAATCAGATCGACCATATAGTAGTGGACGCAAGACACGGAAGTAACGTAATGGACGTGAGAAGTCTCAGAGGCGCGGACGGAGACACTGACCATATCCTGGTGAGAGCCAAAGTAAGAATACGAATATCTACATACAAGACAAGAAAAGAAAATGAAAAGAATTTGAAAAAGCGATAGAAGAGCACCTCGAGAGAAACGCACCGCGAGATGACGTAGAAGGTGCATGGAAAAATATTGTAGAGGCAACAGTTAAAGCAGCAGATAGAATACTTGGCAAAGAAGGCAAGAAGAAAACAAAAGGATGGTGGGATAGTGATTGCCAAGAGATTCTAAAAGAAAGACAGATGTATAGAAACAGAATGATACAAAGAGACTCAATCGAAAATGTACAAAAATATACCGCTGCTAGAAGGAGAGCAAGAAACTTGATAAGAAATAAGAAAAGAGAATACGAGCAGAGAATAATGAAGGAGATGGAAGAAAATAGAATCGGAAACCACGTTAAAGCTTTCTACGCCGAAATATCAAACACAAAATCAGGCTTCAAACCTAAAACTAAAACCTTTCTCAAAAAACAAATGGGGACCTTACATCAGACATAGAAGAAATATTACAGATATGGAAACAACATTTCAATGATCTGCTGAACGTGGAGTGCCCAGATCCGGGCCAACCAAAGATCTACCAAACCGCAGACTGGCCAACAGACGAACCGACTCTGCAAGAAGTTGTAATAGCAATAAAGAAGCTTAAAAACTCAAAGGCTCCTGGAACAGACGGAATAACAGCTGAGATGATAAAGGGCGGAGGGCTGATCCTGCATAATCACATACACCACTTAATTCTTAAAACCTGGAAATCAGAAAAATTACCAGAAAAATGGAAGGAAAGCATCATAGTGCCTATACACAAAAAAGGAGATAGATCGAGCTGTTCCAACTACAGAGGAATATCTCTGATCAACACATCGTACAAAATACTTTCAAACATCCTACTAAGTAGAATAACACCTCTAGTAGAAAATAGCATAGGCGAATACCAGAAGGGTTTTAGACCAGGTAAATCAACAACTGGCCAGCTGTTTACCATGAGGCAGCTATTTGAAAAGAGTTGGGAGTTTGACAGGGCCCTACACCATATGTTTGTCGATTTCCAGAAAGCCTACGACAGTATAAATCGGACCGAACTGTGGGAGCAATGGCGAGCTCGGTATTCCTAGAAAACTAATACAGCTCACAAAAATGTGTGTAAGTGATTCCAAATCAAAAGTGAGAATAGGAAAATCTATGTCGCAACCTTTCACAATCGGAAACGGTTTGAAGCAGGAGACGCGTCTCGCCTCTCTTGTTTAACATTGCCCTTAAAAAAGCGATAAGACTTGCGGACGTGGATTTACAAATGTTTAGGGGTGACGGACCTAGACTGCTGTTAGCGTATGCAGACGACATAGACGTTATTGGAAACAGCGTGATAAGCATAAAAGACACTTTTATAAAAGTGGAAAAAGAGACGGAAAAAATGGGCTTGGTGGTAAACGAGGAAAAAACCAAGTACATGTGCGTAAATAGGCTAACACGCAGAGACAGAGTGGGACAAAATGTCACAATAGATCATTATAATTTCGAAAGAGTCCAACGTTTCAAATACCTAGGATCCATGATCACCGAAGACAACGATGTGACAGAGGAAATAAAAGCCGCCTCCAAAGTGGGAACCGATGCATATACGCACTGGCAAAGGTCTTCCGAACGAAGAACGTTTCGAAAATATCTAAAATTAAAATATACAAAACAGTCATAAGACCGATAGTAACCTACGGCTCCGAGGCATGGACTCTCACGAAGATAAACGAACAACGGCTGCGGCGCTTTGAAAGGAAGATGCTGAGAAGGATATTCGGACCGTTTTCGACCCCACCACGAACACATATCGGATCAGAACAAACGCCGAACTAAAAGAGCTTTACAAAGACCCAGACATAATACAAGAAATTAAATCACAACGTCTAAGATGGGCAGGTCACGTACAGAGACAACCAAGTGACAGATTGACCAAAATGGCATGGGAAGCGGTACCAGAAGGGAAAAGGCCCCTAGGAAGGCCACGCCTCAGATGGCGGGATAACATCAAGGCAGACCTCAAAACTATGGGAATTGATGAACACCAAATAGAAACACTCATGTTAGATCGGGAGCAATGGAAGGATATTGTGAAGTCAGCCAAGACCCACCCAGGGTTGTAAAGCTACGATGATGATGATGAATGCCAAATCATTTTTGGCATCATTTTTTTAGTTCGGTCTGGTACTGCTAAATACTGCCTATGTACTGCCAGTCCTGCTTAAGTACTACCAAGTTCAAAGTTTTCAGCTTCATTTCTTCACAACCAATGGCCACCATATTTCCCGGATGTAAACTCAATAGAATTTTTCATATGGTCCATTCTGGAGACCAAAGTATCAACTAAAAAAATATGAGACGGTCGACGCCTTAAAGATTGCTCATCGCCGAGAATGGGACAAAATACCATCAAACCACATTCGTGCAGCGTGAGAAGCCTTCTTGGATATACTTGATGCTATTATCCGCGGTAAAGGTGGCTACATCGAACAATAATTTATTTTTTTTAATTTGAAATGTTTTTACGATACATTAAAGTTTTTAAATAAAAAAATCAAAATTGACAAAACTACAGAATTTTTAATTAATAACACTTTGAGTGTTGACCCCGTATGACCTACCACCTCAACTATAATTAGTTTCTAACTTTTTAATTTATAATTTAGCAGCCTTGACTGTATTTAACTTTTTTTTCTGTTGCAAGAGATCTTCTGTTGAAGATCAAAAAGCTGACAACGCGTCAAATGCTGTTGACGATTCCGATTTTTGCCTTGATAATTGTTTTTGACTTACTGTTTATCTTACTAAATACTTACCGTTTCTTCTTCTTCACGTACCTATCCGTTACCGGATGTTAGCGATCATAAACTTGGCCAAAGCCCAGATGACTTTTCTTGGGAGTATAGTTTATGGGGTGGTTTCCCGTTGCCTTCCCCATAGTCCACAGATCGAAATTGGACTTTTTGATCACAGCAGTGTATCTAGCGCCAGCAGGGTTCGAACCGCGAGCTTACCGCTTCATATTCGACTCGTGTACGCTTTGCGTTATACTGCTGGTCTGATAAACGCTATACTGATAAACTTACCGTTTATCGTTATTATACCGTGGCTGTTTTACTACTAACTTTAAGTTCAGTTTTGGGAAACCATGTAGTAAAGTTGCAGTAATCCGATGACCTTATATTTTTGATGTTACTATCAAAAGTTCTTTTTGGCGGATTTAAAGCAACTAAATATTAATCATGTCAGTAATAAAAGTTAACCGAAAGTTTATGTAGTTATCTTGGTTTTATCCATTTGTGCAAAAACCTTGATTGTTATCGAACTCGTTGATTAAATGTAGGGTCGACGTAATAAACCTGAATTCAAAAGTACACTTTTTCCTATAAAAATGGCTTTACCAAACGAAAGAGCACAAAAATGCGAAATATTTAAGGTGAGGACGAATTTAGTCGGACTTCTAATAAGGCCACAATTCAAATTTGAAAATTACAATTTTCTTATAAGAAATACATGTACATAACTGTATTATTGTGGGGTGCTGTAAGTGAGTCAATAGTGACTAACAGTGGGGAGCTACTAATCCCACGTGTGGTAAATATCCACACTTTGCCGAATTGGACCGTCCTTGGGGAAGTTTTTTAATGAGTAAAGCGTTTGTCAAAACCTGCTAGTAGGGACCGGAGGAAAACTGAGCGGAGGCTGCGAAAAGTGAATTTTGACAAAAACGCAACTATGTCAAGAATCGGATTCACCCTAAAATTGGTGAACCGACCACAAATTTTATATTTTTATTTGTTAATTAAACTTTCATCTTTCACAATTCTTTGTATAAATCGAGATTCGGGTATCTTCACTGTCATCACAACTTATTTTAATTTCGGTGGGCGGGATTACAGTTCAAAAGAGCCAATGAAGAAATTGCATTGTAAATACATTTTTAAAACCGTTTTTTCAAAATTTGGGAACCGTCCTTAATTTTTATTTTTTTTATACGATAATTAGACCCTCATCTTTCATAATCCACTTTAAAAAGCCTAAAATCGGAGTTCAGGTTTCTTACTCGTCCCCTAAATGTATTTTTGTAACTTTGGGGTTAATTATCTCGAAACCATTTCTCTTCGAGGTCATAGTTGTTTTACATTTTCTTACTCTGAAAATTATGCACTATCAAAATCCGTAACAAAAAATAAGGGTTGTCATTTAATTAAAATTTTACGATGACTTCACAGCTTAATTACGAAACACGATCAAAAATGTCAATGACAGATAATAATGACATTTAAAAAGATAAAACTGACTGAATGAATGGTTAAGCGAAACTCTTATTACCTATTTGCGCGGCCCAAGGTCAAGTATCAAAGTGTCCATATGCAAATATTTACCATAGGAAAATTCTGACATGTTGAGACGAAAATGAAAAGTAGCTGCTCCAGTACAGCAGCATCACGCAAAGATAAAAGTCACGTGTTGTCATATTGGATTTTTCTTTACTGAATATTCTGATTGTTGTTAATGTGTGTCAAATTGCAAAACTGCTGAGTGACCCCCACGAATAGATTAACAAGTTACTAACGCACACACTTTGATGCTTCTGCTTGTTATCAAATTACAACTTATCTTTAAAAAAGTTGTTTCCAAAATTCATATTAATTATTTGTCATTGTTTTAACGCTGTTAAAATCAATAAAATATTAAGTACGTTAAAAAAATTTGCAGAATTTTTTCTATCCATTACCAAATTTTTTCAAATTTTTATTAGAAAATGAAATGAAATTTTCCAGGCAATAATGACATAAAAATTTGAAGCTCTGATGACAGTGCTAGATAATCAAGTGTGCAAGGGTTAGTATTGCTATTACCACATCGGATTTATCGCTTTTAAATTAGTAAGCCACCTATAAAAGTTCTGTGAACTCAAAAAGTTTACTGAACGCTTAAGTTGAAAAATTAACCTATTATTTTTATTTAACTCTGATTTTTCCTTTTTTTTATTATGTAAATTATTTTAAGTTAATATATAAAATATTCCACATACCTATTACAAGCATTATGTAATTATCATTTTCTTGGAAACCTTTTTAAAATATTCAATAGTAGTTTGTTGTAAATATAAGTATGTTTTGAATAATTAATAACAAAATTTTACTGAATGAAATTCAATAAATAATTCAAGATCTGATATTTAAAATTTAAACAGCTTTACTATCATGTTACTAACTAGTCTTTTATGAACGCATCCTTAGAAGATCCGAGACCTCTTTTCTAATTATGTTAAAAAAATGTTAATTTAAACATGTAATGAATTTTAAAAAGTATTTTTTAATTAGTCGAAATTATTAGTATCATACTAATGATGCCACTGGTTGAGGTGATTTAGTAAAATTTTTTTCCTTATACAAATTTTTAAACCTTTGTTTTGTTGACTCTTAACCTAAAACTTGGTTGATACTTTATCTGATATAAACATTTTATTTTCTTTTTCTCAAATTTTCAATATTCCTAACTTTTTTCTTCACTTTCACTCTTAATATTGTTCACTTTTTATGGTCTCTCACATCTTTTAACGGGAGGTGTGCATAAAACCTACGTCCGGTAAATGTTAACTATATTTTCGATTTTGAAATTATTTTGAAATCGTACGTTTATTTTACAACGTTGGATGTAGTATTTAAACTTGTTACTCTATATCTACTAGTTGGCTAGAATGGAGACAGCTAAATTTTCACTTTCTTTTTTAACACAGATTCGAATAGTGCCATTTATGTCTGAAATATCCCTAATTGCAAATTTTTAGTTTAAATTGTGAAATTACGGTCTGGAAAATTGCTTGCAAAACATCTTGCAATGTTAGACATTATTCTTTACCTTGCAGTTTATTTTAGCTTCACTCTTTAAAATGGTTTGAATTTTTACCTCTTAGTTTTTCTTTAAAAACGCTAAAATAACGTTACAATTTTTTTATTACGTTATATCAGGTATGGGAAAAAATTACGTACCGGATAAAATGATGTTATTTAAACGTTACGTTATTTGCTACAGAGATGGGATAACGTTATTTAAGCGTTACATTATTTCGTACAGCGATGGGACAACGTTATTTAAACGTTGCTATATTTTTTTTATTATCATGAATGTTCAAGAGAACATTCTCGGCAACGTTATCTGAAATGTTATTACCAAATGTACGGAAAACTACTTCTAAATTTATTTTGCGATATAATTTAACGGAAGTCCTGAAGGTATGGTATTTTGATTCAGGATTTGTTTGTACTCTTCTTTCTTCATAATACCATGTCAATTTTAACTAAATCATCAGTACCAGCAATAGAAAAGCAACCACAAAGAACAATATGGAACTAACCTCCGTGCTTTACAGTAGGCACAGCACATTGAGGAATCATTTTTTTATATTTGGAACGTCGCACACACTTTCTACGTTTCTGACAGAATATTTAGAATTTTAATTCGTCACTCCATAAAACATTTTGCCCATTGTTCTATTGCCCACGTAGCTTCTATTGGTGACGTAGCAAAGGTTTTGGTACTTCAATTGAAATCAGAAGCTATTTTGGGTGCAGTCAGTCTTCTGTTCCGTTTACTAATTAATTTAATTTGCAGGTCATCTGCTGCGGATATTATTTTTGAAGACCCGGACAACTCAGATCCTCAAAACTATCAGTTTCCTTAAATTGTTGAATTGTTAAATGCACTGTGGACTTTTTAAATTTTAATTTTATTGAAATTTTACGTACAAAATATCTTTCTTGATGTAAACTAAGTATAGCAAATAGTTTTTGATCGCTTAACGGCTTTCGCTTAGGAATTTTTATTTAAAATTTGCACTAAAACTATCACTTTTACAATAAACTCGAACAAATTAAATAAATACTGTGTACACATTAAAATCTAAAACCAAAATGATAAATTTCCTGAAAGAGAAAATATAGTTGAGCTGATAGGCCAGAGTAAATCTAACTAGTAGATATCTTTTCACAACACCTTGCCAAGGAAAACGTTTAAAATAGCAGGGCCGCATTTAACAATATCGTCGAATGCAAAAAATAGCAAACAAAAATTATAATTTCTACAACATCTTACTGGATGACATAGGTTTCGATCTTATTCACAACGTGGAATTGATCTCCTCAGATCCAGATTGATAAAGAAAAATATAAAATCTACTTACTACTTTTTCAACCGACTCTGAAGCTTGAATGACCATAACCTTAAAGTCGTCAAGTGGTAAATGTATGTGTGAGAAAGTTTAAAAACGTCCTGTAGTAATAGGATATCTCATTTTTATTAAATAGTTTTACTTCTGACGTAATGATTAATTAAATAAAATTTATATTATAAAATAAATGTCTGTTTAAAACTTACCTCTACAAACTGAGAAGGAAGGAATCGATTCCCAATAGCTTAAACAGAATCCTTGCTGCAGGTCCTCCATATTTTTTCCGATAACATTTTAGATAACGTTGTCGAGAACGGCGTGGATAACGTAATAAAAATAATTATAACATTATTTATAAAGTTCCTTTTTTGTAGCGTTACGTTATTTTTCTTATCCTTGCAATGAGTCAGTAACGTGACGAATTAATGTAACGTTTAAATGACGTTATAGTACTATCACTGTATGAAATAACGTTAGCTTAAATAACGTTATCATATCCCTTTACAAAATAATGTTGCGTTTAATTACGCTATTCCATCCCTGTACCAAACAACGCAACGTTTAAATGACGTTATTCTAATGGTTACGTTACTTTTCTCATCCCTGATAGAAAAAATACTTACCCTGAATTTGTGTAGTGCTACAAGCTTTCCTCGCTCCTGTCCTGCAGTGATGTTGGTCATTTCCTTCATTTTCTATGTTTCAATATCTACTAAAAAATAAAATAAATTCTGTTTTATTTGGATATATTAAACTTTTTGTTCCTCCCATATCGAAGGCTCGGCACTCCATAATATTTACTAGTACAATAAAAATAGCTCAATTTTGACAATTTAGGATAAAAAATTAGCGGATCAACGAAAAAAAGGCATTTTTCACCCCTTTAACAACTTTTAAAATGATTTTTAAAAAATCTTCACTTCATTTGATATATCACTTTTAAAGTGACAGTAAATCGGTTCCTAAAGAGTTCTATCTAAATAATTTCTCCTAAAAAATTATCTATTTTTACTGTATTACAACCTAGACCAGGAAAATAAGACAAAAAAGGCCAATCTGCGAAAAATATCCTGGCGAAGATTTCTCATCAGGATTATCTTTATTTTGACATCGGAAATAGTATCTCAAAAGTCCATTGCAAAATTGTGTACGCTAAAAAATTATTGAAGGTCAAAGGTCGCGAAAATCAGTTTTTCACGAGTATCTTCTAAACTATTAGGTTTACGTCAATTTGGGTTATATATATACAGGGTGTTCCCGTAACCGTGGAGAACCTTTAATGTGGTGATAAAGGACACTTTTCTAAGTCAAATTTTCAAATAAAATTTTTGTCCAAGTCTAAACCCTTGGGGGTACCCTCTTTAAAGAAATTTTTGAATTTGTGCCTTCAAACGGCCATAACACCGTAACCATTTATTTTATGGTATTAATGGATTAGTAATTTTTAAAGATAATTTATTTATCTACAAACTGGTTTATAATTCTTATCTTCTAGAATCAACGGATTTCGAGTTATGAATTAAATTAGGAGATGAAATGTCAAAAAATTGTTAGTTTGTTTTTCCTTTTCGTCTTGCAAATCCTGTATCTTTTAAAATAAACTATTTACAAAAAACTAATGGTCCAATTTGGATAGCAAATTTAACGGGCTATAATTTTAGTCTAGTAACATTTTTTGGAAAATCAACCCATTTTACAAAAAATCCCAAAATAACGAACAAGGTCAAAAAATTGCTTTAAAGAGGGGTACCTCCCAAGGGTTTAAACTAGGACAAAAATTTTATTATAAATATAGCTTAGAAAAGTGTCTTCCATTCTAACCTCAAAGGTTTACCATGTACACGGAGATACCCTGTATGACTATTATATTTTTGTGCCGAGCTTATTCATTATTTTGAGATTTTCAGTGAAATGGATTGATTTTCCAACAAATTTTAGTAAACTAAAGTTATAGCCCGTTAAATTTGGTATCCGAATTGAGCCGTTAGTTTTTTTGTAAGTAGTTTAGTTTAAAAGATACAGGGTTTGCAACAAAAACAAAAAAATAAAACTTGGAATTTTTTTGACATTTCTTCTCTTAATTTAATTCATAACTCAAAAACCGTTCATCCTAGATAATAAAAGGTTATAAACTAATTTGTAGATAGGTAAATTGACTTTAAAAAATCACTACTCTATTAAGTCTAAAAATCAATAGTTACGGTGAAATGTCCGTTTGAATGCCGAAATTGAAAAAGTTATACGTATGTATTTTCTGGCACATTTTTCTGCAAGGACAAACCTTTTTACGTAGAATTAAGTAATAAATAAAATCTATATTAACTTAAGTTGACGTAAAACTACTAGTTTACGGGATATTCGTGAAAAACTAATTTTTGCGACCTTTGACCTTCAATAATGTTTTTAGCGTACACGATTTCGCAATGGACTTTTAAGATACAATTTTTGATGTTAAAATAAAGATAATCCTGATGAGAAATCTTCAACAGGATTTTTTTCACAGAAAAGATCTTATTTTTCTGAGCTGCCAGAAGTCAATTAGAGACTAACCGGATCCTTGTTTGCATAATTTCTACTATTATCAAGAAGTGCTACATAATTTTTTCCAAAGTATCGGCAGATATTTATCCTAAAAACTTGGTTTAGGATTTTTGGTTCCAGCTAAAAGCTTAACGCCCTGTATATGTTTACTGGGATAACTAGGTTGACAATCAGCAAAGTTCAGAAAGATAATTACAAATACAAAAACTTACATCTACACAAAAACGCTGCAGGAATATAACATTTACTATAAAGGAGGACAATAACATCAATTTTATCAGTTGACAAATAAACAACAAAACTCGTGAGAGCAGACATAAGTCCTTTATCCAAAACAAATTTTCATGGTATGATCAAGTATTGGGAATAATTATTTATTTGAATTATTGAACTTTAATCACAGATTAATATTATTAGAACCTTTAACTAAGTATTGCAAAAATTTATATTAATTTTTTAATTTTTTTTGTGATTTTTATTTTAATAATTGCAATATTAGTTGGTTTAATATGATTATGGTAGATATGCAAAATGTAATAGTAATTTCTAATAACTGGATAATAGCTATGTTTTGAATATTATAAATTTAATTTAATGAATTAAATTAATGAATTGAGTAAATGAAATACAAGCCAGCTTAATTTCTGCGTCATGGGATGCCTTCGTTATAATAGGGGCGAGTTTAATTATACGAATTATTATTTGCAAGCAATAAACGGCTAAAATTACAAAATTCTTTGAAATAGTTACATATAATCAAAAATCTGAAGTTGTAATTTAATTTAAAAATAATTTTTGTCACAAATCGCATATTCAAAAACAAAGAAAAAATAATTGAAGAAACAAGAAAAAGAGTTTAATGTTAAAATAACAATTTCACGCATCCTTCGTAACGAAATTATTCAAAAATCGTTAATACAATTCAAAATGTGTTTACCTACCACAGTTTTGAATTGCTGGAAGGCATGGTAGATAATTATTATATTTTATTAAGTAACAACTCGCAATTGTAACCAAAATATCACATAATAAAGTTATTATAATAATAAAAATAAATAAAATTTAATCTATTCCTAAAGTACTACATAAATTAAAATATAAAAAAATTGTCAGGTTGACGATGTTATAACATGCCGAAAACGTTCGTGTTAAACTCTTAGCTTAATTTTGATAAGCGACTTCTGTATTTTTAGTTAAAGAACTTTTTAAATCATGAAAATGACATTGACCATAAATTTTGCATAGGAAATCAATTAACACACAAAGCAACTTCGATATGAAAATTTTTAAATTTAAATTGAAAATGATGAAAACTGAAGGGTTGACCTAACGATACTAAATCAATTAATATAAAAACAAATTTTGGTGACAGTTAAGATATTCGAATCTGGATTTTCACGATTTTTCAAACGAATTATGAGAATAATTTGCGGTCTGTCCACAAATTTTGGAAAAACGGCTTTAAAAATTAATTTAGAATGCAATTTTCTCATTGGTTTTTTTAAAACTGCAACTCCGCCCATCGAAAATTAAAATAAATTTTTAGCTTTAAATGTAATTGTAAGTAAGCATTTTCTTTGCTGAAGGGGCAAAACCTTCGGCCCCTCCTACAATTTTTAAAAATATCCCAGGATCCGACAGAACTCGAAGTTTTCCCCGCATATCCAAGAGCCAACTATTAATAGTAATAAAAAATTTATCGGAGCAAAAATAACGTAGAAAATAATAAATCTTTAAGCCAGGGGGTCCTGGAAGAGGTTAAACTTATTAAAAATCCCAGGCCGCAAAAATACTCGAAATTTTAGATCCTTGCCGCGAAAGATACAAGGAGCCGGTTGTGGGTGTCAACCCACGTATAGCGTACGGACTGGTGACAGAATGTGTTCAATTGTGACGTAATATTACGCAATAATGCACTTACATGATTGTGTTTCTTATGGGAAATTCATGATCCTCAAATGTAAATCGTGGGCTTTATAAAAAAAACACCAAATTCATCCTCACCTTAAAAATCTGGTAAAATTATCCTCTTTCGTTTGGTGAAGCCAATTTTATAAGAAAAGTTTAAAAGTTTAAAAGTTAAAGTTTTCGAAAATTTTCGAGTTTAGGAATATTAACTCTAATTCAAATTTGTTAATCTTTTGGTCGTTTTGTTTTTTTTGACAGGGCATTGTAACCACTTCATTTTAGGAAAGATTGTTTTTGTACTAAATTACCTTGGTGGTTTGGTATTGTCTTCCAAAGGAAGACAATCAAAATAATGTTGTTGCTCCATCCGGACTTGTACCGATGAGGATCTTACCTTAGCAGTCCAATTGTCCGTAATTGTCGTCAATTATTATTCTAATAACAAAATTTTTACTTTTTTTATAAGCAAATGCAAAAATTTAGGTAGTAACTAACAGAAAAACTTAATATATTATTACAGAATAACAGTTTAAAGTTTATTTTATCTTCACCATTAAGGATTTTAATGGGTAGAAACTTTACCGCTTAGGAATGGGGTACATTTTCTTACTTTTAAATTTTTAGCGATTTTCGGGGGTTGTATATTTGTACCCGTAATATGGTATTAGAACACCTACGTTTGCACAAGTTTGTCTAATTATGTCGTCTGGTTTTAATCAGTTTCTTTTTATTGATAATTGCAAATTTTAGATCTCTTCATTTTGGAAATATTTTTTTGTGGTTCTGTTTTATAAAATTTTTATGCTTGCTGGTTACCATATTGACACGTATGGAAAACTGGAATTCGTTGACATTGAACCAAGAATATACCTAAGTTAGAAGGATTCCCAATGGCAAAGAATATTTTTGACAAGATGAATACGATTCTCCCGTGTAGAACTGGGTGAGTTTTAAAACTTTAAAGATGTGCAATACTTGTTATTTACTAGTAAAATCCTGTAGGCAATTTTACTAACTTTTGTTCTATATTTAATGTTTTGTATTGCTTCATATCTTGATATTCCTACATAGGATTTCCGTTGATATTTCGGGGAAAATAAATTAAAGCTATTAGTTCTGTTGTTTTATTATTTGTCCCTTTTGGAACTGATGAACTACTTGATGGAATTCATGGCCCTCTCATACGGTAGGAGCTAACCAATGCAAGAGCAGGGAAAACAAATTTTTTAAACAAAAGGATCCCCTCTTGGTTTAACATTTTTCCTCTGAACGACTAAGTGGTTAGAAAAGGGAAAAACTGTTACAATACAGTGAACTCATAAAATTTAGAACGAATTGTATAAATATTTTTAAAAGGATTATTATAGGAAATCCTTGGATACGTTAATCTTATATTTTTAAATGTCATTTTGTTCTGTCGTTGACATTTTTTATAGTGCTTTGTTTTTGAGCTGTGACGTCATAGTACATTTTTTAAATGGCAACGTTATTTTTCTTCAACTATTTGGATACAGCACAACTTTTTATAAAATATAAATCTCCTAATACCTATGACCGTGAAGAAAATAAGTTTTATAAATTATTAAAATTAGATTAATTATTTTGTATAAATCATGAATGAACGGTAGATACGTGTTGTTGCTTTATTAGACGTCATCGGTACCGCATACACATGGGATACACTTGAATTATGCAATTTTGTTTATTTAAAAATTAAATACTTTGTATAAATCAAGGATGAGCGGTAGATACATATTTTTGTCTGATTGGACGTCATCGGTACATCATACACATAGAAAACACTTGAATTATACAATTTACGCTTACCTAGCTGACGCCTTCATGAAGTGTGAAACAATACTTTGTCCTTACACATTAATAAATGTGTTACTTTATTTTCAATTATTATCAATTCGATTTTTTATAGAATGAAAACCCATAGGCGCGTTAGCATACCCAAATGTAATGTGCACGCGTGGTTATTGTTCTACACTGCATAAAAGCGTCAGCCAGGAAAGCGAAATGGTATAATTCAACTGACTTTCCTATGTATGCGGTACTAAAACACGTGTCTACCTTTAGTTAGTTTATTTATGAAAAGTTTCTTTTCTTTTTTTGTAAATTAAATTTTAACTTATCAAATAAATTTATTTTAATTGATGATTTTTATATCTATTTAATTATTGACGGTTTATATCTTGTACAAGGAAATTGTTCTAGTACGAAAGGTTCTGGCTTCTTCTGGCTTCAACCTGTAGGTCGCGACCCCTAAGGGGTCGCAAAGCCTTGCTCGGGGGTCGCAGTCAAAACGCAGGTAATATAAAATTTATTTTAAATAAAAATACAATTTTAGTGAGAAAGTTGTGCCTGATTATTTTTTTTATAATTTGTAATGGCGTTATTGGTCGCTCAAAATATGTATCATAGGACATCTGTAGAGTAGAACAAGAGTTATTAATTCGATAGGATGTCGACCTTTCTTTAACAGAATTTTTGGTTGAATATTTGGAGAATATTTAGCTTCCTCTAGTAGTTGTCGATTGCAGTTTAAAGCCCTGGATTTCTGTTTTTGCTTCCATGCACCAAAATTCATTTTGCTATTCAATGATGGGGAATGATTGGGAAGAGAACGATTTTCATAACCTTAAGTTGTATTTAGAGATGATCAAGTCGGAGAGACCCTAAATGAAGTCAGAACTTTATTTTTACCTACTTTCCTTGGTTCGAATTTCACGATTTCACAGATTTTAGTCGTGTAATCTATTAAAGATAAATACATTCCTTACAAAGCATATCCGAAACTTAACACGAAGTCGTGCCAAGGTTAACACTTTCCATATTATGGTATAAATTTAGACATCGGTCTAAAAATATGCATCACATTAATTTTAATGTATGACCGGTTTCGGTGTTATCCAAAGAAATTTACCATCCTCAGACAACAATGCAATGAATGCTGTTGCTTTATTTTTGATTAAATGCAAGCGGCTGTAGGTAACGGTCATGAATTGGCGCGAATGTATTGCCAAAACTATGTTTTAATTTGTTCAAAACTTAAATTGCAGTTGCCCATTTCCCGTAGGTGTCACAGCTACTTAGCTGCGTATTGTAAATGATTATTTTGTAAATCTTATTTAATTTCCATAAATTGCTGATTCAATCCAATTTGCACAAATTGTTTGAATACATAACCCCTAAATTTCTCTACCCTAACAATTTTTTTATCTGTCATTGCTTATCTGTACTATCTTCGGATAGAGTAGGACGACTAAACTATGACTGTTATAAAGTAAACAAGGTAAAATTTCAGGACAAAGATGTATTAGTATTTTAAATAAAACCCTCATATGAACCTACATGTAACATTAATAGATTGCAAATAAAAGTCATGAAATGCCGCGCTAATGTACTTATTACACGCAAAGTAAATAAATATAAATGCACGATTGCTGTTTATTTGAAATTTATCAATAAAAATACTTTGAATAGCAATTCAAATTTAACAATGTTCAATTATTATAAAATTATAATATTTACTTATGTAATTTTGTAAAACTTTAGGTAAATAATAACGAAAAACCTTTCGTGATTTATTAAATAATTTTCGTCTCTTTGACCTTGACGTTTTTTTCAAATTGAACAGACTTACGAAATTATAGAATAAATCTTTAAATTAACCCAAAGGGTGCCAAAATTCACAAATCCGCGATACAAACACAGATTTTCTGCTCTGTGCTCGACCAATGAGCACACCAAGCCACTGCTGTAGTCAGTAACCCCAAAACATGTAAAATATATTTTGATTTAATAGTTTTATGTTTTCACTTTTCAAACACATATTTAAAAAGCAAAAATGTTGCAGATTTAAGAGCAGAATTCATAAACAGTCAAAATAGTTTGCCCAAGAGTAATTACGTTTTACAGACATCGATTTAATTTTGTTGACCTACATGTAGTTTGGAAACATACAACCTGGTTGAGTGCAAAAATAATTTATTAGAAAATTATACAACTTTAAAAGATAAATTGCTTAGTTGCTCATTTAGATTGGCTCTCTTCACTGTGTTTGTAGTTTTGAACTGTCCTGTACATTGTTATTGCGGTAGGATTCTGAGATTGCAGAGGTTGGCATTGCTTTATCTTCTCCTTGCTCAAATAGAAGAAGAAGTTGTAATACTTTGCTAGTTTGCGATTGCTTTCTAAACAAGAGATGAGCAGAATAAAGTTCCGACTTTGCCTCGGATTAAACGAATTTTGAAAAAATACACTTTTAGGGTGAATCCAAGTTTTGACGTAGTTGCGTTTGTCAAAACTCACTTTCTGCAGCCTCCGCTCAACTTTGCTCCGGGCGCTACTAGCAGGTTTTGACAAACGCTTTACTTATTAAAACATCCCCCAAGAACGGTTTAACTCGGAAAAGTGTGGATGTGCTACAAGCAAAAAGTCCAAAAATTTGATTTTTACAACCTTCTTCCTGATACTTTTTGCTAAATTTTTCAAAGCAAAAGTATTGCTTGATAGTGACGCTCCAGGTGGAATTACTAATTTTTTAAGCCCAAAAAAGGTGATATAATTTTTCCAACCTAAAAAGTTGACAAATTTGGTTAAAATTAGAAGTTAAAACATAATTTAATTTTTTTCTTAACTTTCTTTTCCTATTGGAAATTATGCCTATCTTTTGTTTAAAAAAAAATATTTTTTGTAAAAAACGAATAATTTAATTTAGTAATTTTTGACCAACAAAATTAATAAACAATTTTTTATAAAAACAGTGGTTTTTAATTTGCTGGAGTAACGATCTTGAAACAAAAACACGTTTAAATTTTCTATTGTGAAATTAAGTTTATTATAATATCTTTCGAATGAAACTGATTACGTTCATTTATTTAATTGTCGATTTTGAAACACCCATTTAAATCTTGATTATAAATTATTATAAAAAAATATGAAAACTTGGTATAATGTGTATTATAATTATTTTTATTGGCCAACCTGAACATAAACCTAAATACCAGGATTATTTAAAATCAAACTGTAGTAGTCGTAAGTTCTAGGGGTTCCTATCAGTTTTCTGCCTTTAGATAAATTGCTTAAATTAAATTTAATGGACAGTTTTAATATAATTTCAAAAATGTCCCTAATAAATAAAATATAAATTTTCAGAGGTGCAGCATTTTAAGCGGTCAAGCGTACCGTTTACCCTATATAAAAAATATTTCTGCAATTATATTGTTAATATTTTTATAAAATTCTTCGGAGAATATTTTTAATAAAAAAACGTTTTTGCTGCTATATTTATTTTTCATTCGGTAATATTTATTAAATAATTGTTTATTTTCGAAGAATTTCAAAAAAATTTACAATATAAATTAAATACTATATAAAAAAGTTAATATATTTTTTTAAAGTTACTAAGGCTTGTAAAACAGGGTAAAAGGGCTCAGAAACGATCGATAAAAAATAATACGTTTAAAATAAACTTTCAGAATTGAACGTTGGAATTAAATTTAGAATTGTTAAACTAATATACACGTAGATTAAGTGTTATATAAAGAAATGTTCTTATTGTTTATTTTTGAAAATAATATCTAACTTATTAGCCTAGCTATGGTAGTAAACTAATAATTGTAAAAAGGAGCAACACAACTGCCACTTTTATTTTGCAGTAAGAGCACTTTTTTAATATAAGTTTATATTATTGTAAGCTCTTTGTTGGATAAAAAATATGTTGTAGATCCAAAACTAAAAAAATTAAGCAACATCCGATCTTAATTGAGATTATTTCGAGGTACATATCTATTTTACGTACATAATCACCATGTGATCTTATATTATGATCACCAAGGCATTTTGTTTCTGATCACTTAGTTCCATGTTTTTAAAAATTTCTTTTTTTAAATTTCGATATTTTTTTAAATTTTTAGTTTCTTGTAAATATTTAAGTTACCAAAATGATCTTTAATTTGGTTTTACTTTGACTACGTACAATGCTTTTGGAGAAAATTACAACTATTTAAAAGTTTAAAATAACTTGAATTTTTTGAGTTTAAATTATTTATATTTTATATTGCATCAAAATAAACTATAACTGTAGAGTCCAGTGAGCCTGGGGGATACACTTAAATTGTAATAGATAAATTTGCCAACCCATGTTCTTTAGTATGAAGTGATTATGAAAAGAAAAACTATTGAAGGCATCATAAAATGTCAAATAGTGACCGAGAGTTAAAGAAGTATTATAATACTGTTACAGAATTTCATTAATTCTGTAAATAAAATTTCATATTTTAGCTCTTGTAGGTTGGAATCGACTCTATTATGTGGAATAGTCGAATTTAAAATTATTACTTTTCATATCGCAAGTGGATCGATTAGATTTCATTTTTAAAGTTAATTTTATTTTACTTTTGCCATTAACAATTTTTAATGGGTAAGAATTTTTTACCACCTGGGAGTGGGGTAGATTTTTTATTATTTTTTTATTTCTTTTTAGCGATTTTCGGGGATTTTATATTTTGGGCCCGTTGATATGGAATTAGAAGACTTAAGTTTGCATTTTAATTTTATTAAATTTTGGATTGTTTCATTTTGGATAATATATTGATATAGATCCATTTTATTATTTTGGATACTTGTTGGTTCCCATATGGGGATGTGGTACGCCAATTATTTACATGTGGGAGTTTATTTTTGTACCAAGAGGTTTTGCTTTGACGCCATATGGATTATGGCGTAACTGATAACGAGCAGCTGCAAAATGTTCAAGGTCAACATATGAAATGTATTGATTCTGAATGTCTAGGTTTGGATGGAACTGATGTTAGCCTTGTATTGACATGTTAGACTTGTGCGAGAGTCGTGGACTATCGTCAAATTGACGGATTTATTTTTTTGATTTTTTAATTATTTTGCCCGGTTTTCTCTCCGTTGCTGAACCCCATAGGATGCTATCGCCTTTATTTGAGACCCGGGTGTAGTTTGATTGCAGTCTTGCTTTAAACCCCATTTAGAAATTATGGGGTATTATTTCAAAGCAAGTTTACCTTGATGGTAAACAATTTATAACAATTGGAGAATTAAAAAACGGAATTCGAGAAGTTAGGAAGAAATTATGGCCAGAAATTCTGCGGAATTTAAACTTTTTATTCCCGATGGCTTATTTGATGTAAAAAGAAACAAAGGTGGTGACATGAATTATTAAAATACAAAAGTATCTCTTTTTTTTTAAATTAAGTGGAGCTATACTTCCATGCAATTTATTCAAATAAAAAGGTTTTTCGGAAAAATCTTGTACCATAACCCCGCCCACCGATATTTATTTTCATATAAGTGCATGAAAATGTGATTCGATCGAGGCCTCGGAGGTGAAGAATGACTTCGAACGCCAAGGCTTCTCAATCGACAGCGTCGCGCGGATGTACCGCGGTCGAGACAGGAAGGCTATTCCCCTTCTCATGGTAACGCTCCCGAAAACTCTGGAAAACAAAGATATCTTCTAGATATAAGCCATCCTGGACATCGAAGTGATCATCGAAACTCTACTTTGAAAATTTTTAAGAGGCCAATGCCATCGCTGCCAATTCTTCGAGCATGTCCAGAGAAGCTGCAGATCCGCAGCCAGATCTCACATCAACGTGTACGAAGCCAAAGGACACTTCCGCAACATGTGCAAATTGCGGGGGCCCCCACTCGGCCAGCTACAAGGGATGTCATAAATTTCCCCGCTCGATTACCAAGAATCGGTTAAACCCGTTAAACTGGCAAAATCCCACGCCCACAACACGATAAAATGTTCCAACATGAACCACATCACGCAGCAGCGCAAAGCATCGCCACGATTTTGCTTGCAACGTTTGCCACGATCATCGCCGCGCTCACAAATCTGCTGCTGTCATCACCGACATTGTTATCCAGCTGAAAACCCAGCTCACGACTTAAATTTGTTACGGCCAGGAAAGCAAATCACCTCCTGCATCCAACACCAGCATTTCTTAAGCCAAGATTTCGAATGTTCATCGAGAGAGTTTCGAATATCGTTAGTTCATCGAGGAGCTTCGTTTATCGTGAAGTTCATTGAGGGAGTTTCGTACGGCGCAAGTTCATCAAAGGGGGTTCATCGCACCCAAGTTCAACGACTCGTTCTTTTTTTTGCAAGTTTGCTATAAAAGCCAGTTTAACTATTGCCATCAGTCAGTTCGTCAATACCAGGTTTGTACGCCGTTACGGAGGGTCCGGCGGACCCAAATAATTGTCAACGCCCGTTACTTTTACCCACAGACGAAGGAGATTAGGCGAGCTGCGCTCGCACATGCTCAAGCAGTATCAATTAGCTTTGTTTGTTTTGATTTTAAGGAATAAGTTTAGAAAACCATGTTAATATTTTAGTTTTATTTAAAGGCGAAAAAATATTACAAAAAAGAAAGAATCTTTTAATTTTGTTTTTTCTCAAAAATATACTTGAATCATTACGCATGTTAAAAAAAGTTTAGTAGTAAAATCCGAAGCGGATAGGCACCAAGAGAAGAAGAAGAAGAAGTAGTAAAATGATTCAAGTGCAATTACTGCACGAAAATAAACTTTATTTCTAAAAACATAGGTAATTTTTTTAACAAAATGTCTTATTCATGATCAGAATCTAATATTACGTTGCTATGTTCATCATTTTCTTTGTCTGAATGAACTGGTCTTGGTTGGGGTTGATCTAAATCAGGCTCTTTTTGGGTCAATGTCTCATGGTCTGGGCTTGTTTTTTTTCTTTTTGTTGATGCTTCTCCATGGTGATTTATACTTTCATAAAAGGTGTGGTAAATCGGCGGAATGTAATCCAATAAGGTAAGCAAGTTGTACTTGGCGGCTTTAATTTTTATTGAAGTGGCATTCAAAGGCTTTAGTATCAAAAACTTAAAAGATGGACGCCCAATTCGTGAGGTTGCCATCAAGCAACTATAAAACTCGACATCAATATTTAGGGTACTTTTGTATCTAAACGATAGTCTTTCACTTTTGTAATAAGCGAACCAAGAAATTTCTCTCCATTTTAAGGGGTGACACACTTCATACATTAAAAACAACCGTTAACTGTAGAAGTAAAATGGTTCAAGTGCACTTGAACCATTTTACCACAGACTTTATTAGTGAATATTTTGATATGTTTTTAAAGACTACAATAAAAAGTGCCAGGGGACGTAAAATTTACTTGAATCATTATACCCCCAAGTTAGGATACCCTTTGGTATAATATTCTGCATTTAGATCATTTCTTTAAAAAATCCACTTGAACCCTTTTACTTCTAAACCCCTCAATTAAATTGTGGTTTTATTCGTTTGGTAAAGCCATTTCCATAGGAAAAAGGTGTATTTACGAACCCCTGAATTCGAACTCTCACCAATAAAATGTTTGTACGAACGTCATATTTAGCTAACCCCCCCTGTCCTCCTTGTCACATTTTGTGACCTCCCTCAAAGTAAGGACGTAATTTATGAACGACCCCAATTGATTTTCTCTCTAGTTAGTCTGTCATATTCTGGTTTATGGTGCGAACGATAGTGTAGTTTTTGGAAATTACGATAGCGAATTTTATGTAAACTTTTTGGATCGTTCATCTCGGTGCGTAACGGGCCGTTGTTCTGCCGAACATGGGCGTCAAATATCTTAGGACGGCCCTGATCTTCTGTTGGTTTGTGTAGCTGAAACGATGTGGAAAGATTCGAGAGTGTTTTTAAAGATGGGAATAAAAAAAGAATAAAGTAATAAAAACAGGATAGATTGCCAAATAATTCTTTATTTTTTTTTATATGTCTATTCATAATACATAATTATTTGCCACTAGATCGTATGCTTAGCAAATACATTACAAGTCATTTTATAATACTTATTCCTGAATATGAAAATGTAAAAAGTGTTAGGTTTACTACAGAGGTATGTTTGGTAATGAAGAAAAAAATTTGCTCCCTTAATAATAATGTATCACCCTTGTAGTTATGATTAAATAAAGACTAGATTAGAACTAGGTACTACGAAGGAGCAAACGTTTTTATCATTTTCCATTATTTACAACTGGTTAACACTTGGCTAGTGTGACGAACAAAAAAAGATTTTAAAATGTAACTCCCTGACTCACACACTTTCTTCAGATATTTATATACTCCATATTTATAATTATTAATTAAGTGTATAAAATAAATTAATATATTTATATAAATTTATTTTAAAGTCAATTCTTGTTCGTCATGAGGTATTATGTTAAGTATAATATAAAAAATATTTAACAATGTAAAACTGATCCTTGAAAATATTTCTTATAACGGGATAATTGGAAGTTTTACGTGACATTTCACGGATACGATAATATGTAGATCAAAAACTAAACCTGGCAGTTTGAAATGGATTTGATACATCTGCTGTACATATACAAAACACATCGACAAAACAAAAAGCTGAACACTTACACAATCTATTCGAAATTATTCTCCTAGCGCCCCTTTATAAACGCAGAATAATATGAAAATAGTTATATTTATATATTTATATATCTGAGTCTCCAATGTAAATAGATATATTATAATCTCATGTGAAATACTCTACAAAACATTATATAACTTATGTGTCATATCCTAAACATCCTTAAACCTAATTTTGATTTTGTGCCTCCGAGTTAGGATAATAGTAACAACACTTTTCAGCAACATTCGCACAATATATTCAAATACTCCAGATTCGCATTAATAATCGCTTTTGTTTTTAGCCTTTTTAGTACACAAAAACAACAACGCTCAAAACAAAAGCACATTATCATTATTATTTATTTTTTTTAACTAGTGCCGATCACCTCGGCGTTGTAACTGATCTGTCTGATCCAATGTCCGGTGTACAAAACCGGAACAATAATAGAGGTAGTGACGGGCAAAAGCGACCTGGCCCGTTTCCAAAATAATCGGTTATTTGTTACGACGCTATCGATTTGTTAAATGTTTGGGCTTTATGTGTTACTCTACATCTGATGGATTGATCACAAATGACCATTCAATGCTCGAACGCAAAAAAAAACAGATTAAATTCTAAAAATCCAAACTATTCAAAATGTTTCTTATTGTGATAAAAGATTGCGTTATTGTAACGCACGTTGCAACACAATTGATTTAAGCTACCGGCTGCAACTTTTCATTTTACCCCGTTAGCCCTAAAATTGTGTTTATTTTATTTGTGCATCGGGGATTTTACCCTAAAAATTTAGCCACGTGTTAAGTTTAATTGTTCTCTTAGGGAGCCTTCTCACTTTAATTTATCAACTAAAAACCTCTAATTTTGTAAACTTTTCAAGTATCAATTACATACTTGATCAAATGGCTTCTAATTGTAAAAGCACGTGTCTGTATATCACACTAAAAAAACACAATTTTGAAACAAACAACAATTAAAAGAAAATCAACAATTAACCACATATTTTCTTTTAATGCACATTCACTTAACAATTTTCTCCTGTCTTATCTTAAATACAGCTAAACATTTTTTTGATTTTCATGATTGTCTACGGTTTCGCTAATCACTAATTAGAAAATTTAAAAAAATCAACACCTAAATTTAATTAAAATTTTTTGTTTTAATTTGGGTTCGGTAAATATTAAAAAAATTAATGAGATTGTATGACGTAATACTGGAACGGTGTATAGTGAAAATCGATTTTTTTCAGTAAATAAACTGAAAGTAAATTTCAATTAACTTGAATGTTTGTTAATTTTTGAGAAAGTTTCGATATTAATTAAAAATGCTTTTAATATTGATTTTTCATTTTCTAAATTAAAACATGAATTTTACAGCACCGACGTTAAATTTTAAAATTAATTGCTTTATAAACAAAGGAATTTTTGTTATTACTACAGCAGTTTGGTTTAAAATATAAAAAAATACCTTTGACAAAATTACCTACTTAGTTCTATAAATAGTGAATTAATTTTTGAAAATCTATAACTCTTACATATTATAAACACGATGCAAACTTTTGATTGAAAACTAAATGATTGTCATTTATAAAAATTGACCATTAAAAATTTAACTTATATTTGACTGCCTACCTAAATTTTCAATTTATTATAAGTATCGATCAAAAAAAAAGATTAAAGTTATTATTTCTAACATCAAAGACATAACTAAAAAATTTTAACTACGAAACTTTTTTCAATTTGTCCATTTAGGGTGAATTTTAAAACAGTTCTAACCGGATATAAGTTTATATAAAATTATATAAACTGGAATGTTTCCTTAAAATATTTTCTTTTATATCGATTCAATCGTTGCAGGAAAAAACCTACTTCCGGTTGCCGACTGCCACATTAACGAATTTAGCCTTACATTTTTTAAACAAAGCTTTCGTGTCAAATTTTATTACAAACGCAATCATGATGCCCACACCGAATCTTTCCCATTATCTGACTACAACTGCCGCACATGAACGGATTAACGAAATTTTGAACCACCTAAAATGAATAAGATTCCCACTCCAAATAAATATTTACGATTTTAAATTCGCCTTTTTAATTGTAAAATAATAACAACTATATGATACAATTTAAAAAGTAAAGTAGTTTATTTTTAAATCAAAAATAAAAATGAATGATTAATTAATTTGCAATTATCCTTTGCAAATTGTTGCTGTTAAGCAAAAAGAAAGATTCAGTTTTGGAATTTTTGTAATAAAAAAAGTGTGTAATATTAATAATAAAGGGTTATTAGTAACGCTCGTCTGGCAATTCCTGCATAGAAATTGTTTTTCTCTTCGGCAAATGAACTGATTTTCTCGAAAAAATACCGCCGGCATTTTAAGTATTTTTTTCGAACTACTAATGAATAAATTGTGATTTAGCTAATGTGAAAATGTGCTGGACTATAGCACTACAATTTTCCAATTTATTTTCAGAATATTGCCCACATTGAGTCAGTATAGTAAATTAAAAAAGAGACTGGAATTATTAACACTTAAATGATTGTGACAATCTTTTATTAATTTCCAGAAAAATAAAACGAACATCAAATTGCGTAGTAAAAAAACCTCGAGGAAAGCAGAAATAGTGAAAAGAAAAATGTTTTCATAATTATCCTGTCATTCAGAATAATGAAAATTAAATAAATTACCGTAAAATTTGAGGATTGATCTAAATGTTTTTAATTGCTTATTGCAAAAATAAAAGTATTGATCTCAACATTTTCCAGAATTGAATAGCTTTTCCGGTTTGTTGATATCACGGACATCACAATAGCTCGAGCTTTCATCATGCAAAAATATGCAAAAAATTATTTCGCGTGAAGAAGGTTTTGATAAAACTTGTCAGGATGTCTTAGAAATTTTATCAGAAGCTTTTTGGCCATTTTAAGAATGAACGTTGAAGGTGTTCATCCAAGAAAACTTACAATTTAAAGTTAAACCAATTTGAAATGTATGTATATCAAAGTTCGACAAAAGGAATCCCGAGAAGGAAAAATTAAAAGGAATAATGCAATTTTGAAAATCTAAAAATAATCGGTGAACGAAAAAGTTAAAGTGAAATTTATTCGCAAGTTTCCGATTGTAGTTTTTCAATCAAGAAAGTTGGAGGCGATTCGAATTGTCCCCGCCGAGTTCTAATTTTAAAGTTTGACGGAATTTCCCTGAACCATCCCACCGGATATAATTTCCTTTCGCAACTTTTCGAAAAAATAATACCGCTTATGTTTACATAATAGAAAAATAGCCCGAGGAAGGGTTGATTACGATTACAATTATTCGCATAAATTTAAAGGGTGAAAATGTAATTAAAATTTTTTGATTTTAATTAAACGATCATTAAATTTGAAAATGAAAGGAAGTTTTCCTTTTATAAAGTTCTTAACCTTTTAAGATGTAATAATGGTGATATAAATTGTGAACTGGTTTATTCTTTGGAAGTGTGCTTCAATAAGAATCGAAGAGGGTTTGTTTGGCTCGAGACTAAAGTTTGCCTGAAGGTGAGGGTCGCGTGCAGGGATTTACACAAAACTGGAAAAGGTTGACAGAAACCTGTCACATGAATGGATGTTTGTCATCACACTACCCCTTTTTTTAAACAAAATTTCCCCTTTTACGTAAAATCAACCCTCATTTTACAATAATTACGTATTTTGATGTCATATCCACGCAGCTGTCGAGAAAAGTACAATAGCTAAAAGATTAAAGAAAAACACGTCACGAAATCACTTTATTGTTAGATTTATTAAATTCAATTAAAACGTGTAACAGAAAATTTGGGTTAGATGTTTACAACAATTTTTTTTGGATAATAACAATGAACCCTCGTTTGAGTTTTTTTTTGGTGTTAAATCCGAAAGTTTAGTAGAAAATGCAAAGTGAATTTGACCAGCTGTCGAATTAATTTAAAAGGGGAGGATTTTCTTTTGGTAAACTTTTGGTTTTCTTAATGCTTTATACCACGATGGGGATGAAATAAAATGTTTCTGTTTTATGTATAACTGGCAAAACCAATACTACATGAAAAGAACTTTGAAAACTAAATAAAAACACAAGATGAGAAAACATACTGAAAATTGGTAAAATTGTAAGAAATTAAGGAGGAAAAGGATATATTTGTAAAATAGATAAAGAAAAGAGAAGGAATCCTCATGCGTGTTGTGTAAATTAGATTACAACCTACTGACAAAAAACCTTTTTCGGGAGAATACAGTTTTTTATATCTTACAGATGACACAAAGAAATTATGAGATGTATTTTCCGACATGCTTAAGCGGGAAGCTTTATATGTGATGCTTTATAAGTTTTTAAGGATAGCGATATAAAACAGACCCTTCGATTTCATAATTGGGAGAACCGGCCTATTTCATTAAGTTCGCCCGGAATATGATGGCGTTCTCTGCGCAAGGATATTCGCGCTTTTATATGTGTGTCGTAAATTTACTGAAATGTGGATTTAGAAAAATATAGGTTTGTTCCATTTTTTGTGTTAGGGGTGGTCGCTCAATGACCAAACATGAATGCGGGGTGAAATCGAAAACCGTCATCTAGATTAGTAATTTATATCTTGAGCCACAAAATTCCTTAATCTCTAATTTCTTAAAGGGCAAATACGATAAGCGCCCTTTTCTAATTTATAATAAATTGAATAATTTAACAAGAGTTTCGTTTAAAAAAAATAAATTATCTTGGTACAAATCGAAAAAAAAGTTCATTAATACGCACTTTAATTTAGTGGTAGCGAAAAAAAAACATTTAGAAATTAAGTTGTTTTATATATGAAAATGGTATAATGTTTTTAGATTTAAACGAAATATTACATTTTTGGTGCCGACTAAATGTTTTATTACTTTAACTTTATTGATTATACGAAAAGTAATAAAAGCTAAAAAATTAGTTATAAACGTGATATATAAAATGAAACTTAATAAAAGATATCATCAAAAAAAATTACAAAATTCTTTAATCAAAAATTATTAAATTATATGCAAACTTATAATAATCAATCAATACACTAACCATTTTATCTAAAAATAATCAAAAACCAACTGCCGCAGGGTGTAATTTAAGTTTGAATAGATTATTTTTTATCTATTCTCAGTATTAAGTTATTTATGAAAGTTATAGAAAATAATTATCGAAAATTGCAATTTAGTTTGTTTATCGAAATTTTTTTTTATATTTATTACATTTTGTTTATTTTTTAGGTACCTACAACATATGACATTTATATTGATGTTATATGATAGTATTTTATCGTCTTTTAGATATTCATAAAGCTTACTTTATCAATATTTTATGTATGCTTTATTTATTGGTTCCATGACTAAACCAAATAAAACTTATAATACGGTTACACCAATTTTAAACATTTTATAGCGCAATTGATTTAAAAAAAAAATAATAACAATAATCGAAGGGGTATTATTAAATTTTGTTTTTCCTATTTAATGAAAAAGACGAAAAATAAAATTGTACGATAATGTGAAAATATATTTATTGTAAACCCCCGAGCAGTCAAAATTCTTTCCTATATTTGAGATGTTGCAGATAAACGAATGCGATAGAAAATCGATAGACAATAATTATAGAATGTCTGTTGTGTCAAAAACATTTTGAGCAGATTTCATTTAGAAAAGAAAATTTATTTTATTACGTAAGCCCAAACATTTAACTTTTCATATATTTTATTTATATGTATGTATGTGTGTGTATATATATCTCTAAAAAGTATATTATTAACACTAATCAACTGTTTGTATAATATAACCTAAGAAATTTTTTGAGGTAATTTAACTATTTTAAAGGAAGCATCACAAATTAAAAACGACCAAATTATTTAAAATTAATTTTAAACTATAATTTGTATTATTAGGTACGTAAGTTTTCTTCTTCACTTTACACTACAGTCTTATTCTTCTAAGGCTAACTGTTAATAAAATATTATAAAAGTTTAATTATTAAAAAAAGTAAGCTTTTTTTCGTTTAAATTTATTTTAAAATAATTTAGTCGTTTGGTTAGGATAAAGTTAAGGTTAATCGTACACGTTACGATTTTAAGGCGGCACACCTTTAAAATTAATCGCGGGTGGTTTTGTTATAAATTGTAACGTTTACGTGAACCCTTTAACTATATGTAGGTTGGTACTTGATTGTATTGGTAAAACATTAAGTATATTTTTTATAAAGTTTCGTTCGATTAGATGTCCATCAATCAAGGTATTGGGAAGGATATGGGAAAACTATCACGGTTATTATAATCGAATTGTATAGAAAACGAAAGAGAAAAATAATTCAATTTAAAGACGTGTTATTTTTTTATTAACAACCACAAACCTTTTAACAATATATTGTGGTATAGTATATACTATGTAGGTATTTTTTTTTCTTGGTATAAAATTTAAACCTCTTTAAAAATTTCCCAAGTTAACCAGATGTTTTGTAAGAAGTATCTGTTTTAATCGTGGTTAATGTTATATTTACGCACGATTTAAAGTATAAAGTAAACTAATAAAAATATAATTTATTTTATAACGCCATGCATAATTATAAAGTAGTATAACACCTAATATAGTATAGTCTAATTAAACGCAATGTAAAACCCGTATTTAACACTTAACGCAAACGGTTGCGCGTCTCCTACCCCGAGAATCCTGGAACATTTTCTACTAACAACTTATAATTTAACAGTTGGATATCACAAGATAGGAGACGCAAATTTTTGATTTTTTGCTCATTTATCCTAGATTAGAAAATTGTGAGGCTCTTCACTAGGATCGCCGTTTTTTTTAACACAGAAACGACCCAGCTGTAATTTTTTTATACTTATTTTTCTTTGTATTTCATCTAGGCTCACATTTCTATGGCAAATTTGCTGCACATAAATTATGCATGTATTGTTACACAAGTAGCACGTTTGTTTGATACCGCCTGTTCGTATTCAAATTTTTAGTGCCCAATGAAAAAAGCGTAGTGGTGGTAGGACGGTAATGCAATTGATTTTGCTCCCGTTGTATTACATATTTTCGGAAAAAAAAAGTAGGGTGACGATCTGCATATTGGTAATTTGATATGTGCGCCACGCTCCGTTGCGTTACACAATAAATTTATTTCGATGTTAACCTTCTTTCTAACAAAACATCGTTGGGTTTTTGGATAATAAAGTAACTGAGATATTAAGAAACTCGACGTATACCTATAATGGACGAATAAAATGCGTTTCTGCACGCTCGTAATGGAACACATGCATAAATTTACAAGTGAAAAAAAAAGTATAAAATTTTAGGGTGTTTTGAAGTAAATCGCTAAGGGGTAACGGGCGACGAGGGGATGCGATGGACACGCGTCGAAGCAGCTGTTTACAAAATTTAGAAAACGGGGACCGCATTTACAATGGTACAAAAAATTTTACTCGCATAAAGAAAGAAAGAAAGAAAGCAAACGATTTGCATTCGATCGACACATAGTAGAAATTAAAAATCGGGGGGTTCCCTTTGTGTTTCGTTATCGCTCCGCCGACACATCATAATAACGCGAAAAGTTTTAATTTTATTTATTTTCGACCAACGACAAGTTATCGGCAATAATAATAATAATTTGAATTCGAACAGACGGTTTAATTTGTATCAGCAAATATATTTTGTATTTTTAAATTTGTACATTATTTATTTTTTTTAAATGTTAAACATAGATATAATAAATTTTAGCACCCAGGCTGTTACATTATGAAATAGCAGGTCATTTTTTGCAATTACTGAAGGCACACAGCGTAGTATTATAACTAGTAATTAGCAAAGGTAGTCAGTTTGTACTATACAACAATATTCAAACAATATGTTACATATCGATAGTTTATTTTTTAGCTGGTAGGCCAGCTGACTAGATTTTTGACTAGTTTAGAGCGTGGAAGACGCTCGTCCAAGGAACTGAACTGGAGGAACGG
Source organism: Lycocerus yunnanus (assembly GCA_036346125.1). NCBI lineage: Eukaryota > Metazoa > Arthropoda > Insecta > Coleoptera > Cantharidae > Lycocerus > Lycocerus yunnanus. Next base: position 402,147 of record JARFIX010000078.1, on the reverse strand, counting down.
ATTAGTGCCGCGTATTTAGATGACTTGATATAATTTAGTGTCCCTGAAATGTTGCGACAGTAGCTCAAGGGAAGGCCCCATCTTTGGCCGTCTCAAAAACAGCGCGCGGCGGCAAGAATCCGTCATTGCCCTGACGCAGTGCATGGCTTGATGCTCGCCGTCGCGGATACCCCTTGACCACCATCTGTCACATTGACTTAGGTACCTTGTAATAGATCTTAGTACTAGTCAGGAACTGGAGACAGGAAAGCGACCGAGAGTCGTAATGAAATGTGATTGTACTCGTTTCAGCTAACCCTGAGTTGCGTGGACTGGGCATGCAGAACGCTAACTGACTTGAGCAAGCTACATCTATCTAACCGAATACAGTTTGTGAACAAATAGTATATTATATCGAGAGATAAAATAGGAACTTCATAAACATCACCTAAAGCATTCTATCGTACAAAACATCATTATCTCGATATTTTAAAGTGAAAATTAACAGACTATATAAATTTCACTCAGTCTTTCCGGTATTTGCATAAAAATATGTGTTCATATAACCCTCATAATATACGAGGTAATTTGCAAATATAGGAATACGCTTATATATACTTTAAGATTATTATATAATATAATTAAGTAAAATAAAAATAAAAATCACAGGTGTTGCTATCGCCGTCAATTTTTTCATAAAAAAATATGTCACTTCTACGCAAACTACTTGTAGGAAACTGCTTAAGCTGGGGTAAGAGTGAATGTTACGTTAATAGGAGCCGATTGCTTTTGCAAAACCGGTAGAAATACCACGGACGGTACAAACTTTCGTTCTACTGCCGGTTCGTCAACTAAAAAAGCTTGCATAACATACCCAGATGTAACTTCTTGTTCGCCATTTTGAGGTAATGCATAAGATGCGGGAAGCTGTGATCTTTTCGCTACATCTTTCAACGACTGACCCACTTCAGACGACAGCTCGAAACGATTTATTTTACGCTTCATCTTTTTGACTTGCATTCCCATTAGTTGTTTGTTGCTTTCAGAGGGAGGAGATGACGCAGACTCTTCTGTTCGCGAATCTTCATCGGCACCATCCGAATTTTCTGCAGCCGCGTTCATTTCTGTGGATGCATTGTTCACTTCTTGTTGTTCTCCATTGCCATTAAAAAGAGGAGGCAATGGGAGAAACGGGTGGTGTGTAAAAATGTGATGTTGAAGTTGTTCGCCTTGTGTAAAACTTTGTGTGCAAACTGGACATTTTAATGATGCGTTGTCACTTTCGCTACTTGGTATCGTGTGAGAACGTTCGTGTATAAATAAGAAAGGAAGGACGGGCGTGGAAAAAGGACAATAGGAACAATTGTAACTTTTTGGTGTATTTTCGTCGGCACCAAATATAGTCGATAAAACGTTTTGAATTCCAATTTTTGATGTTACTTCGTGATTATTATTACCGTTTGGAATTTTTAATGTTGGACTAGATCGTTCACTTTGTGGCGTTTTTACGGATGATTTTGAATTTTGATTCATCGATTGTTGTAGCTGTTGCTCTAACTCTGCCCATTTTTCGGCACCTGCTTGACCATGGTCGGTTAACAAATGCGTCTTTAACCATTTAGTACTACGAAAACGACGACTGCAAATTGTGCAAACTTCTGTAAAATGTGTGAAATAGCGATGACTAAGATCGGCGAGATCGCTTGGTTTTAGTGCGGTATCTGGTTCGACTGGTAACAAAGGCGGTGGTTCGATATCACTTTTACGAGGTTGCAATAAACTTGAACCGTATTCGACTATTCCGTGCGTATTATGTTTGTGCACTCGAAGAAAGTATTTACTGCAAAGTTCTTTATTGCAAATGTCACAAATAACTCCACCTATTTGCGCGCCGTTTTCAATTTCAATTCCGTGCATTCGTTGCATGTGAGTCTTCATAAAGTACTTATTACACAACTCCTTGTTGCAAATTTCGCAATAACTGCTACTCGGTGTAAGGTTCATGGAGCTTCGCCTTTCCGAAAATTGAACGCCCGACGAATTAGCTCGAATTAATGCCTTCTCCGCGTTTCCGAAACCGTCATCCCGCATATCGTTTGCGTGCTGATGATTCGAATGCGATTCCAATATATGCTTTTTCATATCGTCCATACTTTGAACTTCCTTATTGCATAAATCGCACACCGTGTTATTATTTATTCCAACCTCATTATCTTCACTTTTATCCATATCCGCGCCTTCGTCAACCAATAAACTATGTTCCGCCATCATGTGTGCATGTAAGTAATAACGATTTTCAAATTCTTTACTGCAAACCGTGCAAGTATTTGCAGCCCTGCTAACATCCAAATCATTTAACTGAAGTATCATAGTTTGTAATTTTTGTAAATCTTCACTAATTGCATCGGCCGAATTGATATTTTTTTCTCCGTTTCCATTCGTTTCCGAAATATTATTTTCGACAATTTCGTCGTTACAAACATCCGATAAATCTTGTCCGGCAGGATTAATTCTAGAATGTACACTCACGTTATGTAATTGAGCTAAACTGGCGTTTTGAAATTTTATTCCACACAAATCGCAACTAATGTCGGCAGGCGAAGACGTCTTTCGTTCCGATGCGTTGGAATTATTTTGTTCCGCCATTATAAGATTTAACGGACTCGTTTGCATGTTGTGAGTCCAGTTCGATTCCATCCTTCCGTCTTTATCTTTACCATCGTCTGGTATATAAATTCCGTGACGTTTCATTTTGTGCGTACGTAAAAAATATTTATTACAATACTCCTTGCAACATATTTCGCAAAACGCTTTCGGATTCATAACGCCTATTCTTCTCAAACGTTGCGCATCTAATTCTCTAATTTGTTGATTTGGCGACATTTTATCGGGAGATGTGAAAAACGTACCGTCTTCAAAATTAAATTCGTTTTTGAATAGCATGGGATCGTGTTGAATTACTTTTGGACTTAATGTGTCTTCGGTTGTTGTGTCGTCGAAGGAAATATTATTTCGATCCGTTTGTCCGTTGCTTAATCCCGACGTGGCATTAAAATCTGGTATGGTTGCGTTTTCCGATGTGTCCGAATCAAATAATCCTTGGATGTTGGATTTATTAATTTTAGGAAATAGCTTGTTTGTGAAAAGATTAGGATTATTGGGAAAAATGTCGGTAAATTGATTTATAGAATTTGTTGGAGTTTTATTGGGATCTGATTTGCTTGACGAGTTCTCGGTTTTAATAGAAATGGGAGTTGTTGGTACCTTCAAGCTTGTCGAAAACGATGGAATATTTACGGACGTTCCCGAATTTTCCGTTACAGGTGGATCGGTATAGACACCATGTTTGTTTGCTTTATGAGTTTTTAAAAAGTATTTATTGCAGAATTCTTTATTACACAAATCGCAGTACGCGTCCGGATTGAATATTCTAACAGGTTGCCTTGTGGGAATGTTGTCGGGCTGCGCGAAGGATGGTAGCGTCATAAATAATGGGGTTGCTGGAGAAAAAGGCATTCCATGTAAGTTTGGGTTAATCCATTCGTTATTTTGCAAATCACTTCTCCATGATACATCACTTCTGGAAGCAACAGGCAACTCGATCGCAGTTTCAGAACGTTCGTAATTATTAGAAGAAGCATCCTCGGGTTCCTTTTTACATTCAACACTAACATGTTCAGTCGTAATGTGATTTTGAAGTCGGTCTGCTTTATTAAAGGCGAGTTGGCACAGAGGGCACCGAAAAATATCGGGCTCGGGAGATGCAACGGGCAGCTTACCTTCTGAAGAAATTAGTTCTGAATCAGCAGCAGAAATACGAACAGGAGTAGCTTGTTTTCGTCGCTTTTTGCAGGAGTCGGTGAGCGGGGCAATTAAGCAACGTTTTATATTTCTTGGTGTCTCGAAAGCGGCTTCGTGTACTACGGTGTCTTCGGATATTGCAGAAAAGCCGCCAGCATGTACCGGTCCCGTTGTGGAGGGTAAAGTGGCGGATGTCGTCATGTTGTTTTGAACGCGACATGCAATGTTACCAGAGGTCCCTGCGAATTTGAAATTACATAACATCAATTCGAGAAAATACTCGACATTAAATTAATAGGTATTACTAAGTACATACTACAACTTTTTAACAAACTCTTACTACTAGGTACCATGCGATAATAGTACCATCATCGCACTTGTCGCAACTGCAAATTATTTGCTTAGGCGTGCTAATTTTGCGTTAACCAAGTGATAAAGTGATAACAAATTACTGATGTAAAAGAATTTATTTTAGCTACTAATACCTCACTTTATCGATTATTACTGATAACGCATTTAACCGAAATGTAAAAAGTAAAAGGTTGTTAAAAAATATTTTTATAATATGTATTATATTATTATCTACAGGTTCAATTTGACGTAGTTGAAGAGCTTAAGAGGTCCTGGTAAAAATATCCTCCGTTTTTCGCTCGAGCAAAATTTGATAATGGAGAAATCATTAAATATTTGCGAGCACAATAACCGATAGAATGCAAGGAAGTATGAATCATAGACGTTTCCCTCATTTTGAATTATTCTCCCCTTACATTTTTCCAGTTTCCAGGAGAAATAGCAAATAAGTATGTAGTATACGAACAGGGGCAACATCGTTGCTAGAAACGCAAAGTGTCACCCGCATCTGTAATTAATGTCACATCGCGAATGAAATATTTTCCAAAATAAGGGAACACTAGTAGGTAAAGTGCCCATAAGGTGGGCATAAACAATAACAAAATAAAATATAATAATAAAATATAAAAACACCAACCATGCATGGCAAACACATCACTTATATTTTATTTTAATAAGCACCCTCACATAAAGTTAAATAAACAAAATAATTCACGTCATCGAAGATATCACACCAAAATGTAACGATAATTTTATAACGGCATGTACACCGATCCGTCACAAAATACTAAATAGTTGAGGTAAATAAAATGTATCTACGATATTGGTCCCCACCCTCCAAAAAACCTCCCTCTTGCTACCCTATTCATATGTATATTTAAAATAATTCATAGAAAAATGTTGCATGCACGAATACTTTACATAAAAGTAAATTTTTATTGTCCCCATTTCAATTAAATTCTTTAATTTGAGATCGTTAATTTTTCCTAATAGCCAATTACGAGAAAACATTCCGTTTTAATATTTCGGTCAAGATAAACGAAAAATTTCATTTATTTTTTACGGAAAATTCAATTTAAAATTTTATCTTGAAAATACGAAAAAAATGAGAAAAGTTAAAATTTTTTCCAGAGACGAAATTTTATAAATTGCTCGATGTTATTAAAGATAATGTGCATATATAAAAAGATAATAAAAAATTGAGATGAAAATGCGTATTAAAATATTGATTATTTTTGGGTTGGAAGCTTCGTACTTTAGATTAAAAAAAATGATAAAATCACCTGTGTTTGCATTTAAAATAAGGATTAAATTGATGTCATGGAGAGTAAATAAATTTCTATCTACTTTACATTAGAGATCTAAATCGCGCACGCACTAATTTATTCTGAAATAAGTAATGTTTGAAATTTAAAATAAAAACGTAATGTACACACGAATTGTAGATTCCAAGAACCGGGGGAATTATTGATCATCAGATAAAGGCAACACAGCTATCAGAATAACATAATGACGAATGGAAACATAACGGACAGCGCAAATGAGACTGTGTGTGAGGGTAAAAGTGTATGTGTGTAAATGCGTGTGCGTATATTTTGGATCAATAAGTTCCACCCACGCGGCGACCAGTGGTCAAAAAGCGGGTGGCTAGTCGCGCACCCTAAATTTCAAGATATAAAGTGACACGCCTTACGTCTACCCAACTTCTTATATCCTCTTGTATCGCGATAATTGCTATTTTCTTCTTCAAATCGTCCAATGGCTACTTTACAAACTCTTGGTCTAATTTAAAATTATTTTTTTTTTCAAAATATTTTCCCCAATTTTCTAACTTTAATTTCTCATCCACCTCAACACACGACATTATATGTATTACATCCTGCAGGATCATATTCGACCACCTGCAAATTAAACGCTACGACCATTATTGCATGGTATGGATTCGTGCGGCGATGGTCGCACAATCCACAAAACACCTCCACGTGTTTTTGTGTACATTACGCTATCGTCGCATCCTTGCATACTTATACCCCCAAATTTGTTTTTCAAAATTCCGCTAGTTTAAGAATCGAGTCGTAAACGTATAATCTGATAAAACTGAAAATAAGAAATTTATAAACTATTATCGATTTTAACGGGAATTATATGGTTCACAAATGATCCACAATGTAATATTAGGAATTATGGTTAACTCAATTATAGGTACCAATCATTTCAATTAAGTTGAATTTCGTAAAAATTTTTCTAAATTGCTTTAATATTATCTTGATCATAAAAATAAAATATTCTTAACGGACTCGCTCAAAGGTAACATTCACAATTTTGCAAGCTATCGATTATAAATTGCAATATTTTTAGTTTTCACTACATCAAAAGCAAAATCCGTATTATGCTAATTTTTTTTGAGATGTACTCGTATCCACACTCACATGTCACACTACAAACCGTGTTAAGCTCGACCATGTGCTTTCAAAAATAAACAAATTCTTGACACGTCAAATTCAAAAATTTTAACATTTTCAAAAACAATATAAAAATTAATTCATAACTTACAGAGACCACCACCGGATTTTATAAAATTGTCATAACGAGCACCCAACTTCACTAGCGCGGCTTAGCTACTGATAATTTAGGGGCATCAGCGTCGAATTTGGACGCCGGGTGCGCAACTCCATCAAAATTAAATGACAAAAGCTTCAATTTGAGAAAAAGAATGTGTAATATTTTGTCAGATATATAAAAAATTTATAAATAAAAATTTTCATTGAGAAAACTACCACTTCAATTCACAAAAATTTCTTGTCCATGAAACCGTTTCGACGTAACACTGCAATTATTTTTAGATACCAAACTGCAAAATTTTTATAATTATATTTCGCACACTTGCAAGTCAAGTAAAAAAAATCAATTTTGTGTCGTTGCAATTCGTTTAATATCCTACAAGTAGTTGTGCAGGACGTGACAAGGCGCCGTCGCGCACCGCCATCTTTACAAGCACCCTTAGGTTTATGATTGAAAAGGCCGGTTTTTAATATAAAATTTTAATTGCCTAAATTTTTTAATTTTTTAAAAGTGCTTTTAATAACTTCAAATACTCTAATTGTCTCTCCTTACTAATCGTTGTTGACACAAACTTCAAATATTTAACAGAAACCAATATTTCTAGTTCAAAAATTTAATATACAGGGTTCTATCACAGCAACATATTTCATTTAAAAAATTTTTTCACTTGGGCCAGTTTAATTTATGCCACACTGTATCGATTGTTAATAACAGAAATTCGAAAGATTGACAACAAATAATTTTTTTGTTTACATCTCTCGAACTCCTACTTTACAAAAATATTTCAAAAAGTTACTAAAAACAAACAAATAAGAAATCGAATACTACATACCACTAAATTTTAACAAACAAATGCACAAATCAAACCATAATTTATACAGCAGTAACTCGACAATATTTTTCTCCTACATTTTTAGCTAAAATATTATGAAATATTAACTATACAAACAATAAACATTTTTCGGCAAGAGTTAATCAACCCTGATCGCGATTTTCACCATTTTTTTGTGAATTATAAAAGATAACTATGCCATATACACATAAAAAAATAAAATTTGCGGACGGTCCACAAATTTCGTTAAAACGGCTTTAAGAGTTAATTTGGAATTCGATTTTCTCATTGGCTCTTTTGAACTCTAATCCGTCCACCAAGTCACTTTTTGTATGAATCCGACTCTTGACGTAGTTGCGTTTATCAAAACCCACTTTCTGCTCCCTGCGCATAACCGAGCTACAAGCGGTTATGATAAGCGCTTTACTTACTAAAAACATCCCCCAAGACGATAAAACTTGAAAAAATGTGGAAGTTGACGCGACGGATGTCAGGGAGCGACTGGTATCTCCCCACCGCTAGTCACTGTCAACCCAGGCATAGCACACGCACCGTTAACACAATGCATAAATTATTACGCAGTATTGCGCAATAATACATTTAAATGTACTTATGAGAAAATTGTAATTTTTAAAATTAAATTGTGGCTTTATTACAACTCCGACTAAGTTCATCCTGCCTTCAAAAAGCTTGTATTTTTATGTTCTTTCGTTTCGTAAAGCCATTTTTATAGGAAAAGGTATACTTTCGAGTCAGGGTTAGTTAACTCTTGCCCATTTTTCTGTCCCCCAATTTTTTATAGAAATACTTCTAGATTATTTTTTTAAATTATAAATTAAGCAAAAACTGTAAATTTTGACTTCTTTATTATTATAATGTCCTAGAAGGCTAGGGTTGTGCGGCCTAAAGGCCGCACTGGTGGGAGTAATTTAAAATTCCCTTTAAATGGGGTTACGGAGAGACCGATGTAGTATGTACACCTTTTGTACTACAACGTACTGGTACTGCCCTGAACTGTTTGTGCAAGTAGCGATTAACTTTGCCAGTTCGGAGTGCCGATGCCGGATGATTCGAAGATTTTGCGAATTCTTTTTATTACTAACTAACGAGAGACACTAAAATACGTTTAATGGAAAGGGCGCCAGATATAATAAATAAAACTAATAGGAAAACAAAAAACTGTTTAATTATTATACCAAAGAATTGCATAAAAAAAGATGAAGTGGCATGTACTTTTAAATTCCAGAATATAAAACAAACATACAACAAATAACAACAACAAAAAAGTTAAAATGGTAATAAGAACTGAAGGTTCCACCCCTCATCGAAACAAAACAATGAACAAGTAAAATTTGAATTTATTTTGAAGAAATAACTCAAAACAAATTAACACTTCCACAACAGATATAATATCATCTGGGAACGGGTAAAATACCGAATTTCGATTTTGACCATTTTTATGGTGAATTATGAAAGATGAGAGTCAAATTAACGTATGAAAAAAATTAAATTTAAAGGATTATTTACACATTTTGGAAAAAAAAACGGCTTTAAAAATTTATTAACAATGCAATTTACTCATTGGCTCTTTTGAAGTGTAACCCCGCCTATCGAAATTAAAATAGGTTGTGGCGACAGTATAGATACCAGATCTCAGTTTTTACAACGAATTATGAAAGATGAGGGTTTAATTAACAGTTGAAAAATAAAATTTGTAGTCGGTCCACAAATTTTGGAAAAAATACACTTTTTATTGTATTTGACGATTGCCAGTCTGGGGGCGAGCAAAGACGGGGCACAATAAGCGTAAGCTTCAGTGCAAGTAGGCCCAGAGCCACACCCGCAAAGATTAAAAATAATCATTGAATAAAAATAATAAAAGCAACAATCCGTTTAAATAACATTCCGTAGCGAGAGTTAATTAACCTTGATTGCGATTTTCACCATTTTTTTTGTAAATTATGAAATATAACAATGCCATAGACATAAAAATAATAAAATTTGTAGTCGGTCCACAAATTTTAGAAAAAATACACTTTTAGGGTGAATCTGAGAGTAGTTGCGTTTGTCAAAACCCTTTCCACAATCTCAGCTTCGCTCCAAGCTGCTTTCACAAGCGTTTTACTCATTAAAAATAACTCCCTAAAACGGTCCTACTTGGAAAAGTGTGAACAATGAACGATGAACAAGATGGCAGTACGGAGCACCAGGAATAACCCCCATATCTACTTCATCTGGTTTGGTATGGCGGGCGTCGTAGATTTTTTGCTTGGATGTAGCGTGAAGCTGTGTAGAGGTGGACGAGGTTCCTAAAATAGTTGTTTTGGAAAAGTGGTGAGGTGAGAATGGGAAGGTGTGCGAGGACAAACTCTGCTTGGTCGTGTTTGTTTTGATTAAAGTTCCAGGATGTTTTGGGACGTTCCAGTAGACTAACTGTAAGGAAGTAGGTCTCTTACTGATTCTAGACGTAGTCCACGCTATTGCTGCTGGCGTACGTGTTACTAAGGTGGATTACGTCTGAGACCAAATCTGGGTGGACATTTGTGTTCTTCAACGTTTTGAGGAAGGCTGCCATCACGTCTTCTGTGGTTGGTAGTTCTTGCGGTTGATTTCGCAGAGAAGTACCTTCTGTGTCGTTCCTTGTTTTTCGAGAGGTCCTTCGTCTATGGTTTATGTGGCGGTAGTATGTGCCATTGTCGTCCCAACCTCGGTAGTTGTCGTGTGGGTAGTATGAGCTTTGTCTTTGGAACCTGGGTTTTAGGTATGGACTGCAAACCTTGTTATTGACTGGGCGGCCGCCCCGCAGTTGGCGCAAGTGGCTGGTTTTTCCCTTGGTTTGGTACCTGTGGTGGTAAAGTGGTCACGGCCGCACTTGACACATTTTGGTAGTGCCCTGCAGTACCGTTGGGCGTGGAAAATGGAATGGATTTCAGATGATAAAGTCTGAGATTAAGGCCATCTTGAGATAAGGACCGAACAACATCTTAAAACACGCTCAAAATCTAATAAAATCCTCCTGGATTGAAACTTGGCAAAGAAACAAAATCATTTGCAACTGAGAAGTATTTAAATATATTCTATGCGGGTTCGTCGACCTCACAACTGACGTAAAATTTTAACCTTCTCATTTTTAACCTTTATTTCCGAAACTTCGTGGTTAAATTAAATAAAATTACAAAAGCAAATTATAAACTTCCAAAAGAAAATGACGAATAATTTAAACGATTAAAAATAATTAATTTACTGCACAAAATATGCAACAGTTAAACCTAAAAACGACTACGATCACATAAAAATCAAAATGAAGATAACTTAACTTTCTCATTCTAGCCAACTGTTCAAGTTTGAATGCACACAGCGTTGCAAAATAAACCGTGTAATTCAGAATCAAATATGAAAGGTAGAGGTTGTTAACAAATAGTAACGCAGGTTTAAATACAAACCGCCCGTTACACTTTTGGGTGGCGATGTAAGACACTTTTTTGAGAAAAATGTTTTAATAAAGTTTTATCTAAATTCAAACCATTGGATGGTATAGCCCTCTCTACTCGCAATTTTTTTCAATATCTACCGTCAAATGGCCATAACATCCAAATTATTGCTTTTTTAATATTAATGTTGAATTACTTTTTTAAATTGATTTCAATTATTAAAGGATTGAATCATAATAGATGGGAAGATGAGAAAAGGACTCCCACTGCAGGCTTCACCTCTTCATTGTTGGTAAATCTTTTGCTACCGAGCTATTTTTTCAAGTTTTTCAAGAGAAAATAATCCAAGGAGGCCAAATTTGACGGAAAGGTTGCGTGAGGAAGCAAATTGAACTAATTAATTTTGGCAACCGCGACAAAGGATATGTGAACTGGTGCATTGTCTTGACGAAACAGTACGTTTTTAGTCAAATGCGGTCGGTTTTTCTTGATTTCATCACTCAAACGCTGCAATAAATTTGCATAATCTTAGCCGTTGATTTTTTTTCTTCTTGAAAGTAATAATCAATAAAAATTATCCCATGCACATTTAAAAAAAACTGACGCCATAACCTTGTTTCCAGATGGAACTGTCTTTGCCTTCTTTTTCAGTTTATTGTTTTGACTCTTTCTTCATCTCAGGTGCGAAGTGATAGATCCATAATTATGAATCCACGCAAAAACTCAGCTTTATTGCTGTGAAGCATTGCCAAACAGGCGATTGAAACATTCTCACGACGCAGGTATTGTTACATTGTGACCAAACGCAGCATCCATCTTGGGAACAGTTTTTTCATGTCTTAATTTTCAGTCAATATGCAATGTACAGCACTTTTAGAAATTTCTACAATGTCTGTTAACTTGTGTACTTTTAGTCGGCGGTTATCCAATATTATTTTAAGTATTTTTTTAACCATTTCTGGTGTGGTTACCTTATTTGGTCGACCACTGCTATGTTTGTTTGGCAGCTCGTACGGCCTTGTTTAAACTGGGTCACCTAATATTTTAATGTTGTAAACGAAGAAGCAAACTCCCCGAGGATAGAATCTAGCCCGGTTTTGATATTGGTTGAACTAAAACCTTTCAAATGAAAGTATTGCATCAAATAATGATAACTAATTTTTTGCCATGCTCATAAATTCACTGAAAGCGTTCACTGTTGGTAGCTGTCATTTGGCAAAAAAATTACCAATCAGAGATGCGTTACGGCCGCCATAACCTCCTAGTGAGTAAATACAGTAAAACTTGATTGAAGAGGAACGCGATTAACTGCTCAAATTGTAAGTTAGTCAAAAAGCTTAACCAATAAGGGTGTAGTTCCGGTAGAAAAGAAAATGACAGAGTTCTAATAAATGATGTGATATATTGAACACTGGACAAGAGTTAATTTATTCGGGTTTGAAAGTACACTTTTTTCCTGTAAAAATAGCATCACCAAACGAAAAAGACGTTAATATAAGATTTTTAAGATGAGGATGAAGTTCGTGGGTCCAATATTAAGCTCACAATTTAAATTTGAAGTTCACTAAAATCCCATAACAAACACATGTAAAAGAATTGTTCCGCAATATTGTATAATAATTAATTTATTTTGCTAACAGTCCATGCGTGCAGAATGGGTTCCCTACTCGACGCTTGCCGAAGTACCAGTCACTACTAATCCGTTGCGTCAAGGATCCATAATTTCGAGTACTTTTGCGCCCTAGGGATGTTTTTTAAAGTGGGTGCCGCCGAAGGCTGCGCTAACTATTGGTAAATACATTATGAATGTAAAATACACTAAAATTTAATTTTTCATAGGCGAGGTTACAATTGTAAAAAAGCCGATGGGAAAATAGCATTTTAAATTAATTTTTAAAGCCTTTTTTTTAAAATTTGTGGATCAACCGCAAATTTCATTTTTTTATTTGTTTAGTGCATTATTATCTTTCAGAAAATAAAAAAGATCATGAAAATCGCAATCCAGGTTGATTAATCCTCCCGAACACTGCATCACAACAATAATTTGGATTAATTATTTCGAGTCATTTCATAACAAATCAACCAAGAATTTTTATCAATCTCTTCGGTTCTGCTCATGGGTAAAGTAACCCGTTCACGCTGTATGACCTTCCAAAAAATCCGAATTTTGCTTGTAGAGCTTTGTTAAATTATTTCTACTGGCTGAACTTTAGCAGACACGATTTGGTTTTTGAAATGTCATCATCATCATCAGCTATCATGGATTAAACCAATTGGTCTGTTCCGATTCTCATATGATAACTTTGTCATCCTTTCAGAATTGGTCGTTTTTTTTGGTTGGTTTTTGAAACGTGGTTATCGAAAATCTCTTTTCGGTTAATCTATTTGGGTAAATAATCAATATCAAAAATAGAGATCCTGTTCAAATTTTGAATTTGATTGGCCCTTCCCGAAAAACAGTATAATTTCAAAATTGGAAACAAATATGCATATAGTTTTCAGTACAGAATTGCCTACTAGCATACCAAATTTTAGAACAGAGACGCTTTTGGTGTCTGAATAACACAAAAATAAATGATCGTGGGTATGCAAATTTGAGTATTTCTGTATTATAATACTTTTTAGGAAACGTATGCTGACAAGGCACTAGACCAACATATTATTATAAACGGATATTTAGTGACAACGACCTGGGAAATGCTGATCACGCTTTTATGAAGTATCAATAAATATACGTAAAGGAGTTTGTTTACGGACGGTATTTATACCGCTCGATAATGTAATTGTTGATTAAATAAATAATTGTTAATCCAACTGGAAGTTTTCTGAATAAACTAACGAATTTTCTGATAGTCAATGGGAAACATCTTATATTAACAAACTTTTATATTTCAAAACATCCGCAAAACATAAGTGAAATATAATAAAGAAAGACATGAAACAAATTCTAACTCCCAAAAGCAGCATGGAATAAGGAGGAAAGTGATGGCTATTCAATGACACGTAGGAACAAATAGAAGAAAGAAGAAAAAATAAACTACTGAACGCTAAAATCCGATATTTGCAATTCTCTCAAACGCAATATTAAACGATCATGCTGAAAGGATTAAAACGAATATTTGAAAAGTGTTTGCATTGAACTACAGGATCGCGTGGAACACTCAACCTGGGTCGGGTAATTTGCGATCTATTCTACATCATTTGAATTTATCATTATTTCTGTTAATTGATTATAATGATAGGACTTTCTTGTTATGAACGTTCCATTTCGAGAAATGGAACATTTATCCCCTCTAAACAACCATTAGAATGTAGTGAAAGTTACCTTAATCTGGATTGGAAAAGAAGCCACGCGAAAGATGTGAATATCAAAATTGGCAATACGTCATTGAATAAAATCTTCTGTGGCACAAAATATTTTTACTTTATCATAATATGTAATATGAGAAAGTATTGTTTTCGTGCAGAAATAAAATTTGAGATTTTGATGGATTTACACTTTTGAGGTTCCCTGAGTAAAAAAACAATTTCAAAAAATGTGTGTGTGTGTGTGTGTGTGATGGTGTGTCTGTGTGTCTGTGGTCAAATTTTGTGCGCGACCTACAGCAAAAATGAATACGAATTTTTAAACAATTAAGATTAAGATTAGATTTTGGTTAAAATTGGTTCACGGAAACTATTTTTAAATCTTGTTATTTAATATTAGTTTTAATTAATATTTCAAAACTAATAGAAATTTCAAAACCAAATTTAGGATTTAGCATACTTATGTCAAGATTTAGAACTGATTAAATTTTAGTTAAAATTGGTTTATAAAACTATTGTTTTTTTTGTTTTTTTAATAGTCTTTATTTCATATTTTAAAACTAATAAGAGTTTCAAAACCAAATTTGATATTTCGTATCTTTATGGTAGGAATTAAAACTGATTAAAATTGGTTCATTGAAACTGAAGCTGATTAGATTTTGGCTGAAATTAGTTGAAGGAAAATATTTTTCTTTTTAATTATTAAAATAATTTTTTTAATATTTAATAAAAGTATGATAAAGTCATGGGCATAGCCACATCCGATTTTTTTTGGGCAAATAAAAATGTGAAGAACTTTTTCGTCCACCTAATATTATTTTATGAATGGAGTAATTTTTTTGGCTCAGATCACGGTAGCGGCTTGCTAATAGGCTCATAGCTATGTGGGTTAATTCCATCCAATCACCGTTTTACGTTTTCATAAAAAAAGTTAAAAACCTTTTTTTTCAATTTAAAAAATTAAATTTCTTTTTTAACTAAAAACTATAGAAATGGTTAACATTTACAAATTTACAGAGATAAAACGAAATATAAAAGGATTACAATTAGACCTAGAAATAGAAAATCGACCGGTAAATACAGGAGGGATCGACGAAAAATGAAACATTCTTACCAATACAATTACGACTATGTTGAACAATGAATCAGGCTTAATGCGAAGATTCCGGATTCAAATGTCGAATGTTGGTCTGGATTAATATGTTTTTTATTATTATTAAATTACACAGAATTACCTCTAAGAATTGACTTGATCAATCTTCGCGACAAAATTATCCTAATTGAATATTTTAAACATAAAACTATTACTAAAATTGCTCGAAAACATAGTGCTTTTATCTATTCCAATTTACTTCGAAAACATTTTATCGGAGAGTTCACTATACGAAGTGGGCATTTAGTAAAAAAATTATAATTTTATTTTGTTTAAATAAAATGTTCAGTCATTTATGTAACTTTTAGGTACTACTAAAGTTTGTTACTAAAAAGTGCAGCAGAACTTTTCTAATTTCAAAACTTTTTTTATATCCGTCACATCTCCGTTTTTAGACGTCGTCAAGGGCATGTCAGTGTTGTTTGTAAACCAACCTTTGATATTATTAAAGATACTAGATAATTCTATTTTTCTCTGTTTCTCTATTTCTCTGGCCCTTAAAAAAGAAACCGGCTCACCGGGCATTATTAACTTCTTTTCCCGCCGATTGTTTCTTATTTTCTGTTTCTGGAACAATTTATAGGACTGTTATGAATTTAAGTTAAAATGAAGAGACGGTCATTGGCCTGGTTGTTAGCGCGATCAACTGCTAATGTAAGGCGCCCCGGTTCGAATCCGGGTAGAGCTCACTTTGCAATGCCGTCTCCGTGCTTCGGAAGGTACGTAAAACGGTAGTCCTCTCACAAGGTGCTGGCAACATCTTTGAGGTATTAATTGCTAAAGTGCCCTCTTGAGAGGACGGGTAAACGACTTAGGTTGTAGTCGTCGTACGACAACGTCGCAAGACGTTTAAAACCGATTATATACATGTATATGTTGCTATATCAGATTTGAACTGAAATGAAAATCAAATTTATTTTGAAAATTTTATATAAAATAAGGGAAATCATAAATAAATAAACAAAAATTATTTTTCAAAATTTAAATTTTATGTTCAATTTTAGTGACAAGATCATCGAACTTATTGTTTTTTTTTTAAAACTCTGCCAGCTCGCGTAAATTCTTTGAGTATCCAAAATTGTAAAATTAGTAATATTTATTAGATCACAATGTTTACAACACACATTGTTGAGAAAATTGAGAAAAAGAAAATTAATTTATGATGAGAGTTTTAGTTAAATAATAACAAGGCAGATGTCGCCAATAGCAGGTTTCACAAATTTTTATTTACAGGAAGGTAAAATAAATTATAAAATATTATAACAATGTTTTCAATATTATAATACATACAGGGTGCCCCCGTGATCGTGGAGAATCTTTGAGGAGGTGGTGATAGAAGACACTTTTCTAAGACAAATTTTAAATAAAATTTTTGTCCAAGTCCAAACCCTTGGGGGTACCTCTCTTTAAAGCAATTTTTGAATCTCTGATTTCAAACGGTCATAGCTCCGATATTATTGATTTTTTAGACTTAATAGATTAGAACTTTTTTAAAGATCACTCGCTTATCTACAAATTAGGTTATAACCTCCTATTGTCTAGGATGAACAGATTTCGAGTTATGAATTAAATTAGAGAAGAAATGTCAAAAAATTGCAAGTTTTATTTTTTATTTTTCTTGCGAATCCTGTATCTTTTAAACGAAACTACTTACAAAAACTAACGGCCCAATTCGGGTAGAAAATTTAACGGGCTATAACTTTAGTCTACTAAAATTTTTGGAAAACCAACCCATTTCACAAAAAGTTCCAAAATAATCCTCAAGGTCGGTACAAAAAATTTAATAGTCATACAGGGTGTTTCCGTGTCTACGGTAAATCTTTGAGGTTGTGATAAAGGACACTTTTCTAAGACAAATTTTCAAATAAAATTTTTGTCCAAGTCCAAACCCTTGGGGGGCACCCTTCTTTAAAGAAATTTTTTGAATTTCTGCCTTCAAACGGTCATAGCACCGAAACCATTGATTTTATGGTATTAATGGATTAGTAATTTTAAAGATCACTCGCTTATCTACAAATTAGGTTATAATCTTCTATTGTCTAGGATGAACAGATTTCGAGTTATGAATTAAATTAGAGAAGAAATGTCAAAAAAATTGCAAGTTTTATTTTTTTATTTTTCTTGCGAATTCTGTATCTTTTAAACGAAACTACTTACAAAAACTAACGGCCCAATTCGGGTAAAAAATTTAACTGGCTATAACTTTAGTTTATTAAAATTTTTGGAAAACCAACCCATTTCACAAAAAGTTCCAAAATAATCCTCAAGGTCGGAACAAAAAATTAATAGGCATACAGGGTGTTTTCGTGTCTACGGTAAATCTTTGAGGTTGTGATAAAGGACACTTTTCTAAGACAAATTTTCAAATAAAATTTTTGTCCAAGTCCAAACCATTGGAGGGCACCCCCCTTTAAAGAAATTTTTTGAATTTCTGCCTTCAAACGGTCATAGCACCGAAACCATTGATTTTATGGTATTAATGGATTAGTAATTTTTGAAAGATCATTTATTTATCTACAAACTGGTTTATAATTTTTATCCTCTAGGATTAACTAATTTTTAGTTATGAATTAAATTAGGAGATAAAATGTTAAAAACTTGAAAGTTTTATTTTTTCGTTTTTTTTGCTCAATTTGGCAAACTAATGGCTTAATTTGGATAGCAAATTTAACGGGCTATAATTTTAGTCTAGTAACAGTTTTTGGAAAATCAACCCATTTTACAAAAAATCCCAAAATAATGAACAAGGTCAAAAAATTGCTTTAAAGAGAGGTACCTCCCAAGAGTTTCCACTAGAACAAAAATTTTATTTAAAAATATATCTTGGAAAAGTATCTTCTATCACAACCTTAAAGGTTTACCATGTACACGGAGACACCCTGTATGACTATTATATTTTTTGTACCGATCTTATTCATTACTTTGAGATTTTCTGTAAAATGGATTGCTTTTTATTTTAAAAATTTTAGTAGTCTCAAGTTATAGCCGGTTAAATTTGCTATCCGAATTGGGCCGTTAGTTTTATGTAAGTAGTTAAAAGATACAGGGTTTGCAACAAAAACGAAAAATAAAACTTGAATTTTACATTTCTTCTTAATTTAATTCATAACTCACAATCGTTTATTCTAGACAATAGAAGGTTATAAACTAATTTGTAGATAAGTAAATTTTCTTTAAAAAATCACTAATCTATTAATACCATAAAATCAATGGTTACTCTGATACGGCCGTTTAAAGGCAGAAATTCAAAAAATTGCTTTAAAAAGAGACACCCTCTAAGGCTTTGGACTAGAACAATAATTTTATTTGAAAATTTGTCTTAGAAATGTGTTTTTTATCACCACCTTAAAGATTCTTCACTGTCACGGGGCACCCTGTATATTATGTACTTACATAAATAAATTTCATAATTATAAAATTTTTTCTTAGCGATTTTTGAAATTTTATACTTCTCTATAATTTTTTCTTGTTTCTGGTTAATTCTTTTTGGAATAAAAGATATATGTACATTTAAAAAAAATACAAACGCTGATTAATATTAATTAAAGCGTTTGCAATTCCAAATTTATATGAGTTTTTTTGATTTGTCGAAATAACGAGCGAAATAATAAGTCCAATTTTTATAAAATGGTTTGAATTTATTTCTGCTATATTTATGCGTTTCAAGTTGCAATTACGACTAAAGTTCACTCACTTATATAAATATATAAGCAATTACATCGTTCAACAGGAAATGTGACTTCAGTTTAGATACTATTTAATATAAAATAATATA
Organism: Lycocerus yunnanus; assembly: GCA_036346125.1. NCBI lineage: Eukaryota > Metazoa > Arthropoda > Insecta > Coleoptera > Cantharidae > Lycocerus > Lycocerus yunnanus. Next base: position 382,957 of record JARFIX010000078.1, on the reverse strand, counting down.
ACAATAATATATTTTATTCACCTCAGGTTAATAATGAATAAATGTGCATTTATCAAAAACTTTGCCGTAGTTTTAAAGAAAATTTATGTATAAAACGAATTAACATAATTGATTTTAGATTTTAGGGTGGATCCGAGATTTACCGTGGTTGCGTTTGTCAAAACCGACTCTCCGCTCCAGATGCTCCGGGCCGTTTTAATAAACTCTTTACTTACTAAAAATATCCCTAGAACGGTCCTACTTCGCAAAGTGTGTTACTAGGTAGGGTGAATTTAACATACAGACGCTGATTAATATTAATTAAAGCGTTTGCAATTCTAAATTTATATGAGTTTTTTGATTTGTCGAAATAATAAGTCCAATTTTATAAAATGGTTTGCAATACGTTTTGTTGTTGTTGCTGTTGTTGAATAACATGTAATAAATGGATAATTGATTTGATCTAACTGTGCTATAATATTATTTATTAAATACGCTTTTGTTGTGTACAAGTCTGCAGTACTGCAGATATTATTGTGCTCACCGAACTTCAAATTCAATCAACTTTCGCGGCGAGTTGGCCGGCGGCGAGTTGTCCCAGCCCTCTGACTATGGGGCTAAAGATAAACCAGCAGAATACCAAATATATGAGATGTCGGAGAGAAAATACAGAAAGAAAAACGGATTTGGAAGTCGACGGTAAAACGTATGAAAAAGTTCATAATTTTAGCTACCTGGGAGTCCAAGTAAACAAAATAAAAGTGAATAAAAGCAGGACCTTAAAGAAGAATAAAATAAGGGGCGACAGTTCGAATTTCCGGATCGGGATTTTTACCATTTTTAAAGTGGATTATGAAAGATGAGCATCTAATTAGCGTATAAAAAACATAAAATTTGCGGTCATTACAAAAATTTTGGAAAAACCAAATTTTAAAAAATTAATTTGAATGCAATTTTGTCATTGGCTCTTTTGAACTGTAACACCGCTCAGTGAAATTAAAATAAATTGTGAAGACAGTAATGATACCAGAATCTCATTTTTACAACAAATTATGAAGGATGAGGGTTTAATTAACTAATAGAAAAATTAAATTTGTGATCGGACAACAAATTTCAAAAAAAATTCACTTTTTGTGTAAATCCGACTCTTGACGTAGTTGCGTTTATCAAAACCCACTTTCCGTACCCTGCGCTCTGCTCTGCTCCAGGCGCTACAAACGGTTTTAATAAGCGTTTTACTTACTAAAAATATCCCCCAAGATGATCCAACTCGAAAAGATGTGGATGTTGACGCGACGGATATCAGGGAGCGACTGGTATCTCCCCAAGACTAGTCACTATCAACCCAGACGCAGCACGCGGACTGGTGATAGAATGGCCATTCCAATAACGTAATACCTCGCAATAATACACTTACAAGTATTTTTTATGGAAAAATTGTGATTTTCAAAATTAAATGGTTGCCTTATTACAAGTCCGACAACTTTCATCCTCACCTTAAAGAGCTTGTATTTTTCTGTTCTTTCGTTTGGTAAAGCCATTTCTATAGGAAAAAGTGTATTTTCGATTCAGGGAATTCGAACTCTTACCCAACAAGGAAATCGAGAGTATTTCGCAAACAGATGACTCTTAACTAATGGGAACTGGTCAAAGAAAACCAAAATAAAAATTTACAAAATGTTGATACGCATTGTGATAACATATGCGGCTGAAACAATTTGCATGAGCAGAGAAGAGAAGAGAAGAGAAAGAGGAGGTGGGGATCTTTGAGAAAAAGATTTTGAGAAGAATATTGGACTCAACAAGAGATAAGAAGCACCAAAAAGGACTAAGATCGAATAGAGAAACACTAACAGCAATCGAAGAAGACATAGTGAAAACGATCAAGTCAAGAGGAATAGGTTGGTTTGGCTTCGTGATAAGAAAGGGAGAGGGTGCGATGATGAAAAGATTACGGAATGAAAACCCATGGAAGACCAAGTAAAAGGCAGACCCATTCTAAGATGGAACGACTAGGTAGCGGAAGACTTGGAGAAGATGAAGGTCAGTAGATGGAAAGAAAAGGCGAAAGACAGACAGCTACGAAGAAAAATAATATCAGATGTGAAAACGGGTACATACAGGGTGTCTCAGTAACCGTGGAGAATCTTTGAGGTGGTGATAAAGGACACTTTTCTAAGACAAATTTTCAAATAAAATTGTTGTCCAAGTCGAAACCCTTGAGGGGTATCTCCCTTTAAAGCAATTTTTTGAATTTCTGATTTCAAACGGCCACAGCTCAATATTATTGATTTTTTAGAGTTAATGAATTAGAACTTTTTAAATATTACTCTTATCTACAAATTAGGTTATAACCCCTTATTGCTTAAAATCAACGCGAGTTATAAATTAAATTAAAAAAAAAATCTTTAAAAAATCCAGGTTTTATTTTTTTACTTTTCTTGCGAACCCCGTGTCTCTTAAACTAAATGTCTGAGAAAAAAATTAATGGCACAAACCAAATAAAGAATTTAACGGGCTACAACCTTGGTTAAATAATTTTTTGGAAAACCAACCGTTTTCACAGAAATTCTGAAAATACTAAACAAGGTGTAAGTAAAAATAAAATAAATAATAAATAAATTTTAAAATTTTTAGCAAAATTGCTAAAAATCTCAATTTGATTTATAGCATTTGTTTTAATGTCAAAACGTATTGTAGCGTTTGACGTTTAAACGACATTGTTATAAAGCCCATTAGTTTATCGATAATTACTTTGTTAATTTACATTGTTTATACAATTTATATTGTTAATTAGTTTGTTTTATTAGCTTTAAGCGTAATTTCTTTTCGTGTTTTATTTAATATCAATATTATGTTTTATTTAAACCGCAAATATGCTGATATGCATTTTTGCAATGGATAAAGGAGAATACCAAAGAAGATATCCCTAAAGAAGGCTTCCAGATGCAAAAGTCGTTTCTAGTTTTTCATTAAGTCTAAAAAATTAATAATATCGGAGCTATGACCATTTGAAACCAGAAATTCAAAAAATTGCTTTAAAGGGAGGTACTCCCCAAGGGTTTGGACTTGGACAAAAATTTTATTTGAAAATTTGTCTTAGAAAAGTGTCCTTTATCACCACCTCAAAGGTTTTTCTCGGTCACGGGGACACCCTTATATATTTATAGTAGAATGCATTGTCAAATAATAGAGAACTAATCCACCTCATGAGATATGTAGTCAAGATTCAAATGAGAATAAAGCACTTATTATTTTGTTGTAAAAAATATCTTGAAAACTGAGGCTTTTCAGTGGGATTGCCGGATAACCGAATTATCATCAGTCCGGCCTTATTTTTGTAACAACCCTGTTAATTTGGCCAAGATTTTCAAATTTTTGTTTTCATATTTCCAAAAAATGGATATTTAGATTTGAAACAGTTTCCAACATTATTTATGTCAAGGTAAGATGTATTTGGCTTAAAATTGAGATAAATTCTACCTACAAGTTAATAATTTTTAAACCAATATTGATTTTTGTTTTGTATTTACTGGTAGGGCGCTCTGTCGTATAATAGCAAAACTACGGATGTTTTCCCAATTATGTGCTTGATGAACAGCTTTATGTATGACGAGCTACTGTTAACGGATGCTAAATATAAAGCGGAGACTGTAGTTTATTTTGTTTGTTTATGGCATTGCAGCAAGAGATGGAAGCACGTGAAAATAATATAGCAATATTATGCTTATTCGACTTGAAATGGAACTGAATTTTCGGCTGGGAACTCGAACGAACCTGGTTACGAACAGCAGCTGACTAGTTACTAGAAAATCAACAGTATTCACTTGCAGAATAAGTAGTTACGTGAGTTGTTTCATTGGTTAATGAAAAAGACAGTCGGTGGTATGAGTGAACAACACTTATCAATTTTTCAACCCTTAAAAAATCAAAAAATCGACAGTTCAAAATATTGAAATGTAAAGTATTTGCGAAAATCCTTTCAAAAATTCGTTTAATTCATCATGAATTTTACATCGCTTTATTGGATCAATATTTTCAAATAGGTAAGTAAATTTTATTTTGTGTATTTAATTTAAATAGAAAATAAACCCCAATGATGAATTAATGTGAATGTTTCAATCCAATAACGTAAATTTCGATACATTATGACATTTATTTAAAATATTTATGCAATAATTTGAAATTCAAATTAAGATATTTTAAATTTTTGAATTAAAATTTTGTTTCGTAAATTAAATATTTTTTTAACTATTTGATCAGAATTTTGTTAATATCGATTTGGGAAAATAAAGCTTCAAAATTACACTAAAAAATACATGTGTGCATATAGGTAATGTACATATTTGTTGTTGTTAATTCATCTATTTTTTTTACCTTTTGCAGACTTTCAATTTCACTTTATTTGAAAACAAGTTTCGACTTCAATTAAACGTGAAATGTTCTAATTAAAAGGGAAAGATCTCATAGATACGCAATGTATGCGTTAGATATTTCAAATTGTAACAATTTTTTAAATTAAATTTTTACGTAATAGTAATTTTAGTTGACATTGATGTAATTATTTAATCAAATTTCAGATTTAAATCGTCATTTTTTATTGGATAATAGCAAATTAAATGTAACGTCAATTAATTTATTTAATAAGTAAAATTATACCTTTGCATCATGAGATTTTTGAGTAACCGAATTATCTATTGAGGATAAAATCGTTAAAAATTCGTATCCAAATTACATAATTTAAAAAAATTGTGCTACATTTTATTATAGGGGTTGATGTTTGTAAGCGACTTGGAAATTAGGGAGTCGAAACCCCTACCTCATTATTAGATGACACATCGAACTAGTAAATAATTAATTAACAATTGAATTTTTCTGAAAAATGCTTCTTTTTATTTAAAATTACAAGTAGGTTTCTAGTTGAATATTGGCAACTATTGGGAAAACGGTGTGGTAATGGAAATAGCTACATGCACAATTAGCAAAACGTAAATGTTGACTCTGGAAATGTGGGAGGCCTTTGGACGTGTCAATATGCTGTAGTACATTTTGGCCTAGATGTGTATATTTTAGGCTATCTCATGAGAATACTTCAACTATGGTAGATAATGAAGCTCTTAAATTACATATGAAGTTTAATCCGAAACTAACATTAAAGGAGCTAGTTGCTACAATACAATGCTGTATTACACATTCGACAAAGGAGAAGTTGGACTTTACTCTAATTCAGAAAACACAATCAGGCCATATATATGCAAGTTTCTTAATTAAACTTCTTTTTGGTACTTGATCCTGGTAAAAAGAGTCAAAAAAGCATCAGCACTTCCTAGTTTTGAAGACAATTGGCTTTTCACACTAGAAATTGAAAATTTATCGTGAGAAGGAAACGGATTATAGATAAGAAGCACAATTGTTATTTATATGAAATGAGATTTTTTAAAACCAAACAATTTTTAAAATGTAAAATTACTGAGTTATTCAAAACATTTGATCAGATGAGATTCAGACAAAAAAGTTCCTTTGTTTTACTGAAAAACAACATGATGTGATAATATGACCCATGGACATGGGTTCTTCCGCGCTCTACCTTTTGGAATTACAACGTAACCTGCTTCAAATTGTTGTTTAGAATTTGCGATATAGGAAACGGGAAGTTAGTTTATAATTATCTCAATTTTATGGAAGTATTTGTTTGGTAATAAATTTGTTTTGTTTACCGTTTCAATATTAATATTAAATTTTTCATTGAGATTTATTTGAAAAGGTCAATTTTTTAAATACTTCGAATATCAATTTTACCGGAAAAAAATATCAAATATATCCAAAAAAAATTTTTCTCTTAAAGATTAAGCATTTGGCTAATCAATCTTAGTACATGGTGCCAGGAAAGATTTTAGACATGTGAAAGAAGTAATGAAGCGAGTATAACAAGGGTTAGAAAATTCAAAAAGTTTTTCAGTATTGCTTTAACATACTCATTTAATGTTAAATAAAATCAAATCGGATGTCTATAACTAACCTTCAACGTTTAATTGGAAGAAATTAAAATAAGATCTAGAAATACTCTAATATATAGGGTGTCCAATTTAAAATATTGCAATTTAATGCTTTTGGTTAAATTTAACACTCGGTATATTTTAAGCTGTTCAATTCTTAAACTCGTCAATTAAATTTTTTATATTTTTTAATAAATAATATATCAGGTATAAAAGAAGGCTGCCTTGGTGAACCACACTGTATTTCATCAATTACAAACCTTGAAATATTAAATTTAAAATCATTTATTCTTATTGAACTTCAACACTTGAACTTGAACGTTGGCTTTACCTTCTTCTTTGCATACGAGGTAGATTTAATATTTTCACAAATTTTAAAGGGGATTTTACAAAATTATTTATCTAATTGGGTTATTATATTGTGACCCTACAGACCCCAATTAGGTTAATCAAGTCCACTCGGACGAACGTTTGTCTTATTATTTACATATTTATTTTTAAATTTAACAAAGATAACAATAACTGAAAGGACACATAGTAGTTTCATTGTAGTAAATATTCTTTTAAAAAGAAAAGCAAAGTGGGTGGTAGGATACATCCTTGTTCATTGTGGGAGCGTGAACGATTCTTGACGTGAAATCCGAACCAAAATGTTTGGTAACAAAAATGTATAAAAACACTTTACTGACTGCTTATAATAACGGAGCATTTATAAAAGTTGAAAAACTTTTCGATAAAATTGTTAGCTTAACCCTTCACCATCGTCGCGTCGTGGGTTTTCATGACCGCATCGCTATATAAACAAGGTGGAACTCGAAAGACCGCCGTGCCTAAACTTCTACAGCTACCTTCCTGGTTTACTATTAAATAGTATTTTGCAATAATTTTCCGATAATCGTACATTTTTTCATTGGTAACACAAATTTAAATTAAAAGTTTAATGCTTAAACCTTTCTCTTAGAGAAAGAGGCTAATCCCAAAAATGGGCGGAAAAGGCTAACTAAGACAAACATAAATTATCTATACAAAAAAATGTATTTTAAGAAAATACTCAGGGTTGGGGGGGAGCTGAATTACCCAAAATAATTACCACTAAACCCAAAATCTCTCTCCGCACAAATGATTTTTAAAATTTTGTTAATTAAAACATCAACAGAAAATATTATAGTTTTTTCTCGATTCGAAAGCACTTTCAGACCATTCGCGATTTAAATTTATTTTTTCCCCAGTTGGTTTGTACTATTAATAATAATAATATTATTTGGTTTGTAATATTATTTCAAACTAAATTCTTTTGCTTTAAAACCCAACAATTTATAGTCACTTTTATGATATATTTTTGAAGGACATAGATTTAGACATTTATAAACAATAAATTGTTATTTATAGTAGGTGTAATAAATAATTTATTGTTTTATTATTATTTTTTAAAGAAAAAGTAGAAGGGGGCCCAAAAATAAAATCTTGCACAAGGCACACGAAAATTTTATAAACATTGAACCTAAAATTTTATATAAACATAAATATTTTCAAAAGGATCCTGTTTGAATTGAACCTTAGAGGGGATTATTTCCTTTCTTATTCTTTCAAATTAATTCATGGGTAATGAATAAAAAAAACGAAAAAGATTTTTAATAATTTTGAGGGTTTTCGAAATTTTGAAGAAATTTTTAATTTTGGCCACTTCAGTCGAATTTTATTCAAGTGATCTGAAATCAAGAATTTATAACATCGTAGTTCGTTGGTAGGATTATATTTACATTAAATTAAAATTTTTTAACAGGTTAACTGAACACTTAACGAAATTTAATTAATGTTGATTTTTCAAATTTTAATTGAACACTTCACCGGTGGCGCATGTGTAAAATTTACACAATTTATTTTTGTTCTGTAACCTTTTACATGAACGGTTCATAATCCTCAAACTCAAATTATGTTATCTCTTAGGAAGAATCCTTCTTTCTAACTTAGTAGGCCTAACGCAGTAATAGGATGAAAAGTCCAAAATTTCTACATGTCACCAGTATACGTCGAGCCTGAATTCTCAAAAATCTCAAACTTTCAAAATCTCGCTTATCGGAAATAATCAATTGTAGGAAAAATAATTAAAAGTTCATATTTCTGAATAGAGTAAGTTTTAAGGGTGAAACATAAATATAGTTTACTAGATCTTTGGAATATGTTTAATTTCAATAAACATTAATTGAAAAAATGCTAAAAAAAATTAAATCTAAAAAGGAATGCGTTTAAGGGGGTAAATTAAAAATATATTGCAATTAAAAATTAAAAAATTTAAGATGAGCTTAATTGGAGTTGACAACTATGAGAAATATACTTAAAAAAGTAAATCTTGAAAGAGGGGGAGACTAGGAGGCAGCCGAAAATAAATTGAACTAAAAATCTAATAACTTGGGGTTAAGCTTCATTTTAGATAAGATATAGGAAGAATAATTTAAAAAATTAAATCTTTTTTGGGGGTTGATGATTCTCAAATCATTATTTTAATAAATTACAATAATATTAATTTTAAAAATAATTTTAATAAATTAAAATAATAGGAGGTGAATTGAGAATAAATTGCTCTAAATTTTTTAATACACTATTTTTGTTTCACCCTTAAAACTCACCTCGTTCAGAAATATGAGTTTTTTAATTATTTTACCAACGGTTATGTCCTTTTATGGGAAGAATTATGGTTCCTGAACTGGGTTTTAACGATTTTTAAACGCAATCATGAAAAATAATAATGCAATTTACGTTTAAAAAAAATAAAATTTGCAGGTGGTCCTCAAATTTTGAAAAGAAACGGTTTTAAAAATTAATTTAGAATGCGATTTTTCATTGGCTCTTCTCAAACCGTAACCCCGTTCATAAAAAATTAGTATTTAGGGTTAAAACTTAAGGCTTTTAAATAGAGTATTTTATATTAATTTATAATATAATTGCAAATGGTAGCTCGCAATAATAAAAGAAAACATTCCTGGGTCAGAACAAAGCTCGAAATTATGGATTCTTGAAACAGCGGACCCGAGAGTCAACTGGTAAAACTCATTAAAAATATCCTCGAGCCAAAACTAATCTAGAAAAAAATAAATTTTTAAGCAACGGGGTCCGAGAAGAGGTTAAACTTATTAAAAATATTCCTGGGTTACAAAAAAAGTTGAAATTATGGACCCGTGAGCCGCTGGATCCGAAAGTCAATTGATGATTCGTCTAGTGATAAATGTTAAGACCTAGGCTACGTGCACGTACTGTCATCAAAATGCGTAGTATTATGTACATATGATGAAATAATAACTTCCATATGTTTGTTTTTGTAATGAATATTTAATTTTTTTTAAATTTTATTATTTGAAAGTAGAGGTCAAACTGAAACATCAGTTTTTTTAAGGTTTTTTGAGTATTTTTGGTATGAGAAAAAAATTATTGCAATTCAAAAAGAGTTGAGGTTATAACGTAATAGCTCTAAACAAGCGAGGTTTTAAAAATCAATCAGAATTAAGAAAAAATGCCATGCTGCCAAGCGATTTTTATATAACTGGCGGTAATGCAGATAATTTGTCAAATGTTTGTAAACAAAATTATTTGTTTATGAATTTACCTACGATATGTATTTTCACTTTGTGAAGATAATAATCGTTAAATACACACGATCACTATTTTATTTATGATGTAAAACTCGTGTCATATCTGACAGCCACCAACTTACATGTTAGACAACATCGCACAACCACGTTTAACTTTGATTGGTTAATCGCCGCGGGAAAATTAAATATTTTTCTAAAATTCAAAAAAAAATTTTAATTGTACAAAAAGTTTTGAGACCAACTAATTGCATCAGTATCCTGCATTTTCATCCGACTTTTATATTTATATGTTATTTTACAAATTTAAAACTAACGAAACTCCTCTATTTAAGTTTTTGTGGGATTTGGTGCTAGGAAAAATTAACAATATAAATTATAAAATTTCCTATAATTTTTCTAAGTTTTTTAGGAGTTTTTCTCTCGAGTATATAATTAGTTAAATTGTCAAAAACGTTAAAAGTGTAATAAATCAGGTTAAATTAAAATAAAAACTATTATTTTTAATGCAGTAGTTTTGACCTAATCGATGAGCTTCATTAAAGCGAAATGTAGCTATGTTCGAACAAGATAATATATTAAGGGTTTTTCATATAATTGTATTTTTAATTAAATTGAAAGTAATTGTTATTAATGGTTAAATTATTAAAATGCTTGTACATATTATTGTTTTTTTTTTAAATATACAAATTTTAATAGAGTCAATTTCGGTTAATCGGGACATATCGGGCTAGGATATTTTGGTTCAATTGCGGATGGCCCAAATAGGCAAAGTTTGCTTAAAACTTAAAATATTTGAAAAAAAAATAAAGTTGAGGTGATAGGCCAATGAAAATCTAACAAGTAGACATCTTTTTCACAACACACTACTACTTGTCTACTTGTCAACTTGTTAAATTTTCATTGGCCTATCACCTCAACTATATTTTCTTTTCATTTATTTTTTCTTTGAGTTTATAATTCAGGTCGACTGTGTTTATCTTTTTTGCATTTCTAAAAATTTCCAAAATTATTTAAAAAAAAATTTTTAATTAATTTTTTTATTTCTCCAAATTCAAATTTTGGTGCTGCTATCTATTAAAATATTTGTGTTTGGATACGTTTTAATGAACCTAAAAAATCACATAATATTACTTATGTATATCATGTAAATAACAGAAAAAGAATTGACAATATTTACATTTGAAGGAAACCATTAAATGAAAAACTCGATCGTAGGAATCGAAATTAGCTGTTTTATTTTATTTTTGACTTATAAACAAAAGTTTAATTTTTAACTTTTTGTGAATAGGTTCCTCGGTTCGGTTCTTCTGAGACCTTTTTTGGAGCTATTTATTTTATTTTTTCTCTCGACTCACGAACGGTATTCGATGACCTGCAAGGAAAATATATAATTATACTAGGTATTATGTCAATATATAATACATACAAGGTTAGGAAAGCCGATATCGAATTTTTTACACTTTAATTTTTTAAATTTGACTTCTTTTCAACAGTAAAATTTTTTTTCTGCCTTTCTGATTTATAAAATTAAATTTATGGGCAAATAGGCATTTAGGTAGACATATAAATTTTGAAACATGAAGTTTTAGGAGAGAGGTATATCCTTACAGAAACTTCATTAAATTAAAATAAATATAAATTTTCATCCTAGTTGATGTATAAAAAAGATGCCCTGGGCAGCAAAATCCGGGCCCTGATGGCAATATAAATTTGAACATAAATAAACAAAACAAATGATAAAATAGTTTTGTGTTACACAGATCAAGCAGACTCATATATAATTGTTATTATTTTTTTTATATATATAAATATTTTAAATGATAAAGGTTCCCTGTATTGTATATGTTACTGATGACGACTGTGAGTCGGAAACACGTGCTTGTTATTAATAATATAAAATGTGATTGTTTTGATAAAACTGGTGTCATAATAAATTTGAATATTTTCGAATTTTGTATTGAAACCTAAAATTTGAATTTGATTTAAGAAATTCTTCGTGGGATGAATGTAGGGATTTTTAAAATCCCTGTATTGTAATAAAAAATGATAGGCGTCTTTCAACCCCATATAAAAATTTAATTTAAGGTTCTAAAATCCCTATATTCGGAAATCTGCTCATCATAAATTTACATACCCTCATTATTTATTCTATCTTTTGTCTCTAGGCCTAAATTCATCCATCAGATTAAACAGGATACCGCTAATGTACTATTTTCAGGTTATAAAACATTATTAGCCTACGAATCTTATTTTCTAATATGTTTCTAAATTTGTTACTAAAAATATCTACATTTTAATATTTTAAACTAATTTATTGTAATGCAAATGTAAATTCCACAATAAATTATTATGCTAACGATGCTTGTATTATCCTGGATTCTCACTAATCGCTGCTCATGGTGAAGGTTGTTTAGATTTTAGTAAACAAATAATATACCTGTGGTTATTGCACCTGATCTAAATAAATAATTAAACAATAGAAAAATATAATTCAATACAATACAATTTTATCATAATAACCCATCATTTCCTGAAATTTTATGAACGTTCTGAAATAAAATTTTTCTTTAGAAAATCGTCGATTCCAAATATATTTGACATAGATTTTATTTTTAAATTTGAAACACCAAAATTAAAAGTATTAGTGAAGATGTCAATTTACACAATTACACGAGGAGAAATTGTCGCTTTGAGAATTTTAGTTTACAATCGGAAATACTTGACCATGATATATATTACATTATTACAACAATACAAACGCAGTTATAAATCAACTTGACAAATTTATGGATTTATATAATTTACGTAATTTGTTCTGCTGGAAGCGTTTTTACCATTTTCTGCAATTATTTATATCAAATTGTATAAATAAATGTAAAATAGTAACCAAATTTGAATATGATGAGTGTTCTTACATAAACCTAAGGAAATTTCCAACTCCAAAGGGATGAGAACTAATATTTCTCGTTTACAGGACACGAAATTTCTTATGACAAGTTTTTACGAATATAATAATTTATATTTTTTCTTAAAATGCCATATAAAGGGCTGTAACTTAAAAGGAATGTCTTATCATCACAGAAAGGCCTAAAATTCTTAACATAATTGGCTATTTCGATACAAAACCTCAAACGTAATTCAACTATTTTAGAGAAATTCCTTCTAATATCAAATTTTATTTTTTATTTTACGGTAATTTTCAAATGAACATTGTGGACATGAACAAGCTGTAAACTATGCATGTAGTTGGTGATCTGATCACCTTGATTTTGAATCTTGCTTGAAAAACTGTTAGATAATAGCTGTGAATCATAAATTCAGTTCTCTGTTTTTTGATTTCAAAACTTTTCAAGATTTTGGTGTTTTTAGAGTTTCGTGTAAATTTCGAATAAATTTGACACATTCTCAAGTTTTTACATACAGTGTATTTCGAAAGTTCAGAAAACAAAGGTAACGCTCGAGTTAAATTTATTTGAAAAATTCAAAATGTCTTTTTTGCGCTTTTTTAACATCTTAAAGATGAATAAATTTTAGGTAGACGCTAATAGATAGCAGATAGCTTTTTGTACTATTAAGGTATTAAGTTATCGAGTTTGGAAACAATTTGTAGATAAAGCTCATTTTCATTGATAATGTATTCACACACGAAGCTACAATTTTGCTTACGATTGAAAATTTACTAACTTTTCCTCTTTAAATGTTAATATAACAACCGATGTACATAATTTTATTTGCATGTTCATAATGACATACAACCCAAAATTAGCCTGCTGCATTGGAAGTCTTTAATTAGTCTACACCATATAATGGCGCCGTATTAAATTTCCTACATCATACATTAAAGTCATGAATTCCTTTATCATTTTATAAACTGTAATCTATCTCTTGCATACATTTTTTAATGTTATATAAAAATAATTAATTCAATATTTTCCGACGTCAGTATCGGAAACCAAAAACAAACTGGTTTTCCATATTTCAAAATCAAAACGCTTATATTATTTATTATAAATTGCGTTGCGAGTTACAAAAGATGCCAAAGTTACAAAACGCGGTGCGGCCTTCAGGCCGCACTTAGAATAATTTAAGCTCTTATGTAAATTAATAATTAAACATTATTTTATATACTGGTTATGGAGGCCATTTATACTTTATTTCAAAACATAACATCCGTATTTTGGGTTTCCTTTGTAAGGATACAACTTTCGTCTAGCAACAAAGATTTTGCCAGCACCTTGTGAGAGGACCACCGTCTTTACGTGCCGCCCGAATCACAGAGACGGCGTTGCAAAGTGAGGTGTACCCAGATTCGAACCAGGGCGCCTTACATTAGCAGTTGGTCGCGCTAACAACCAGGCCAATGACCGTCTTTCAAATACACATAAAGCATAATATACTCCACTTTACCCAAAAAGGGGAACGTCCATTAATTACGTGAGATGTTTTCTTCAATTTGACCTCCTCCCACTTCCTTGGTGAGATTTGGTAAGATGTGGTGGGACCCTCCTCCTCACGTGAGATTTACCTGCAATTTTACCACACCGGCGACCAGTAATTTTTACAGTGAACCTGTTATAATAAAGTAATTTCCTAAATTACAAAGTTTACCCCTCTCCTTGAAATGAGATTTTGTGAGATTTTTTGCCTCCCCATTTTTAGCTCACCTAATTAATGATTCTCACTCTTTTATTCTAAAATTTTTAGCTCACCCTAATGTACTTTAATGGTCATTTATTTTTACTTTGTACTTTCAAACCAGCAGTATAGCGTGAAGCATATGCCGGTCGACTAAGAAGCGTAAGTGCGCGATTCGAACTCTGCTCGCGTTAGATACACTGCTGTGATCAAAAGTCAAATATCTCAGTACTTAGTATTAATACTTATAATATTATGTAATACATTTATCACTACTTTGTTTGTATATATTTATAGTTCGTATTTTTTTTTATTTTTGCAATTTGTTAGCTACATCTCTTTTCTACTGACACTCACGATTGGATTAACGAGATTCTGACCAATAATCTGGTTTGCCTTCCTTATAGGGATTTTTTTAAATACGCCACTGAGCTTGTGTATTGCAACAAAAAATTATTTGTAAAAGATGTCAGTTAAAAAAGAGCATTACTTACCTACTTCCGATGGCCAAATATCGCTTTTAGCACTTTAGCTTTCTCTATAATGCCTCTCTCCTTCATCTCTATTTATTACTGTCTCTTCCCAGCCGTCTTCTTTTTCGATCTGATCCAGATTCGGATGTTATCTTTTACCTGTTTATAGAATTTGTGTGTATATTTTTTTGATATTATAAAGGCTATTGCCTTAAAAAAAATCAGGGATTGCTGTCCTACTTAGACATCAGGATATCAATTTATCCTATTTTTAACAAAATTTTAATTTTTTTTATTTAGGTATTTTTACGTTTTGGAAAAACTGAAAACGAAAAAAGTGCAAAATTTAATTGCATGCAGTACCATCATAGCCAGAGGTGGAGATGGTTGTCCCTCTCCTTCAAAATCAACAGTTTTTTAAATAGACAAATAGCATATTGGGTATTTTTATATTCCCAGGGAGTAAAGAAGAGGCATAATAAAACTCTTGTAAAAAATCAGGCTAAGATGATGGGTTTGGACTCATTCGAAGAAATATAGTTTTATGTAGAGAGGGGGGGGGGTATGCAATAACTCTCAGTATATGATATTCTCAATCAAACTAAAGTTATATCATACAGCTAATACATAATTTAAACCTCGAAGTTTCCCTGAGACCGAACACTAGGGTAAATTGAAAATTTCAGCATATTTGCTTCAGCATTGTTAATATGGCGATGTGCCGTTTTTAGTCCCTATTACAGTAGAATCGGTGAATAAAAGAAAAATTTTTATAATTTTGAAAAACTTTTCCTATCAACTTTCTGGTATCAAAAATCAATTTATTTTTCAAGTGAGTCCAAAGTGTGAATAATAATCAAAGAAAGCACTTCCAGGCTAAGAACGATTTGCATTTAATCCGCCAGAGAGCGGTACTGTATATTTTTACTGATAAAATCAGTAATTCTTTATCGTAAAAATTTAAATCGCGCACGACACATCTTTTTAGTAGTATCAAATCAGAAAGCAGATGACGTTACTTATTTGGAAGCAATAATAAATTACCTTAACTTAGGTAATTTATTATTGCTTATATAATTTTTGTAAAACTAAAAAGTATAAAATAAATGTTTTTAGAAATCGCGAAACGAAAAAGAGACGGTCATTGGCCTGGTTGTTAGCGCGATCAACTGCTAACGTAAGGCGCCTCGGTTCGAATCGAGTAGAGGTTCACTTTGTATGGCCATCGCCGTGCTTCTGAAGGCACCGAAAGGCGGTGGTCCTCCTATATGTTTTACATCATTAACAATATAAAATAGGGTAACAGGCGCATCTGAAGCTAGCTTAGCAAACTACTTCAGATGTAAAACAAATAATATGCTCAGAGTACTAGCAGTGCCTTTGGAACTTCGCCGAGGTTACTGTTGGATATTACAGGACGTAGTCCTAAGTTAAGAGGAAGTAGAAGAAAAAGCTTTTATTAAATGAAAATGTTCTGTTTAAACGAGGGGTCAACCGCTACAGGAAATTCTGTACAATTAACTTCACATACTTCGTCAAAATTCACCGTATTTCATATTCTTCATCAGTAATTCACCGTACTTCATCAATAATTCACTGTACTTCACCTACTTCATCGATATGCTTCATTGTTTTTCACCTATTTTACAAGTACTTCATGTATTAATTCACATGAGATTTCATGTACTTCATGAGATGTGTACAAAAAACTTCACCAGCGGTTAACCCCTCGTGTTTAAATGCGGGAACCCACGCGGAGAACATCCACCCCTTCGAGTTTTGTTTTGGCTTAGGGAATTTTTATTATAAGTTTGACGATGCCACCATTTGGAATTATATTAGTATAAATATAAAATACTCTACTCAAAATTATTTTTAGTCCCAAAAACTAGAAAATAATTGTGGATGGACAGAGTTAGGAATTGAAAACATTCAATAATAAAATCAGATTACATCATAATCAAGTGTTTTGTCCAATATTTGTTAATCAACCCCAATTTTTTATGTGTATATTCTTTTCATAATTACTTTAGAAAATTTTGAAATTTGCAGTTCGGGTTTCATAATTCCCTAAACAGTGCTCCTCGAAAACATCGAAATGATAAAAAGCGTGGGGCGCCGAAGTACTTTAGGTTACCATAAAACCGTAAAACTTTACCCACAAGGGGCAACTTCACACCAAAAAAGTATAAGCTTCGGTGACGTAATAAGTGAAAAATGGAAATTTTGAGCTTTGGCTTTGGGTTGATAACAAATAAGAGAACCTTCCCGATCAGATGGCGCAGTTCAGGGTTTATATCATTTTGATGTTTTCGAGGAGCGATGTCGTTGCAGGTTTGATTAATTATTTTTTACTTTTTGGTGCATTTTTATTTAATAAAGTGATTTAAAACTTTTTTTACCATCAAGATATAAAATTAAACTCTTTTGAATGTTTTTGCAAAATCGACAATTTTAATTTTCGAGTCTTTTACAATTGGTTTTCCATACAAAATCATTTAAATTAATCAAATTTATTCCAAAATCCTTGTAAACTTAATCGAGAATTAGCATTACTTCCTGAGTTCTTGAAGATAACAAAATTAAAATTAGATTCGCAATTGGTTTTAGATTTATTTCAACAAATAACAAAGTGCAATTGTTTTAAATTTTTAGTTTTTTAGCACTTTTAGATGGGATATGTAATGTAACATGCGGATTTAAATTTTGCACCCCCACTCATTAAATCCAAACACCAAACTAAGTACTTACGCTTTCTACCTGGTCGTTAACTCGTGATCATCAAACAAAAATACCCATGCGTTGTTCTACTAAATATTACCCAAATGAAAAGGAGGATACAAGAGAAACGCTTTAAGAGTTATCTATTGTCAAAATATAGGATTTTATCAAAATAACTACCAACTTAGTAGATTTCGTTAAGATTCTTTGAGATTTAATCGAGATGGTTCGATATCTAAAATTTGACTTTGAGAACATTTCTATAGATCAGAAATTTGGTAAAATAACCTTTATACATCCTTTTTTATTTCTCTTTGTCTTTGATCTTAATATTTTCAAATACAAATAATATCGGGCACTTCAGCCTACCTAAACTGAATATTGGATATTTTATAGTTTTGTCTTTCCAAGAAGTAAAAAAAATAGTCTTTGTAAACCCTAATGTTTTCTCAAAAAAAACTAACTGCGACACTGAAATTGTTTAGTTTCTAGTGAAATTCTTTAGTTTTCCAAAATTTGTCTGACCGTAGGCTAACAAATCCAAAAATCGCAAGTGCTAACTTTCCTTTTTTTTAAATGTCATATTTTGAGGTTTCCAGAAATTGGCAAACCGAGGCAGTAATCTTACAGGAAACGTATTCCTCAAAATGATCATTGTCTTCTTGGATGTTTGAGTCGTCGCACCGTTTTGTTGGAATCACATGTCATCAAACGTTTCCCTTCCTTTCTCTTACACGTTCGATATTCTCATTTGAACGTCTCTGAAAGTGTTCAGTCTTTAGGCGAAAGTTTTCATTTTCAAGTGTGTAGCGATTCCTCATAAAGGAACTAGCGGTCATTTAAAATTGGATACAAGATTATGAACCACCCTGTGTAATAACAATCGCCGTGAGTTCAAACGGATAACAAGTAAACAGGTAAACAAATTTTAAAACCAGCTTTGTTATGAAAGCTTTCAAAAGTTTAAATTAGTACTTTATTTTATTAATATATTTTGTAGTGCAGAATTACTCAGGTATGCTTTGGGCTAAATTCCACATTTTTGCTTTGTATTTTATATCCGTGGTGTAGTTTATAAAAACATAAAAGTTACTTTTTAATAAAACTTACAAAGGTGCTTAACGTAAAATTTAAAAGCAATCGCCGACGAAGGCTTTTCATTAGTTGCATCTACTTTGTAAAAATTTCATTTGATATTTTTTTTTGTTAACTAACATTTTTTTATAATACAAAACAGAAATAAAAGTTTCACCGGGATGGGGTGGCTAATTATTCTGGGGTAACTTAGACTATAGGTCCCAACTGTTAGTTATAGTATGCAAATAATTGACCTAATGACTTTTAAAGATCATTTTTTCAAGTTTTACACGTAGGAAACATTGTACAATCATGTTTCGATTTTCCTAAATCTCGTCAGTTAAATTTGACGTGAGTTTTATTATTATAATTTTTTTTCTTTGAATATTTACAATCCGTTTTATCTGCATTAAGAGAAAGACATGTTGGAATGTCATGTGTTGAATGTTTAGGAAATTTTCATTGCTGGAGTTGTTTATGGACTACGGAAGCTGGATGCTTCCCTTCGCAGTTCACACAAATTACATTATTATCTTTTGTTTTTTTGAGACGGTCATTGGCGATCAACTGTAAACGTACGGCGCCCCGATTTGACTCCGGGTAGAGGCTCTGGCCTCTAAAATTTACCATATGGCGTAATCCATTGGGTTGAGATCTGGTGAGTATGGAGGCCATTCAGCGGAACTGATAAAATCAGGAAAATTGATTCGGCACTACTCTTGCGTGGTTTTCGCCTTGTGGGCAGGTGCAGAGTCTTGTTGAAAGGTCCAATGTTGGTCACAAAAGTGCTGTTGGACCCACGGAAAAACTACAGTCTCTAAAATATCCCGATGGTAGATTTCCTTGTTAATTTTTACTCTTTCCACAAAAACTAAAGGTGTTTTACCGGTAGAACAAATACCGCCCCAAACCATGACAGTCTTGGGGTATTGGCGATAAAAAACGATGGCAGAAGGTCCGGATGCTTCTTCTGACCAATACCTATCATTTTGACGATTTTGAAATCGTTCAATAGTAAAAACGAAATTTTTCCATTTTTGAACAGCGGTGCGATATACATATGTAGAAGAGCACGGCATCGTTCATTTTTAATTTTTTAATGTTTAATGTTTTTCATGTTTAATTTTTTCTCTTTTGTTTCTGATCTCCATAGTTCTTAGAATCGCATTACTACATTGTTTATTTTTCAGACAAATTCAGTGATTTTGCAAAAGAGAAAACATGTTTGTCCGGGGTGTTGTGGGTCACGCTGTATGTATGAAAGTTAGTTTATTTGTCCTTCAATGCTTGGGCGATGTCGGTGTAATTTTTACCAGTGCTTGACATAATTTTTACTACATCATTACTTGTTATTTTTAGCGTGTAGCCATTTTGGCCACCTCGCTGAGCATACCGATTAGTGGGTTTATGCTCCTTCCACAAAGATGGGTGGTGGTGTTGGTTTACTTTTTTGTTCATTTTGGTTACTAGTTTCTGTTCCAGGGTCGAGGTAAGAAACTCGTCTTCGAAAATACACTTTTCCCTATAAAAATGGTTCAAAAAAACGAAAGAGCATAAAAATACGAATCTTTTAAGGTGAGGATGAAAGTTGTCGAAGTTGTAATAAGGCCACAATTTAATTTTGAAAATTGCAATTTTCCCATAAAAAATACATGTAAGTGTATTATTGCGTAATATTACGCAATAATTTTATGCATTCTATTAACAGTACTTGCACTTTGATATACATGAATAAACCATAGAGCGGGGCTAAATAGAGCAGCGTTAGGAAGGAGTCAGTCGCTCACTGAGATCCGTCGTGTCAACTTTCATACTTTTGAGTTGGGGTACTTGGGGGATGTATTTAGTAACGGAGAGTAGGTTTTGACAGCGCAATTACGTCAAGAGCCGAATTCACACAAAAAGTGATTTTTTCGAAATTCGTTGTCCGATTACAAATTTAATTTTATTATTAGCTAATTACATCATTATCTTTCATAATTCGTTGTAAAACCGAGATTTTGGTATATTTACTGTCGCCACAACCTATCTTAATTTCGATGGGCGGGGTTACTCTTCAAAAGAGCCAATGAGTAAATTGCATTGTTAGTAAATTTTTAAAGCCATTTTTTCAAAATTGAGCGAATAATCCGCAAATTTTATTTTTTTATACGCTAATTAGACCGTCATCTTTCATAATCTACTTCAAAATGGTCAAAATCGGAATTAGGTTTTATTACCCGTCCCCCTGTTCCATTGTTTTCATTTTCTGGTATGGGAAGAAATCTATTTTTTGTTACATTTGGGTTTGAACTTAGCCAGTAATCATTCATCTTTTTTTGTTTATAGATTCTAGTATTCATCTCTTCTTCGTCCTCTTAACTTAGGAATACGTTCTGTAATATCCAACAGTAACCTCAGCGAAGTTCCGAAGCCACTGCTAGTACTGTGAGCATAGTATTTGTTTTACATCTGAAGTAGCTTGCTAGGCTGGATTCAGATGTGCCTGTTACCCTATTTTATGTTGTTAATGATGGCAACTCATCAACATAGGAAGACCACCGTCTTTACGTGCCTTCCGAAGCACTGAGACGGCACTGCAAAGTGAGCTCTACTCGGATTCACCAGGGTGCCTTACATTAGCATTTGATCGCGCTAACACTCAGGCCAACGACTTTCATCTCAGTATCATCATTAGGGTATTCATCTCTGGATTTCTTAAACGTTTTTTACTTTGTGCTGTTTTACAATCACTTTCACGAGTTGTCGTCAATGGTGGAAAATCGGAGTTTCCCACAGAAAGGTATTGATACAAAGGAACATACTGCGGCTGGTTAACTTGGAAATTGCTAATTGTAATATGTCAAACTATAGGGGACTGTATGTTGCATCTGTTGGGGGTGGCCCAGAGATTGTTACTCCTCGTCCGACTGCATAATTTGCACCGGATGCATCAGATTCATTGGCAGTTTTGTTGCCACTTCTATATTTTGAGGTTATGTTATTCGAACACACCTTGTTTATTGATATTCTTAGACAAGATATTATTTATTAAGAAGGACAGGTATCTACCATCTTAATAATAAGTTTATATATTTTTATTAAATCTTCGCGATCCGTCAATTAATTGCCAGTGGCGTACTAATCATAAATTAATATTTTATTATATTTGGACCAAGTTTAACTGACGAGTTAAGAAAATGTCTTAAAATAATTATGTAAGTGGAAAAATTTACTGACTTGAATAAAATTTAAAACTTTTTTAAAATAAAATTTTTATATTTAAAAATTGAAATTATGAGGACTTAACCTCATACTTCGCTTATTCTGTTAGATCTGGAGTACCGCAGGGTTCTCTTGGCATGATAAACCGGATTACATGTTTTGCAAACAGAAAATAATATTGTGCAATCAGGAAATTTTTTTGTGAAAAAGTGCAAATTGTAATTCTTGTCCTGTAAGATAAAATAATACGAGTTATTAATGTTGCAAATGTTTCTGTGCTAACAGAACACGCTGTATGAATATGAAATTTATCACGTTCTATAATAGTATGTACAATTAATTAAACTTTTGCCGGAAGAAAATTTATTTAAAGTTTGCCAAGATTTCAAAACTATTTAGGGAATTTGGTTATCCAATATATTATCTGATGATATATTTAGCTATTAATTTTTATCGTAAAATCGGTTCTGTAAACATACTTAACCTTGCAATTTGTTGGATTATTATTTTCCCAATGAAAAGAATAGCAAATTAGCCGTATTAGATACTTAGAACCACGCCGCTTTCATAAAATTTGGTGTTTATTTTTTCGGAGAGGTGCCAAATTACAATTCGATGATTCGCATCTGGGCATTATATATTATGTATGTAGGTATATACCTAAAGATAGTTCCTGCTCAGACGTGTGTGATTGTAAACCTAATAGGGTAGCAAGTTTTTCCCTTTTGCTATATTTTTTTTCCTTATTTAAATTATTTCCCTTTCGTCTTCAGGCGAAGAAGCATTAAACCGTGAACATGAAAGGGCATTCTTTTTGAGCATAATGGCATTAATCAAATTTATAATGCAAATAGTAAAATTATTGCTAATTCTTCTTGCTTAATTTTGCTGGCGAAACATTAATGGAAGTTTAGTTCGCACTCTGCACTCGCGCGCGAGTATAAAGAGCGGCAACGGTATAATAATTACAAAAAGCACTTTAGTTTGATTTAAAATTTAGGAAATAAATGTAAATTTTGCTTTTACTTTAGCTTGCTCTTGTTATTTTAAGATTTAAACCGTTCGTGCTAGTTGGTGTTACAAGGTAGGACCACAGATTCCGGGACCGTAATCATTGAATATAGGAAGGATAAATTCAATTTAAATTTCATTGCAATCTGATTATTTTTCTATTCAAAAATTTTGTGGAAATCATAAGAGTGTGCTTTCATTTTTTTTTAACATTTAAATAAAGTAATTGAGGGTAATGCACTCATATTCAAATATGCCGGTATTTGCTTCACAATGTTATCAAAAATAATAGTCCTGAAAGGTGTCGCATCGTTAACCTTTGTAAGGAAATACTTTTATTGTGCTATAGAAATATTTAAACCGAATTACTTTTCCGTAAAATTTGCAACAATAAAATTTTGTTTGGACGTAAAATTTTTGCCTCGTTTTAAAGAAATATAGACAATGCGGAACTTGGCGAAAGTTACATATTACGTAAATTGTAAAAGTGCTATTGATTCAGGAAGAATATAAATATTTGCTTGCAAACATTACCTACATGCAACACTAAATTAACAAAACCTATTAATTGAAATAAATAATATAATATATAAATGCTAATGTAGATAATTTTAAAAGAAACAGAACAGAACATTGCGTAAATTAGAGGAAGTTGTAATTATTTTGTAAGTTACTAAATTACATTAATAGTATTTAGTAATTGACGTATCTAGGTTTTTAGTTAAACAAATTAGTCACTTTTTAATTATTAATTTTGATGCAGTTTTACCTAATTTTGCTAATATAAGCGAAAAAGACACGTCGAACTCTAAGGATATAATATAAGACTGAAGCTTAATTACTCTCAAAGGAAGTGAAGATGTGAAGGGTGTCGAGTCTTAAAGAAACTATGCAAGGGTGCGCTTTTTTCATCTTTGGGTAAATTAAGAAAGAAAATGTCATTTACTGGCAGTGAAAAGCTCCCAAATCTTTTTTCTTTCATGATAAATTTTTTTATAAAATTAATTCATTCCTTTAATTTAATTTGTTAATGAGATATCACAATATAATTCTTCTTTTTTTATCTTCTCTTTTCTTCTTTCTTTTTCGATAAATTTTTATACAAATTAATTCTTTCGTGTAATTTAATTTGCTAATGAGATATCACAATAAAATTTCATTGGCTTCTTACACTGGAAATTAATCCGAAAATGTTGCACATAAAAAGATTTGATCAACTTATAAAAGTAAAAATAAATTGAAACCCAACAATTGCAATGTTAAATTAAACAGACAGACAGCTTTATTTATTTTATAAAATACAATCAAGTTGTAAAAGTTTTAGATGAAAAGAAAGCCAAAGAGATAATGAGGGTAAATTTGTTCAAAAAATTAATCTTTTCAGAAAATGGTGAAAGGGGTTGAAAGGAAAGAAAACAAAGTATTATTAAAATTAAATTAGGTTTTTTGTTTAAAAATTATTGAAGCTACACAATATGTACATACATATATGTATGTATGTACATATGATACATTTGGTAATCAACACAAATATAGCAGGGCGAATGATGAATATTGAATAACAAAACATTTCTAGCCGAACAAATTTGTTGTAAAAATTTTAGCACGTATCGAATTATTTACGTTTCCACTTAATTATTAATTAATATAATTGATATAATTATCAAAAAATTTTAATTTAATAAATTATCTTCCGTGAATTGGGAGCGCAGAGAGCATTTCGCCCTAATGCGTGCAAAGTGTAATTTACTTTTCAATTTAATAAATTTCCAATTTCTACTTTGTTTACTTTTATGATTACATTATCATTATAATATATCTACTTATTGTTCAAACGTAGATAATTTGTTATTATAATTTTTCAAATTGGCTAATTCCTATGGCGCGCCGTTTACAACATTTTAATTTTGCATCGTTTAAATAACAAACTATTTAATTTAAGTAATTAAAACGTAGCCTTAAATTTTTTGTTGCAATGTAAACTATTGATGCATTTTTCGTCTATTTAAAACCATCGATCAATAAATTGTTACTACTTCAATATTTAATTTTATAATACTTTAAAAACGATGTCACGTCAATTTCTACATTACAAAACTGTAACAAGAATTTTTACTCTATTTAATAATATAAATGTTAGCGTGAGGGTAGCGCGATGATTTTGACCCCTAGTCACAGTTGGTCACAATCTTTTATTCCCCCCTCTCCGAAACGTCCAATGGTTGCAAATCAAGAAACCCCCCCTCATTTATAAAATTGAACTTTACGTTCATTTTAGAAAATCACTAAAATCTCTAGCTTTTACATTTTATTTATAATTTTTATATTAATAAATTTTTAAATAGTTTAAGAGGGATCATATTATTTTAAAATTATAGGAAAAAATGCTCCAGTACAATTTTTTTACAATTCCTAAAAATGAAATTTTTATGCGGAGGTCACATTTGGCTAATTCTTTCTCCCCCCCTTGTCACATTTTTCGATTTCATTTCGACATTTTCGACATCGATTCACCAACGAATTAACGAGATTCTAGGTAGAAAGTCTCCGGGAGTTGGATACATGCCAGCTCCCCAAAAGACAAAACAAAATTACACTGGGTCAAGAAATTCGGAGTACAATAAGCTCAGAGCTTCAGTACAAGTGGGTCCAAAACCACACACATAAAGATTAATGAATACACCTTTTTGAAAAACAATTTTACTTTTTAGTTACTCGTCAGACAGGGCCCCCCAAATTGTTAATTTTAGTTTTAGCAAGCTGCAGCAAGCAATTAATTTTAGGGACTGCTAATGTGATTTGGGATAAACCACAAATCATTTTTATTCCTCAAGAATATAATTAAATCTCCCAAACAAAATATCATACTTAAATGAGCATTATAATATAAATACTTAGGGTCAATCCCATAATATAATTTAATCTAATCATAAAATTTAATTGGAATTAAGCTAAAATTGATTGTTAGATGGAAGTGATGAGATGTAACATAAAATGTTAAAATTTAAAGGTAAAGTAAACTTCAGAAACAACTTATCAACTTCAAAATATTCACAGTGGCGAGAAACAATTGTGAATCATTTATAAATTTATTTTAAATAGCCGTAGGCTGCCTATTAAAATATTCCTGAAGCTGTACAGATCTTCAAACTGTGGATGTTAATGGCATGGAACACAGATTTTTATAAATAAAATAGTATAGCTTATATTGGCTGTCAGAAAATATATTTTGTAAATAACTGGGTGCTACATAGTTGCCAAATGTCGAAAAGGGTCGGTTTTTCAGTTAATACTCGTACTTTCAACGAAAGTTTAAATCGGTTGTATTTTTATTTTCTAATAAAGTCAAAATTCATGTAAAATTTTTTAAAAGCAAAGTACAAATTACAGTAATGCATTAATTTGTACACCTATATTTAAAAATTAAATCTATTTGATTCAAGAATCGCCTGCGGCGATTCATTAAAAACTATATACATTTTTTTTGGCGCATTGAGTGTATGGATACAACGCGATTTCTATAAAAGAAGTTCAATATTATAAAAGAATATTAATAACTGTAAAATAATAACAAAGTGTTTCGTTAAAATTTAATTAATTTTACGAAGTACGTGTTTATAACGTTTCTCATTTTAAACGATTTTTTGAAGTTATAACTCACTGAACAAATTTTCATACACGAGTAGTTACTTAAAGAAGAATAAAATTAATCGTGACTTTTATGCCAAAATCCACCAATATTTATGTTAAAAACATTTGTTTTCAGTTATAATTAACATTTTTAAATATGGTTCCCTGAGCTGTAAATAATTTTAATTAACTCTCAACTTTTATATCTTTAATATTTTTGTTTGTGGTTACTTCATTTCCATTTGGTATTCAACGAAAATTAAATTAAATTTTTAAATAGTATTTAATAATTGAAAAAGATATTGCCATCAGTCCAGAAGGCAGACATATTTGGACGTGGATAATGCTTCGCTTCCAATGTGCTTGGCCACTTGACAGGCCCAAAAAAAATTTGCATGAAATAAAATTAATTTTAACAATAATTATTACACAACTAAAACATATCTTTTCTTTTTTCCTTTTGATTTACTTTGAATTAAATTTCACATTTTCAATTCGTTCGAAATAAATACAATTTTAAATAGTTTTAGAGAGCGATGGAGGGGGAAAGGGTTGAAATATACTTTGGTCACACTAAAATTAAAAAATAAACTTGACAAACTTATAGCCCCAGGTCAATTGATCAATAGAAGAAGTTTTTTAAAATAATGCAAACTATAGAGACGCTAGCAGCGCCTTCTATGCAGGATACAAATGATTATAGAGATTTATCTACGACAAAACACGTGACCGAAGCCATTTATTTGGTTTTTTAATATTTTTAAAATTAAAATATTGTGAATTATCAAATTACATTCGATAATGCTTTAAAATTTGTTTTAATTTTGTTTTATAAATTTTATCATATCATATTTTTATTAATTTTATTTTTACAATATAATTGCGACATAGTTTACTATGGGTAATTATAAATGCTTTGCTTGCTACCTTTACATTGGTACCACTGCGGGGCGTGCTGCCTTGGGGCTCGCTCCCAATGTTATAAAGGTACAGACATAACTGTGATATCAAGTCTGATTATGGTCAGACCTGCATTTGTATCATATGCAGAAGGTGCAGACTCGGCTTGTATAGTATGTAATTTGAAGAATATTTGTATATGATTTGTCTAGATTTATTTGTAAAAGTCTAATAACCGGAGTTAGTACAATTTCTTTAGTTGGTTTACAGTCCACTTTTGTTATCATTGGGAGGAAAAATCCCCAGGAATAATATTTTAAGAAAACTCGAAAGTGAACTGAAATATTTCTCTTTTCATTTTCTACCTAGGACTTTTATTTATAGTTTTGCATACGCGATGCGTCACTGTAATATTTACTGCAGAACTGCACTATTATAGAATGACTTGTGTTGTCTCGGTAACAGCTTGGTCGTTTAATTAGAAAATGTGAGACTTTTAGAAAAAAATTTTTTTTAAATTTTCTTTATGGTAGTGTAACGCTCAAAACACTGTTGATGATTCTTGAACGTGTATCCCATTTTCGTAAGTGATATAAGTTTGTTTTAAATTGTTATTAAATAATTTATTGTGAATTTACAACCTATTTATAACTTAAAATTAGTTAGTCAATCTATAAATGTATTTCTACGTTCGTAACGTAAGAAATGGAATTATATGGATAATAGCTTCGTAACGATGTAATGGTGGGTGCAATTGTAAATAATAACTTACTATCTTAAATCACGTATATAGTAGCTCTATTTATAGTAATTATTTTATTTTGGTTATTGCACATTATCTAAATTTTTATAAATAAAGATATATCGATTTCTATGCTGGCTGTAAAAGTTTACTCGTGGAAAAACTCAGTTTCATAATATTTTATAGCTTCATTTTTCTTAAGTTAGCTAAGACTCGGGACACTCATATAATACCATTACGAAATCATTTTAAAAAAACGAATAGAAAAATGATAACCTATACACGTGTGTAACATTCTTCTTTGAACTCGTCAGATTGTCATAATCAGATTACAATTAACAAGTCAGTCTAAAATAGGAACAAGTATTTTTAAAAAATGTATGTACTTAGTTCACAAATTATAATGGCGTAAAAGGTTTTTGGAATAAATGGATTTTTAAAACTATCCTTATGTTTATGTAATGGATGGGTATAATCTCTAAATTAAATCTCGAACAGACAAAATTTCGGATTACGTTTTAATAGAATTTGTAATTATGCTATCGCTGTAATTACAGTTTTTGTGATATTAGTCTTTATATAGAATATTTAAAAAAAAATTTAATTTTCAATTCAATCACATTTTTAAATATACCTACATATTTACATAAATGTAGGACAAAAAAATCGATACTACCCAAGCCAAATTTTTAGCTACTGATTATTAGCCGTGACATTAACATTTTGGTGATAGCTATCTAACAGCTTGTCGTTCTGGTGTCTATCTCATTAAGACAACTATGGATATGGATATATGGATATGGGTGTAAATTGGCTACGATAGCGTATTCGCAACTAAATATTTCAGTGACATTTTTTGTATTAAATAGAATTTGTTTTTTTTTGCAAAATTTCTTAAATCTAAGCTAAAACTTAATCATGGTGTTCACCAAACTTAAGTTTATGTCAGATTTAAGAAATTTTGATATTCTTGCGCTCATCAAAATTATCCCCCGGAGGGTTATTGAATAGGAGTTAATCGATATTATCAAAAACCATAGCATATTTTGTACATGAGATAAGAAGTATGTTTTTGCCACATTTGCATGGTGAATTTTTTCATGTTTTTTTTCTAAATTAATTGCTCACATACACACTATTTTTTCTACGAGAAAAATATTTTCACAATTACCCAGAATAGAAGTATCTAATTTTTTTTATGTTTTATGTTATATATGTATTTATTAAATGGAGGGAAAGAACTATGTAAGACAAATGCGAGCTTGGAAGATCCCGAGGAATGGCAAATTGGAGAATAACCCCAATACGCAAAAAAGACGGAGAGACGGTCTTGGCCTAATAGTTAGAGCGATCAACTACTGATGCAAAGGCACCCGGTTCGATCCCGGGAGGAGTCTATGTAGTAAGGAAAATTTTCTTTCTGACTCTTTCTATTGAAAGAGTCTCCCGTCTCCCGTGCTTCGGAGGGCACGTAAAACCGGCGGTCCCCCTGAGTTAATGACTGCCAACATCAACAATAATAAAGGGTTACAGGCAAATTCCCCAACCCGGAGTTAAGCAACCGTGGGGTCTTAATGCTGTTCATCTTTCTCTTAGAGAAAGAGGCTGATGCTCAGAAGTGGGCGGAAAGGGCTGACAAAGAAGAAGACGCAAAAATGAGATACAAAAAACTGCCGAAACTATAATGGAATTACTTACTATCCACGGAACACAAAATCTTGTCCACAATAGTAAATAAAAGGTTAAAGAAATATACAAATAGCGAAGAAGAGAAACTTATGGTCTTCGAGAGAAGAATTCTTAGAGCAATGCCAGAAATGAAGAGTGAAGATATTGTGAAACATGTGAAGTCGCGATGAATAGGATGGCTGGGCCATTTATTGAAAAAGCATGAAAATACATCTATAAGAAGCCTAACCGAGTGAAAATCAGACAAAGAGAGAGGTAGAGGAAGACCAAGATCGAGATGGGTCTATGAGGTGAATGGGAACCTAAAGTTAATGAAAGTAGACGCTTGGACAGTTTTATGCGGAGGCAGAAATGCTTGAAAAGTGTTGTTGCAGCGATGAGAGCACATACGAAGCTATATAAAGAGAAACATGGAAAAAGGATTGATTAACCTAGAAATGGATTGAGAAGACTTTCGAAAGCCATAATTCCGAATGTAAAGAAATCCATTACAGAAGAAGAATTTATTAAATGTTCTTAGGTTGATAACAACGTATTATGTAGTACTACATTGGGGTAGAGTCAAGAAACCCGAACTCAAAAGTACACTTTTCCGTATAAAAATGGCTTTACTAAACAAAAGAACACTAAAATATAAGACTTTTAAGGTGAGGTAGGTTTCGCTATGTCCTTTAATAAGCCCACAATTTAAATTTTTCTATTCAAAGTTCAAAATTTTTCTATAAGAATACATGTAAAAGTATTATTACGTAATATTGCGCAATTGGGGAGTATTAGCCATAAAACACCACGCTGGCCAAACGTCTTGGTGAGTACGTTTTATACCTACTGCCAGGTAAATTTTATGCATTCTATCAACGGTACTTGTGCTTTGATACTCACGAATAAACCATAGGGCGGGGCTAACTAGAGCAGCGTTAGGAAGGAGTCAGTCGCTCCTTGAGATACGTCGCGTCAACGTCCATACTTTTTCGAGTTGGAGGCACTTGGGGATATTTGTAGTAAGTAGTAAGTAAGTTTTGTTAGTAGTAACAGAGACTCAAATACACTCAAAGCTGTTTTTGTGCGGATATAGCAACCGCATAAAAGGAATTCCTTAAAAAATTATTTGATTTTTTATTTATATTATGCATTTCATGGAATTTTACGATATATCGCACAAAAATATTTAAAAAATTGCACATATGTAAACAATTCCCATATAAAAACACTTTAAAACACAGCCCAAAAGCAGGTTTGATTGTAATTTGATTTAAAATAAAAAATTTTAGAACAGGAATCTGATTATTCTTTGTTAATCTGCTAAGCGACACGATCGTCCTAGATAATCCTTAATTTTTTTATTGTTGATTTAATTTTCTATACAAGAAAATATAAAAAAATGATGTTGCCTTTTGTTAAATGTAGTTTTTACGTGAAAGTTCACTCTCTCGCACCTCTGATTGGTTCATTCATTGATTGCTAACCTTCAAAAAAGTGTACAACTAATAAAATCTTAATATATAAAACACAAAGTTTGCATATTTTTGTTCTTCCCATCAAAATCTCCGGAACGAAAAGCTTTAACAAAGTGATTTTTTACGAATTCTAAGGCGAACGCTGCTATTCCCAAAAATTTTTATCACAAAATTTATCTGAAATGTATAAAATTTACATAAAAATTTAAATTACGATAAAATGCGATGCCGTTAAATATGATAATCTATTATATAAAATTGAATGTTTGTTTGTTTGTTTGTTTGTTTGTTCGTCTTTAATAACTCCTAAACCGTTCGACCGATCCCAACCAAATTTTGCACAGTTACTCTCTAGGACCCTAAAGAGGTTTTCCGCTAAAAACCGGGACCGAAAAGCTTAATTTAAAAAAAAAGTGAAAAATTGGGGACGAGCATGAATGGATTAACGAGATTCCCATCGCCAATACCTGTAATTGATATATGGTAATTTTACGTTGGTATATTCACATTCAGTACCTACACTATTATAAGTGATTTGAAATACTGGAGAAGAAAAGCTGTAGAGAAAATTGTAGAGTACAATATAAACCGTTCTGAAACACTCGACAACGGGAACACTAAAATCATTCTGAAACGCTTTAGCAACGGGAAGCAAGATTTCGTCGAGAAGAAAACCTTAAGCGAAGCAGGATACTGAAAATCTAAATACTTCACACAAAGGCAAAGTATTTTAATTATAGGAGACCCGGGCGAAGCCGGGTATGCAGCTATTCAATCATTCAGACAAAGGCAGAGTTCCACCTTTTAATGAGACCCGAAGCCGGGTATCCAGCTAGTCTATTATATAAAATTGTCTATTATATAAAATTGAATGTTTGTTTGTTCGTCTTTAATAACTCCTAAACCGTTCGACCGATCCCAACCAAATTTTGCACAGTTACTCTCTAGGACCCTAAAGAGGTTTTCCGCTAAAACCGGAACCGAAAAGCTTAATTTAAAAAAAGTGAAAAATTGCGGTCGAGCATGAATGGATTAACGAGATTCCCATCGCCAATACCTGTAATTGATATATGGTAATTTTACGTTGTAATTTATAAAACACAAAGTTTGCGTTTTATCATCTTACTAAGACGAACGGCGCTATTTACAACGTTCCAAGACGTTCTTTTTGCGATATCTACAAACATCAAAATTGGAATTCTGAAACAACTCTTATTGGTTAAGTTTTTTTGACTAACTTAAAACTATGAGCAGTCAATCGAGTTCCTAAAAACCGAGTTGCACATCAATCGAGTTGCACATCAATCGAGTTCCACAGTATTCAGTCACTAAGAGGTCATCGCGGCCGATAAACCGCCTGACCTGCTAGTAATTTCATAAGCATCAAAATCTATTCACGCGTCCCTCCATCCATCCAAATTACTAAATTAATGATTATAGAACCAATTGTATAACAAAACCCTTAATTGAAATATGCGGACGGACGGACACGAAGCCAGTTCATAAGGCTTCTTCGTATACTACGTATAGAAACTTACATAACCTCAAAAATTGTGACATTCAGTGTTGTAGTTATTATAACATGCATGATTTGACTCGGAAAGAAATGTTGTGAAATTAAAATTTTTCTATGGTTAAAATGAGATTGGTAATAATAAAACAATATATTATTTTACTTTCGCATTGCGTATGTCATATTACCCCTATGCTGAAAACAGCATAGCGGATAATATGGGTATAATTCTCTTCTAATTTTTTTGCAAAATTTAAAAGTTAGAAAATGTTTCTATATATTAAGAAGTAGCGTTACACTCTGATGTTTGCCATGTGTATTTGTTTTTGACATTCACCGCTTTCAAACACGAAAACACATTTTCTGGGATGCTTTGCTAAAAGTTTATGCGCTCCTAATTCACGATTTTTAGCCCGACTTAAAACCTTTCCACTATGTCAGTAGTCTTAGTTGTTTTTTTGTTATAAAATGCTATAGTGGCTTAATGTTGAAATCTAGCAGCAGCGGTTAAAATTTGAACTAAAACAGGAACTATTTTTGTTTAGAATAATTTTAATATTATAGTTTATTATTAAAACATACTAAATAATAATAATTGTATCCAAGTAAAGAAAGAAAATAAGAAATACTATAATATACAATTTGTTTCCTACTCGGCTTCTAAATACTTCGCTAGATGGCGTCTTTCTTAACTGGAAATCCCTATACCGTAATGGTGGACGTAACCCAACGTATCAATGATTCCATGTTTTTAAAATAGTTAATTATAAATTAAGACCATCCTGTTCACTCTTCCAAACATAGAATAGATTTTTAATTAAACTTGCAAAAGTAGCAGAAACTTTTTTCAATTTCATATTGAATCGACATTGAAATATTTAAATATTTACGTGCTTGGATTCAAGTCTTTGTTTACGACATTTGTAAATACCACCAGATTATAGTTTCAAACAATAAATTAGTTTTCCTAAGAATGATTTTCTTAATGCCATATAAGTTTTTTGCTTTTTAATGTTGAAGTAGTAAATTGAATTTGTGTTTTTCGCTTATTGAACATAAATTCTTATTACTTTCTTTAAATGTCAAACCATGAGTTTTAAAAATAATTGAATTTTTATTGTCTTGTTTAAACCGGGAAATTTATATTAATTTTGATAGTAAAATTTTAAACTCGTACTTCGCTATCGGATAATTGAAAAATAGAATTTTAAGAGCCACTAGGGATTTGGAATTTTTAATATGAAATTTTATTAAAATACAACGATTTAACTACAAAGTGAAATACTTCCGAAAATTAACAAAGGTAGATCAAATTAAAAACAAAAAATCAAAAATAAACGTCTGTTATAGTTTGAAATTTTTAAATAAAGTTTTAATTTATTTGACATATTGACACTTCGAGGTTATGTTAGATGTTATTTAAAATTAGCGGTTATTTTATGTAATGATTGATTATGTTTACAATTAGTTATTCAGAAAATGGAATAATTTATAATTGAAATAATTTAGTTCTGTGTTTTTTAACAAATTTATATTTATTTGTTTTCAAAACATGATAAATTTTTAAATTATTTCGCGTCTTTTTGGCTTAAATATTTTTAACCTTAAGAATGAAACTGTCAAAAAATATCAACTTACCTCATCAGTGCCCCCACATAAATGTTTTCTTTTTTTTGTCCCCTTCTGCTTATTCATAAAACATTTTTTTTAATATGATCAATGTAAATTATAGTTTAAAAAGAAGAAAAATGTTTTTTCTGGATTAGCTTTATTACTACCCTATACCAAGATAAAGGGGTTTGTTTTACAACTTTTATTAATAGATCATTTTTTAATTACAGTGACATACACAATAATTTAAATTTAATAACTAAATTTAGAAATTACATAATCTGTACAATTATTTCAATTTCCATATTTTTAACCCTGCAATAATTTGCATATAATTGAAAACAAAAAAAATCATGAATAATGTATAAGTGCGTGATCAATAATCTTAATATAAACTACGAAGAAAAAATTATAATTTTTTTTATTACTAATTAGTTTTGAACTTTTTTACATAAATATTTTTTTTACGATTTACAGTTTTTAAATATTGAACAAAATTTTTTTATTTATATATAATATACAGTGAAAGCTCTCCTTGCGGACAGCTCTAATAAACGGACATCTCCGTAACCGGACAAAATGCCTGGAACCAAATTTCGGTATATCATTTCCAATGTTAAATGCTTTCCGATAAGCGGACGCTCTCATAAACGGACGCGGACACTAGATTATTCCCCAATGTGACTAAAAATCTCCCATAGGCGGACGCGAAACTCTAATAGCCGGACGATATCTTAGGTCTGCTTGTGCATTAAATTCGGTAATTCTCCTGTTATATTAAGTGATTCCCTTTATTATGCTTGAGAGCTTGGTTTTCGTGTTTATACATATGCATTAGTATTTTGTCTTTAGTTCAGACAGCATTATCGAAGTTAGTTTGTAAATGTAAATGGCATAAAAAGAATGCTTTCCTTAAAGGAAAAAAAGAAGTTGTAAATTTGTTAGATAAAGAAAGAGTTTCAGTTCGTGATTTAGCAAAAGATTTAATATTGGGAAAACGCAAGCAGCTGAAATAATTAAAAATAAGGAAGATATCAGAAGTAAATGGCAATCTGGAATTAATATAAATCAAAAGAAGAATTTTTGAAAAGGAAGGTTTTAATATAGACAAAAGATGTTTTGAATGGTTTGTGCAAGCTAGAAGTCGGAACGTTCCAATATCAGGACCGCTAGTGATAGACAAACATTTTAGATTTTTTCAAAACCCACAGAAACAAAGCATTTTAAAATGTACCTACTACTTATGTACATAATATGTATTTATAGTCATACTAAACATTTGAATAAAATAAATATGTACTTTAAGAAGATGGCGTATTAACTGTTTTTTTTCGCCGTATAACAAAAATCGTATTTTTCAGAATGTAGCATGAGTATTATGTATATTACTTATGTACATATTGAGTATGTGTACATCATATGATACCTATTTATATTTCTTATTAGTCCTTGTACTCTCCTTTAAACGGACACCTCCTATAAGCGGACAAAATTAATGGAACCGTGAGTGTCCGCTTATGGGAGCTTTCACTGTATATATAGTTCCTACAGCCTTTGCCGCTTATAATTTCTTATTTATAATAAATTAAAATAACGATTTTATTGTCTGAAAGCTTTTTACTCGAACTGTTTGCATATAATATTCATTTGCTGTTTTACTACGGCTGAACGAATTTACTTTGGGAGAATATACCAGGTGTTCATTTTAAAACTTCCAGCAATAAGTACATATCTCAAAAATCAAAGGTCGGATGAAAAAATGTTTCCAACAAAAGTTGTATAATAACGAAGGGGAAAGAATATGATGGTATAATTGTTTTTTGATTAGTTGACTTTTTCAAGGTCAGTTTAAGGTCAAATTTTTTTTTATCAGTTAAATTAATATTTATTTAGCCGGCAGATTTTGAATAAAAATTAAACAACTTCTGTAGGAAAAATTTTTTATTCGACATAGACTTTTGAAA
This sequence comes from Lycocerus yunnanus, assembly GCA_036346125.1. Lineage (NCBI taxonomy): Eukaryota > Metazoa > Arthropoda > Insecta > Coleoptera > Cantharidae > Lycocerus > Lycocerus yunnanus. The sequence goes on along the minus strand of JARFIX010000078.1, from coordinate 346,768 downwards.
TGCGTTGAAAAAAAATAAAAACATTTTGATAAACTAACCATGGTTAATCGAAATTTAATTTTTTAAAGTTTTATAGGACTATTTATTAGTATAAATAGTAGAAAAATGATTGTAAACGAGTGTTTTTATAACAAGTTTTAATATGTTACTCAATTACAGCTAAACAATGGTACAGTAGCATTTGTATACTCGGTTCTAACTTTTTCAAAAGCTTCTTTCGTAAATTTTTGCAAGCTAATGTGATTTGAGATTTTTACTCTTCAATTTTATTAGCTGGTATTGTATCAATGGCAGATTTTAAATGTCCCCATAAAAATAAATCGAGAGGAGTTAAGTCAGGGCGCCTAGCTGGCCATTTTATCGGTCCTCGTCTGCCAATCCATTGCGTTGAAAATTTATCAATTTTATTTCATTTTTTAATTTTCATTTAATCATTAATTCATTATCAAATTTATTTCAAATTTTGAGGACTAAAGTGATTCGGGGGTGAACTCCTGTTATATGATGAAATATGCCCTTCATTGAAATATACGGACGGACGGACACGGAACCAGATCGTATACTACGCATAGAACAATTCTATTTATTCTGGAAGGGAACTCGAAAATTTTGACCTCTTACTCCACAAAAACATGGAAAATTGTAGGATGTATTAGTGAATTATTTTACTTGCATTATTGTTCCGTATATTGTTTTTATTGGGATTATTTTTTTTAGAATCCAGCAATCGCATCTATATCGGCAGTATCACCAATGGATTTTACTTATTCAGGTTTATTTTAATATTTGACAGTTATTTCGATTAACGAATTACAAAAACGGTCGCATAAAATAAAAATTTTATAATTGTAAGTATTAAATTTGCAAAAATTACATGTTATAATGAAATTTTTATTAATAAATTTGACAATAAATTAGTGAATTTTTTTCACATTTACTTACTTATTTAAAAATTTAAATACATTTTTCCGTAATTATTTACATTTTTAAAATTCAATTATCAATTCGGGTCCTTGTGACGAGTAGCCTAAACACGAAATATAAGTGTACACATGTATGGTGGACTAAATAAGTAAATGTGAAAAAAATTTACTAATTTATTGTCAAATTTAATTATAACTTGTAATTTTGCAAATTTAATACTTGAAATATTTTCACAAGTTAATAAGCATTTATTATACATCAAATAATTGGTAACATCGTTTCACCTGTTCGGATTAGAGAAATTATATTGTAGTTAGAAAAATAAAAATTTAGGAATTATTATCATTTACTGATGATAGTACAACGCATAAAAAATTAATCCCCATATTCATAAAAATATCTTAAAACGTGTTTTAAACCTCTATTAGTTAAAATGTTCGTTAAGCTTAAATAACGTTTTTAAGCTTATCATTTATAACAGCCGCTAATGGAAAGATTTAGATCGCTTGAATTTTTAGTTAACATTTAACATTTAAGTTGGTAACACAACAAGTACAACTATACTAACCTCTATAAATTCAAAAATATATAATATTAAAATGAATTATGTGAAATATTTATATTTATTTTACAAATTATTGCATTCACACTGTATTAATAATTAAAAAATATTTTAACAAAAAGTTAGGTTAAAGTTAAAATAGGTTTATAACACTGTTAAAGTAGGTATAAACCTCCATTAAGAATTACGAACTTCCTAACTAATGTTTGTTAGAGAGTGAAACTACCCCCCTTCTCCTCACGTGAGATTTACCCTACAAATTTTACTACACCAGAGACCAGTAATTTTTACAGTGCATCTGTTATAATGTGTATACATATAAAGAGCTCGTTTGTCGGTTGTCAAACTTTGCACAGTTACTGTATACTGTATTTAGGATCAAGTGGACCTATTCCTATAAAAACGGGGTCAGAAAAGCGAGAATTTGTAAAAGAACATCATAGCGAAGAATTGCGGACGCGCACGAATGGGTAAACGAGATTCCCTTTGCATAATCCATATGGTAAAGTTGGTAATACTAAGCTAAAAATGAGTACTGAGTTGGTATTTTTGTTTAGTATACTTATAAGTAATATAAGTTCATTCATTAAGCTGACTAGCAATTGAAAGTGTACCTATTATTTAAAGTGATTTTAAATACGAAGAAAGTCTGAATAAACCAACACCGATAGACATACCAAACCATATGAAGAAAAGTTATGGAGCTAAATCTTCATATTATATAAAACACAATAAAACACAGAAAGCTCTAACGAAGTCAAATTTTAACTGGTGATTCTGTTATGATGTCTAAGCGAAAGCCGCTATTCCCAACTCTACACAATTTTCCCAAAATATTTTATTAATAAATCTATAAATTTCATCGCAAAATTTTTACCTAAAATCTATCAAATTTTCATAAAACTTAAATTGCGATAAAATGTCATCAAATATGTTATTTATACATATAAATGTGAAATGGTACTTTGTTGTTACGGATAAACTTCGAAAATACTGATGAATTGATCGATTTGCTTTTGTTTACATGATAGTTAGGTACAGCAGGTTTTAAGCCTAATTCCGCTTTTGTAAGTTAAAAACAGGGGCGAAAAGCAAAATTCGTCAAGAGAAGATGATTTGACCTCACGTTATTAATGGGCGTCCCATATTTCTTAAAAGGGTTGGTAAACCTTTCGTATTTAAATATTAAATTCACTGTAAATTTAATGAATTTTAAACAGGACAAACCGGGGTCTGGGGTGTGGAACACCCTCCAGTGCCTCACTGCTAAAAGGTAAAACCATTCAATATTTACAGATTATGAGTAGGGTTTATTATAGCGCTTTGGTTTTTTGAAAACGATGACATATTATACTGGGGGGAATTCATAATCTCCCCCGATTCTTGGTCACTGCTTTATATTTTTGTGCTAAAAACTTTCACCATTATCGCTTAATACTGATAACCATAAGTTTGCAAATTTATCTATCACAGTTTGAGTGTACCTGGGGTGCTTCACACCCCAGACCCCGGCCTCTACAACTTTGGTTTATAATTTGGCCTAATTGGAATATTAGTTACTTGAGTGTGACTTGTTAAAGTTAGGATTAATTAGTATTTCTAGAGATTTTTTAGATCAGTTATGCTGATGTCTTCAATTTATTACTAATAACAAATAAACTGCACAAACCGGGGGGTCTGGGGGGTGTGGAACACCCTCCAGTGCTTCACTGCCAAAATGTAAAACATTCAATATTTATAGCGCTTCGGTTTTCTTGAGAACGATGACATAAATTATACTGGGAGGAATTAATAATCAAATAAATAAAAAACTAAATTGGCAGAAGCTGGATGCGATCGCAGTACCCTTCGCATATGTTTTAATTTTTTTGCAATCTTACGCAATTACATTAACAACTTAACAAATTTATCTTAATTTTTATGCAGTTCATGAGTTTTATATAATTATTCAAGTTCAATTTTCCCAAAATTGGCAAAGAACCGTGGTCTTATACTTGCACATGTTGAAGTCCAATACAAGACCTACACGTACAATGAAAATAAATCAATTCAATGAGGAGAAGTTGCCGGTTTCCCCTTGTTAGAGCTGATTAGATTTTAGTTAAAATTAGTTAGTGGAAACTATTTTTTTAAATCTTATTATTTAATATTAGTTATTATTTAATATTTCAAAAAGTAATAAGTAATAGGAATTTCAAAACCAAATTTAGGATTTCACATACTTATATCGATAACTGATTAAATTTTAGTTAAAATTCGTTTGAGAGGTATTGTTTTTTATTATTTTGAATTTTATTGTTTAATATTTTAAAAACTAACGTGATTTTCAAAACTAAATTTGAGATTTCCTATCTTTATAGTAGGAGTTAGAGCTGATTAAAGTTTGGTTAAAATTGGTTCAACGAAAAATTTTTTTTGATTTTTCTATTTAATATCAGTTTTTATTAAATATTTTAAAAACTAATGAGAATTTCAAAATTAAAGTTGGTATTTTGTATCTTTATATTGAGTCTTAGAGCTGATTAGATTTTGGGTCAAATTGTTTTAATATTTAATAAAAATATGATAAAGTCATGGGCATGGCCACATCCGATTTTTTTTAAATTAAAAAGAAAACACAATTTAAGGCTAAATTTGATGACTAGAATAGTAAGACGGAAGCTTTGGCAATAACATTTCACATTTGGTAGGTTATAAACCAATTAATAAATAATTTTTTAACTAGGAGTATTATTTTTATTGAAGTTTTACAAAAGTGTTTTGCTTGGGGCGCTAGGGCGATGGAGTTTGAGCCCCCTCGTGGTCGTTGGTCCACGTTAGGTACATGTACGAATAGACGTAAGTTAGATATGTGGTGTACGTAAATTGAACGAAGTGTGTTATATGTATTTTATACTTATGTTTGTATTTTATGTTAAAATATGTATCTAATGTTTAAACAAAAGTTTGAAAAAGCGTTTTTAATCTCCACATTTGAAAAATAATATGTCTCTAAGTGCTACGGTTCAGCCGATAGAAATAATTTAGATAATATAATATATCTAAAATGTAAATAAAAAAAAATAATGCAGTGCAATGCTCTACAAGCTGATAAGTTTTCAAATTCGCGACCAATCAATAGAAAACGCGACTTCGTATGGCCATACTATATATACTATTATCCAACATTGCAAGCGCAAGAATTGTATTCTGAGTCCGCAGCGCCGAGTAGTGTTTGATGATACATATTATGTACTATTAACGGTTTTTGTGACATCAATTTTTTTCAATCGTACAATTGCTATATTAAATAATAAAATATGTGAGTACTATTTTATAACTAAATATCTCAAATTAATGAACTTGTCGATAATGCGGTAAATTGAATATCGTTAATAAATTATTAATTCAAAAGTACTAGGATGTAATAATTACTAATGTCAATCTAAAAGACAATAAATTTTTTTTAATTAACAGCAAACACTGCCCCAATTATTTTAGCATATTAATTAAGTGTGCATGCCAGTATCGATTGGGGCTTTTAAAAAAGCATGCATTCCTGTATATAGAAATTTGAGTTGGTAACTTGAATAAAATTAAATATAAAATTGTGTAATTAAACATAAAAATTTTCATATTTTGATGTGGTTTAAAATATTATTTATTATTTACCAATCCAATCGAATTTAAATTTAATTTATAATAGCGCTTTTTCAAAGCAGCATTTTTCTGATGAAATTATAATTCTTATTTGCTGATAACTGATAACTCTGAACGGATATTGAAAAATTAATCGAATCATTTTGCCGCGTTATACCAATCCATTAACTTGGTAGGTCCTAGTTATAATAAAATCAATTTTTAATTTGGTAAATACACCGGGAAAGTAACATGGATTATTTAAGCGATCAATCTCGTTTTGAATCTCGCTGCAGTCACGAATGATGTACACCGATTCGTGTGATATCCTAACTTTCATTTTCATAATAATAACTCGAGTATCGAATTTCTTTTTGTTATCTATAAAATGTTCAGTCATCAATAAATAAATGTACTAACTACACCGGAGAGATGCGAAGTAATTGATAAAATTTTAGCTAAAAATTAATTTGATTTATTTTTTGAAACAACATGTAGGGTAAGGTAAGGTAAATTGGTGATATAGGTTATTTGGTGATAGTTTTATAAAATTAACCACATAATATCCTATTGCCAAAATAGTCCAATTTTTTTCTAGCAGATAGAGTAAATGGTCTACATTCATAGTTAAATGTGAGGCAGCCAGATGATGCGCTTGTTTACTCAAAACAAAACGAAATCCCCCTAACCTTCATTATTAAATGACATTTTTTGGGTTAATCGCAGTATCTGAATTCCGAATTTTGTTGTCAAGTTCGTGCAAATAAAATTACGTATAATTTGATATGAGTGTATTCGCCATAGATTTGGCATTATATTTCACCTTTGTTTTTGAAAAATAATTTAGATTTGTAGTTGTAATAACCTTAGCCAAGTGGGAACTTAAAGTTCACGTTTGCTGAGGATTTTATTATACCGGGTGTTAATTTTAAAACTTCCAGCAATTAATATCTCAAAACGCAAAAGTCAGATGAAAAAATATTTCGAACGAAAGTTGTATGATAGCGAAAGGGACAGAATATGACATAATTGTTTTCTTAATTTATTGACCTTTTCAAGGTCATTTGAAGGTCAACTTTGGTTTTTTAAATAGCACCTTAATTTTTTTTTAGCAGATTCATATTTTGCATAAAAAATAAACAACTTTGTAGGAAAATTTTTTTTATCCCACATTAGGATTTTCGAGTAAGATGCGTTGAAACAAAATAAAAACATTTTAATAAACTGCAGCTTTATGTTTTCAGATTTATGTTGCGAAGATTTTTGAAAATGTAAATACTTTACTAAAGCACATCTTAAATAAACATTTTGTTATTTTTGTACTGAAAACAATGTTTTTTTGTAATATCACCAAATAACCTAACCACTATCACCAAATAACCTAACCTGTCACCAAATAACCTATATAGGTAAGACATTTTTCAAGTTCCAGTTGTGGCAAGCCCGATAAATTACATTCAAAATAAATTCCAAAGGGGTGTCTGAGATGTCTATCAAAGATATCTGATAACTTAAAATTATTTAAAAACCTTAGAAGTTTATAAAATGCAGTTTTCAAAATTATCACCAAATTACCTTACCTTACCCTATATAAATATAACGCAATTTATTCCTTAGCCAATTGCTCATATTCCTCAATCATCAGAACAATCAGATACTAATGATTTATAAATAATAGCAATGTGAAAAAGTTAAACAAACGTCACAGTTGAGACATATAAGTACACTTTTTCTGTTGTAATTAACTTTCTATTAAAATGATTATCGAAATTTAACGCTGATTATTATTTTTTGTAAGTGGGACACCCGGTATTATAAGTCTTCCGCAGGAAGGCAAGGTGAAGTAATGTTACGATGAAATTTTACACTTTTCATTCAACTAAATTGCTTGCTAAATAAAACTTTAAACTTCGATTAAATACAGAAACGAGAACAATCTGCTTAAATAATTAATTAATTAAATTAAAAGTGAAAACTGATTATAATATTTTCGGTTATTAAATATTAAATTTCATTTTTGTAAAACGCAAATTTAGTTTAATTTATAATTTGATTTTAAAACTAATTAAACCAAATGAAATTTGTTAAAATATTTCTAATTAGATTATAATTAAATTAATTTATTATTTTATCAAACGTGGTTTCTATTTTCAAAATACATAATCCCTACGGGCCATTATACCCCTCTCCTCTTAAATGTTAAGCTTTGGATTTTTTAACAAAGAAATTTGATGTTCAGTAGCTATGAGCAGGAAAACTGGCAACACGAAATTGTCTTGATATTAAGAAAATAAATGGAAATTATCCGGAAATATCAAAAATCCTCCATCTTCAGAGGTTTTATTGGAATAAATGAAGATACCAGCATATAGAGGGTTTCTTCTCATTTAGAATTGTTTCCTATATTTTGCCTATTTGTCCTTCTTTAATATAAGATTTTCGTTAATCTAATCGGTAAGTTCAACATGAATGGAAATCTCGTTAATCCATTCCAACGACGCGCACATCTTTTTTTCCCTTGGGGTACCTAAATTTCAAAATACCTGTTAAGTCCGATATTAAGGCGCAATTTTTTGCGTTAAATTCTAATATACGTATTCTAATTAGATTAGAATACTTACCACAAGACACCTGCTCTAAATGGAATCGATATCCTTTAATAATTAAATTTAACAATCCTATAGACACTGCAAAATTAATAACCTTCTCAAATTTTGGCAGAAATTATAAATTGATATTCCCACATTTTCAAAAAATACTTCAAATTAGATACACCCGCAATTGTACGATTAGAATACAAGTCGGAAAGCGAGGGTTTCTGAGTATTATCAGATGTCACAAGTTCTCCAATCGTTGGGTATCATATTACGACTTTAGCTTTCGTAGGAACGTTAATTATTTTGAGCGCCAGATTTGATAACCGTGTTACTAAAAGAAAAACACTTTCGAAAGGGCTAGGGTTATTCAAATCAAAGAATAGACAAAATTATAGTAATTAAAGATTTATAGAGTCACTTTGTAATGCCGTCTCCGTGCTTCGGAAGGCACGTAAAGACGATGGTCCTCTCACAAGGTGCTTGCAACATCTTTGGGGTATTAATTGCTAGAGTGCCCTCTTGACGTTTACGCCTTGCAAAATTATTAGCATCTAGCTTCCAAAGTATTAAAATTTTTTTTAAAAGGTTTGACTTACCTCCGTCCTTTGGCGTAGTGAAGTAAATAATTATTAGTTATAGATTCGGAAGCTCAAAAATAAAATCTTATCCAAAGTTGACTATTAAATCTCAAAAAACATTAGTACATCTAATAACGGATTGGGACGTTTCGGCGCTGCTGTTTCGACATTGGGACATTTAGACGCAAAGACATTATTTTAATTCAAGGATATTTCGATGCAAAGACCAAAATTAAAAATGATATATTTTGATTTCTATTCTTATTTTTTTCTATTTCTTCTCTTTTCTATGATCTTTCTTTTCGTATATTTTTTAAACTTTATCATAATCATTTATAATTTTTTAAAGAAATTTTTTATTTTGTCATTCGGGTTGTCGCCACAAAAATACCTAATTTTTTAATTTGGTCTTCGTGTGGAAATGACGACGTCAAAATGGCGGCGTCGAAATGACGGCGTCAAAATGTTCTAAATCAATTAACCACCCGGTTATTTAAAGTGTTTTTTGTCACTATAGTATTTGTTAGTGTTTATTCCTTGTTTTTCCTGTCTTGAATCCAATTTGTTTTCTTAACCGAAGCAAGGAGATTCGACCAACCAACCACTGATAAGTGACTAAGACTAGAGTTAAGAATCCCGAACTCGAAAATACACTTTTCTATAGAAATGGCTATACCAAACGAAAGAACACAAAAATACAAGCTCTTTAAGGTGAGGATCAATCTTGTCGGAGTTGTAATAAGGCCACAATTTAATTTTGAAAATTGCAATTTTCCCATAAGAAATACATGTAAGTGTATTATTGCGTAATATTGCGCAATCTTTTTATGCATTTTCATGACCGTCCGTGCATATTTATACTAGCGGTTTATCTTAGGGCGGGGCCAACTAGAGCAGTGTTAGAAACGAGTCAGTCGCTCCCTGAGATCTGCCGCGTCAACTTTCAAACTTTTCGAGTTGGAGCCGCTTAAGGGATGTTTTTAATGAGTTTAGCGCGTGTCAAAACCGCTCGGAGCCCCGTACGAGCCCCGGAGGGGCGAGGGCGGGTGCGGAGAGTAGGTTTTGACAGCGCAACCACCTCCGAAACGAATTCACACAAAAAGTGATTTTTTTTCGTAAATTTGTTGTCCGATCACAAATTTAATTCTTTTTATTAGCTAATTACACCATTATCTTTCATAATTCGTTGTAAAAAACGAGATTCTAGTATATTTACAGTCGCCACAACCTCTTTCAATTTTGGGGGCGGGGTTAAACTTCAAAAGAACCAATGATAAAATTGCATTCTAAATTAACTTTAAAGCCGTTTTTTTCAAAATTGTGTGAATATTCCGCAAATTTTATTTTTTATACGCTAATTAGACCCTCATCTTTCATAATCCACTTCAAAAATGGTAAAATCCAAATTGGGATTCTTAACCGTCACCAGTGACTAATTATAGAACATTTTATTGGCGCAATGGACAATTTTACAGTCTACTTACGATTTTGCCATCCCCCAGCAATTAGGGGTTAGTTTGCGGCGAAACATATCTGATTATACTTTTTGTAAAGCAACCAAGCTGGTGACTACTACAATAATATACCAACTATTTTGATTAGCTATATTTTTATAAAATGAGGCAATGGTCGATTAACCCTGACGTGAAAGTAACAACCATGACCAGCAGTGTAAATGTGTGTGAAAGCGGTAGACCGCGGTTCGAGTTCTAGTCAAGTCGGATACATTGCTGTAATCAAAGGTTCAATATCAATCTGTGGACGATGGGGAAGGCAACGGGAAACCATCCCATGAATTATACTTCCATGAAAATTCATCCAAGCTGGGTCACGACGCTTCTGACAAGAAGCAAACGATGAAGAAGAAGAAGAAAGTAATAAAAATAGCTTCTCCAAACGAAAAAGGACATTTTTACAAGACTTTTAAGGTAGTGGATCCTACATTAAACCCTCAAGTCAAATTTTAAGTTTACAAAAATCATATTATGTAAAAATACATTGCGCAAGATTATGTAATAATTGAATTTAATCTGCTGCCAGTCCGTGCATCTGGATAGATTCTCCCGCTCATCGTTCGGCGAGATACCAGTCGTATCAAGAACCCATAATTTCGAGTACTTTCACATTCCAGGATGTTTTTCATAGTGGGCGACGCCGCAGGCGGCGTCAACCTTCAGCAAATCTTAATATATACAACACAAAGTTTATATGTTTGTTTTATCGAAATCTCCGGAATGAAAAGTTCTAACGAAAAGAAGTTTTAACTGGCGATTCTGCTGCAAATTCTAAAGTAAACGCAGCTATTTCCAGCTCTAAACATATTTTCAAAAACATTTTATGGTAAAATTTGAACCAAAAAAGCTATAAAAATTTAAATTACGATAAAATGTTATGTCGTCAAATAGGAGTACAAATAAGTTTCCACCGTTTTAAGAAAGATGGTGTTGCACAAGATTTAGGTTAAAACTGTCAGATGAAAGACGGCATAAAATAAGTTTCATGATACTACAACTCTAGAGATATGCTCACGCGCACATCTTGATGACGTCAGTCCGTGATCCAACCTGCCTTAACCAATGAACATGAAAGATAGTATTTTTAAGTACGTCCTGTTGAAATTCATGATGCAAAATTTGCATATTGGATTACTCATTGACGTCATGCGCGCCCGCATTTAAAATGCGTGCACCAAGTGAGCATATCAGTAAATTAGTAGTATCATGGTAAGTTTGGTCATTTAGTAACTTTGTACTCCTGGTTAAGTTTTTTCTCTTATAAAATTATGAACAGTCAATCGAGTTGCACATCAGTCGAGTTCCACTGTATTAACTCACTAGGAGGTCATGGCGGCCGATAGACCGATATTTTGAATAAATATAAAATCCACCAACATTTAATTTTTTAATATTAATTCGATGACTATTAGGGCACTAATAAAATGATCGCATTTCTTTATTGCCGTTTTTATTCGTCTATTACATTATTATCTTTCATAGTTTAAAAAATGGTAATAATCGCAATCAGGGTTGATCGACTCTCTCCTAAAATGATACTATACCATAGCACTATAATACTTATCACAAACTCTGTGACGGGGATGAAACGAAGTGAATTATAGGTTTGTACTGTGCCATGATTTCCAGTTAACGATGGGAATCGATAAACTGCAGGTGAATGAGTTCGGCGAGTATCTTTGATCGGTTTTAAGCGGTTTTTATATGAGGAATTGTTCATGATCTATTTTTTTTGCGATATATTATAAAATTTCATAAAATTCATAGTATGAATAAAAAATGAAAAATTATTTTGAAGGGATTCCTTTTATACGGTCTCTATCCCCGCATAAAAACAGGTTTGAGTGTACTTTCATTTTTCTAACTGGTGAATTTTTCTAATTTTCGAGTTGTTTTAAAATTAATTGTAATGATGACGTTTTGACATCAAGCGTATCGCGAAAAACAAGTCCTTCGTTTCGCGTACGTCTAGTTCTCTCCCGAAGTACGCCTTGTTCCTCGCACCAACCCTAGATGGCATTAGGAATTTTTAAATAGTGGCGGAACGTCAATTTAATTAAAATAAATTTAATGAATAGTTGAATCGCAACAATATGTATTTAATAATTTGATCGTTTGATAATGGTTCAGTTTAAAGCAAATTACCGGAAGCCTGCTGTACAAACAATTTTATAGCGAATTAAATTTCTTACAAAAAAATAATATGCAGGTTTTGACTTTTGGGCAGAGCTGCTTAATTTATTCTTTTGCCCAGAATAATTTGCATCCATTGTCAGATAGATGCAACTTTTGGATCTTGTCTCATGTCGTTGAATGCCATTGTTGTACGTTATGGAGAAGGTTGTTTTTCTGATCCCTGTGGAACCAAACGATGTCTTTCTTTCGTTTAGGCAGCTTTCAAATATATTCAATGTACACCCAACATACGCAATTTCTTCGTCAGAATTGAGTGATTCGTCATATTGAATACCTTGCAGAAACCGCTAAAACTGTTTTCCTGTCATTCAATCTACTGTAAATCTGTGGATTTAATATTTTCGCTTGCAAAAAATTCTTTTTTTCCATTTTTTGAAAATCCTATTTTACATTATACGAGTTAATTTGAACTTCCATGTTCAAAAAAAATTGTTCTATAAGTTTGTCCAATTCGCTACTAGCACTTCCCTCTTTTGTTACCCGAAATTTTTTTAGATTTCCACTATGATTATAGTGGTTACAAAAATATGAATTGTATTGCATGTTCGAAGCGTTTAAAAATATAACATCCAACATTAAAATTTTATAGTTGCTGTTCAAGTAACTCTATTCCATTGTGAAAATATAAAATTTAATTAAATATTACATTATGTTATAAATTATAATTATCTACAAAATAGTATCGTTAATAATAAAATAGTTTGATGTAATAGTCAGTTAACATAAAATAGAAGAAAATGAAAAATTGAACTTGACAGAGAGTACCTATTATTTATTCCAAGTTTGTCCATCGATTTTACTTTAACATATTTCGTAAATATTTTGAGTCTGAATTTGTATGGGTTCCTAGTAAACGAATAAATTTATTTTATTATTTTTAATATAAAAAAGGGTTTATTCCGGCCACCACGTTCTAGGCTTCAAGGCAACATATAACGCAAAATATAACGTGGAAAAGGCACATATGGAATATTACCATAATTAGTAAAAATACAGTTTTTTTGCAAATATAGTTAACTTGTTGAAAATCAAATTCTGATTATATTAATTAAGGACGATCTAGAAACATCGACAACTGATTCCAGCTACTAATTGCAACCCTTTGTATTTACATAATAATCGTGTAAATGTTTCAGACAAGTAATTGGTGTTATACCTTTTGTACCTCCTTTGGTAGAATAATAAAAACGTAGTTTGATTTCGATCGAAAGAGAATACGGGTTAAAATCTAAACGTCACATTTGAGAAATTGAATTGCTTCGTTTATTGGTAAATATAACCGTAAAATTGTTTTACCCTTTAATATGTAAATATTACCAACCTTACAACTTCTTCGTAAATTTTAATCTCTCGTAAGTAGCTTCATGAACAATTTTACTCGTACTGCGTTTTTGTATCAGATACGTTAACCTTACGGAAGATGGTGTAACTGCTTTATTTTTGTAAATTATACCATCTGTAATCAATAATATATTATTTACGGTTTAGGACATTTCCACGTCGCTATTTCGACACAAAAACGTTTCGATGCAGGAACATTTCGACACAAAGATCAAAATTAAAGAAATAGGTATTTTTATAGAGACAACCCAGATAGCGAAATTTAAAATTTGATAAAGAATTTATGGATGATTATGATACAAACCAACCACAAAACTATTTAATTTTCGAAATGTCCTCGCGTCGAATCGCCAGCATCAAAAGGGCAGCGTTGAAACGTCCCAATCCGTATTATCTAATATAAAAAACACAGTACTAGCGAATTCTGAGCTGTGGCGTCTTGAAATTTGTACAATTGTACAATATACTATACACTGAATAGCTTTTAAGTGAAATTTTAAGGTTTGAATAAGGGCGGGAATTTTGAATTTGGAAAAATTGTAAGAATTTTTCTAAAATAAGAAAAAAAATTGTTACAACCTTTATCAAAAATTTTCCCTACAACCTTAGGTGTTTCCATTTCCGCCAGAACCTCCGCAGTATTATAAATTTTAAGGTGCCGTTACACGTACGTACATATGTGGTATAAATTAATGATTTTCATACCAAGCAATAACTTATTTTCAAAATCTAAAATCACTTTTGCGGTTTTGGCATGGGGCCGCCGATATGTTACAATGACACTTGCAATGAGTATTTATCTAAGCAATAATTTGTCTTAATGACCATTAAACTCTGTGTATTTACGCCATATTAGTGCAGTTAAATGTTCACGTTCAAGTTTGTAATTTCGTAAATTTTTACTCAAATGAGCAAAGTTATAAACCTGAATATGAACATTTAGCTGTACGAATATACAAACCCGGATTAAGTTGGAAAAATGGCAAGAGTTAATTAAACGTGACTCGAAAGTACACTTTTTCCTATAGAAATGGTTCGACCAAACGAAAGAACAGAAAAATACAAGAACTTTAAAGGCAGGATGAACTTAATCGGACTTGTAATAAGGCGACAATTTAATTTTGAAAATTGCAATTTCCATAAGAAATACATAGTAGGTGTATTATTGCGCAATATTGCGTAATACTTAATGCATTGTGTTGACGGGACGTGCGAGGTACTTGGGGGATGTTTTTAGTAAGTAAAGTGCGTGTTAAAACCGCTTGTAGCGCCGAAGCAACGCGGAGGGTCGCGTAGGTGCGGAAAGTGAGTTTTGACAGCGCAACTACATCAAGAGTCGAATTCACACAAAAAGTAATTTTTTTCCGAAATTTGTTGTCCGATCACAAATTTAATTTTTTTATTAGTTAATTACACTATTATCTATCATAATTCGTTGTAAAAAACGAGATTATGGCATCTTTACGGTCTCCACAACCTATTTCGATTTTGAGGAGCGGGGTTACAGTTCAAAAGAGCCAATGATAAAATTGCATTCCAAATTCATTTTTAAAACTGTTTTTATCAAAAATGTGTGAACCGTCCGCAAATTTTATTTTTTTTATGTCTATATAGCATTACAAAAATAATAATGAAAATTGCAATCACGATTAATTAACTCTCGCCGGAAAAATTTAATTTTTGGAGTCAAAAGTACCAAACCTTTTATTTTTTCAAAAGTCGTTAAAGTTTAACTGCCCTTTTGCTTTTTTATGCCGCATTGGAATACCTAGTGTTAGGAAAATGTGCCTGGGATTGACGTAAACTTGGCAAAGTAGCTCAATAATAGCAAAGTCTTGTAAGAATGGATTTGAAAAACTTCACTTTAAAGCCGCATAAAAAGTAAAATACCATATCTTGGCAAAATAGGCATATCTAACCAGCAGTATAGCGTAAAGCATACACGGGTCGACTAAGAAGCTTAAATGCTCGGTTCGAACCCTGCTCGCATTATACACACTGCTGTGATTAAAAAGTCCAATATCAATCTGTGGACTATGGGGAAGGCAATGAGAAACCACCCCACGAATTATACTTTCTGGTAAGTTTGTCTTGGCTTCGGCCAAGTCGAATCGCCAACGTTCGGGAGACCGGATATGGCACATGAAAGAAGTTAACCTGTTATTTTTTAAAAATTTGTTTACTAAGTTTCTAGGTATAAAATCAATTTTAAACAAAGGGGGGGGAGGTTATAGAACCTACCCTTAAGCTATGCGCACATTTTTGTAAACCCTAGTAAATAAACCCACGCTGTTAAAAAGCAGTGTAAGTTAGCGGTATGTTATAATGTAAATTTACATAGTAAATTTATAAAAATTACATGATTTACTATGTAAATTTACATTATAAAACACTGTTTTTTATTGATGCAAATTAAGTTTGCTTTGTCTGTGGAATTAAATTAAAACACATTTTTAGGCATCAAAATCTAGATCTTGAAATCGATGTCATTCGAAACACTGTGTAGATAAAATTGCTTCGTGAAATAGTAAATAGCTTTTGTTGTTAATACTATACTATTTTAGATTATGATGATTATGTATTATAATGTACTGTTTTAATATTATTTAATTACAGTATGCTATGTAAAGCCTTCGGGGCGGTTCGCATTAGAGCAAAATTGGAAAATGTATACGACGCCGACGGCGACGGATCAAGTAAGAACATAATATTCGGTTCGTATTCGCGTGGGTTCGGTATGGAACGGTGAATCAAAAGAAACGAACGTTTGTTGTTGCCGATAAGCAACAGTTTCGTGTGTTGATTTGAACGGTAAACATCTGTGAGACACCGAACTTAGTTCTATCATAGTTCATAGTTCAGTCTTTGTTTGCCGTATGTATATCACTATGAATCTTTAACGAACAGATAATGCTCATTTCGTTTAATAAATTTTTTTTAAAATTATAACACAAATTAATTTATACAAACGAATATATTTACTTAGTCACAGTTGTGACTCGCCTGAATGGATTTTCTCTAAAATGTAGATTATATTTGAAATATTAAAATACGTTAAAGTATATATTTACATCAGATTAAATACAAAATTAAATGAAGGTGATACTTAGTTCTTTGGGGCCCTTTATACTGATATTAAATCTGAAATGTTTTAAATGTTATTTTAAACATATTGAAAGCTTCAAAAATGATTAGTTTTTATAACTTTTATCCTCACCATAAAATTTTAATAAAATAGTTTTTAAATTTTGACGTTTGTTTCAGGCTAGGTAGCTGGTATGTAAGATCATGAACGGCGGGCGCAGCCTGCTGGGACGGCGCCGAGGAAATTCTTGGCTTAGAACTGGATTAATCTTATTTATAGTAATGTTTGTGTGGCTTCAGTTGAATTTCTTAAGTTTTCACGGTTCTTCAGAATCCAGTCAAGAGCTGAACTATTCTAATGCGGCTATTCTCAGCATGGTTCCTGCCGTACTTCATAAATTTCTAACTCCAAAACCTCGAAATAATTCTCACGTAGTTGGATTTAATGGAAGTTCTTATAACATCCAATACTCGAAACCTGCACTTAACATATCTGAAATTAAAAAGAATATTGCGCAATATAATCTTCAACAAACCGTTTACAACGAAGACATTTTTGGGCCTCTACAAAATGAATCTGTCGTTATAGTTATACAAGTACATGGTTTGATATTTTTTGAAGCTTTTTCACTACGCTTTCCATCTTTTAGGTTCACGATCGAATAACCTACTTGAGACATCTCATAGTAAGTCTGGCACAAGCTCGTGATATAGCTCAAGTTCTTCTAGTATTTTCTCACGATTATTATGATGAAGATATAAATAATTTAATACAAAGTGTGGATTTTTGTAAAGTAATACAAATATTTTATCCGTACTCGATACAAACACATCCCAAAGAATTTCCCGGAGAGGATCCTTCGGATTGTCCACGTGATATTAAGCGCGAACAGTAAGTGCTTTTTATTTGTCAATTGGGAATATTTTTGGCTCTTCACTTTTATTATTATTAAAATTTATTACAGGGCCCTTATTAGAAAATGCAATAATGCCCTTTATCCCGATTTGTATGGACATTATAGAGAAGCAAAATTTACGCAAACCAAGCATCATTGGTGGTGGAAAGCGAATCGAGTTTTTAATCAATTAGATGTAACTAGAAATCACTCTGGTTTAGTTGTTTTTTTAGAAGAAGATCATTACGTCGCTGAAGATTTCATACACGTTTTAAAATTAATGGAACGTACGTGTAAGGAAGCTTGCAAGCATTGCAACATTCTTTCATTAGGAACGTATTTGAAAACCTACAATTACTACGGCGATGCTAAGAAAGTAAGTTTGTTTTTTTTCTATTACAAATAATGCTATACCAATTTTATATTTTTTTTACCATGATACTTTCAGTGAAAGTTATTTTGTTTATTTCACGTCAATGAATCGATTCAGCTGTGCTTTAAGTTGATTTTGAATATTTTGCTTCAATTTTGTATTTTCAATCCTTTTTGTATCCTAATATATTCCAGAAAGAGGCTTTACGTGTGATCAAACAACAAGCTGTTATAAACGCTGGTCAAATTCAACCATCGTGGACATTTCAAGTTTTACCCTCTCTTTATCAGCACTCGCAAAAGGTAGTTTTGCTTGCTCTTCAATAGTATTTTACTGCATTTATACAAGAGTGGGTTGTTTTGTTTTATGCTTTGAACAATTTTACATTTTATAAAAAATAATATGCGCTGCTTTGGTTTGGATTGCTATCAAGTAGTCAATTTTTTATAGTTTGCATGAAGTAAATACATAGGTACATATTTCCCACTGCAAGTGCTAAGTATAGGTATCTCATTATCGAATATATTAAATTAATTTATCTCTATTTATTTAGAAAATTGATTTTGTTTTTTTTTAAAGGTGTGAATTATTAAATAAACAATTGGTTTTTGAAGCATGAATATTACATTAAAAACGAAAACAAACCAAATAGCTTACGGGCATTTTAAAAATCAATTTTTTTTTAATTACTTAATAATTTTATAATCTAAGAGCAGCCGGTTTTTTGCCAATTTATAATAGGATCTCGTTAATCCATTCACTATCGGCACTGATCGAGAGGATTTCCTCTTCGCCCTTCAGGTTAATTAAAAATTTCAAAATATCTATTACAGCTATTTTCAATTTCCAAATATCGAAAATTAACATCGTGACGTCACAGCTCAAAAACAAAAGACTATAATAAGTAAAATGTCAATAGTGGTACAAATAAAGTGACATTTTATAAAATAAGGTTAATGTATCCGAACATTTTATACGAAAATCCCTCTAAATTTTGTAATTAAATTTTTCTTAATTTGATTTTTTTGGTATCTAACTTTTAAAGATCTTTTATTTTTATAATTTTGAATAGCGCATGGATTGCAGTTTGCATGGGAACCATTTTTTGTTACGTAACATTTTTTTAGGTTGGTGAATTTTGAATAGTTTTCTTCACTAACTTTTAATCCGTGATTTTTACTTTACGCTCTTGATTGGAGTTTTCTACTTTTCCAGTTAGTATAATCTTTTATTAACTTTCACGAAAAAATATTTAATAAAACATTTTTAAATGATTAATTAAAATCATATCATTAAAATTACTCAAATCATTCAGGAAGGGGGGGGGGCTTCTGTTAATTTAAATTTTTATTAAAGATAAACTGTATGAGTCACCCCCCTCCATTTTTCTTTAGAATTAATATTATACCTAAAAAATTTTAAAAATAGCACGTGCTTTTCTAAATAACTCCAAAAATTTTACTTTTGTAGTGATGTCTTAAGTAGTTTCTTAAATGGCTACAAAAAATAAAAGTAATGGCTTTTCGTAGTCTTTTAAGAAACCCCTTAAGATATCACAATGAAATTTAGCGATATTATTTTTGAAGTTATTTAGAAAAGAACTTGCTATTTTTCAAAAGTTGTTTTTGTAAATTTCTAGGTGTAGTAGCAATTTTAACTCTCATAGAAACCCTTAAAGTTTAATTATATAATTTAATTAACTAATTAATATTTTATTAAAAATCATCAACATCAATTCTATTTGGGGGATTCCTGATTGTTCAAATATTTGAATATTCAAAAATCCAAATTCTTCAACTTACTATCAGGCCAATAGAAATTCTTCAGTAAATGCTAACGATTTGTTAAAATATTATACGTTTGTAGAGGGGTTCTGCAAGCTTCGGTTAATAGATAAATAAAAATAACGTCAAATTCTGCACGTAACTTGCTTTATTTAATTATAATTTATGTATGGCGACGCGTTTCGACCTTGCCCACCTTCATCAAGCCAATAGTTTAGTAAATCTACTTTAAAGTTAAATGCAGAATTTTACGTTATTTTTATTTATTTGTGGTTTGTTAAAAGTTGATAATACCGGGTATATTTCAATAATACCTAAAAGGTAGGTCGACCTGTTTTGAAATTGGCCTATTTAAGGGCACAAAAGAGATTAAAAAGGTATCATTTTTCCCCAGTTTACAAAACAAAAACGAAGATTTTAAGTCATGAAACCCTTGATTTTAAGAAAATATTTTTATAAAAAACCTTAAAAATGAACTACAAACTGTATAATTAAATAAAAACTACCCCTCCCCCTTAAAAATTCTTCAAATAAACTTAAGTTCTGCCCCCCTCCTCGAAAATCGACTCACTTCTTATCATTATAAACAAAGTGCCCGAATTTCTCCCTTAAACAAACAAAACGACGAAAAAAAAGCAGTCAACTTTCATTATTCCTATAGGTGGCATATTGGATTTTCACATGTTTTTTTTAATGCAATACTTTTGTATGATTATTATGATGAAAAACCTACGACAGTTTAGTTTTGCATTTTTCTTTTTTGCACAACTAAAACGTGTTTGACATTGACTTCATATGTCCGCATAGACCCTATCTTAAGGGAGTAATGAATTGTAAGATATTCGCAAGTAGATTGACAAGGTTGTGCGGCCTGAAGGCCGCACTGTTGTTTCACTATACCAATTAATGTTATTATGCGCTTGTCATATCATTTCTATAGAACTCTTTCACTGTCCTTTACTGCATTAAATTAATTGTTAATGTTCCGCCACTGTTCTGTCACCTTATTCGGTATATATTTGACATTTACTGTGTTGTGATTGTTTCGTCATCTTACTAGAAATCAATTTGAGTGCCATTACTGTTTTTGTTACGGCTATGGTTATTGCTGTACAAAGAGAAAGATTTTAGATCTTTGCTATGGGAGTCTTGATATTTATTTTAATATGAAAAGCTACAAACTAACGTGTTATGTTCGCTGTGCTGTTTTACGAATTAATCTGGCACGGCGCTGAAATTTAAATGTTTTCCAATATTCTATTGCATTTGCCAAAACATTTAATTGTGACATAGCTGAGAAACAATTCTAAACTTTTATTTTTCCTATCCCAGATTTTTCCTTTTTTATATTTGGAACAAAATTTTAAATTATGCGTTTGCATATAATGCTTTGGATATAAAATAAACACTTGTTTTTAACAAAATTTTTGACAGTTCAATTTAATCTACATTTGCTGATTTTACTGGGGAAATGCGATTTTTAATAGAATAACAGCGAAATATTAAAATTAATTGAAATCAATTTGATTTCCAATTATAGGAAATATGCTTGAGATAGACCTTTAATTCTCCCAGAGCAATCGGGATTCGAACCCGGAACCCCCGGATCTAAAGTCCGAAATCCCTACCTCCTCCAGAGCAAACCATCTGCACTATACTGCTAGATATTTATTATTCGTATAAAAAACCCATGGTAATTTCTAATTCAACCATCGACAGAGTATAAATATAAACACAGAGATTGAGCACCATCGTAAAACATCGAACCACCGTGCAGCTTTGTTTTCTTGCTCGCCGGCCCAGTCCGGGCCTGATTCTCAACCTGTTATTGTCGATCCATTACGGTTTGTAAAAGAAAATGGTACGCATGGTCATAAGTTTAAAAAATAAAGTTTTTTGAAACCCGCTCTTTATTTTTGAAATAATTTTTGGAAAAAATAAAAAGGGGCGAAATTTTCGAAAAGTCGATTTTTCCGCATTTAAAGCAAGCGGTTTGAAATATTTAAAAATTACCTACATGAAAGTGAAAAAATTAGACTACAACAAGAATGGTTGAGGCCGGAGGAGTGAGTTGGCATGGAATGCGCTATATACACAATACGGCAAAATAACTGAAACAAAATTTTTTCGAATTATTTTCACTGTAATAATTTATTCGAGATCCCGATTCAGTTAAATTGGGTTCATTTGTTTAGTAAAATATGAATAAAATAATAACAGAACATTTCTAAAATTTGTTTTTCGATAATTTCAAAAATATAAAATTGTGTATGTAAGAGATTTTATATATACATGTTTATTGAAAATTTTGTAATTTTTGAAATTTTTAAAATTAAAATCTTAATGGAAGTCTCATTTTCTCAAAATCATTTAAAATATTCGTTTTTATTGCCGCAGTATTAAACAATTTTCGTAATTTTGCTAGCCAGGTTCAGAGCCGGAGCCAAACACCCCATAGGGCGTGCGCCGCAGGCGAGTACCGCGATTGAGTGGCGTAGTTGTCGCCACAATCCGAATTTAAAATATCGGCATTGTTAAAAATTAGTAGTTTTTTATAAACCTAAATTTTAACAAATCAACAATTACCTTAGGCAGGCGCTAAGAACTCTAGCGCCGGAAGAATATCTAAGTGAAACTCGTAAATAAGAATGAATATAGTATAAAATAAAATTTTGGGAGCGGCACAGGTACACCACAATCAACATTATTTGAGACTTCTGACATCCACTTATTCTATGGCCAAAGCCATGACTTGAAATGTACTGAATTAGCTGTTAGAATTCAAATTTATTGATGAATTTTAATTTATTTAGGAAGTTTCGACTCCTCGAAGCATAAATCTAAAATTACATTAGCAAAATGCATTATTGTGGCTTAAAGCTAAAGTATCTTTTCCCATTGTGTTATTGCTATCGCTTAATTGCACAATAATTAACTTAATGCTTGCGCTGCAGCATGAATTAGTGCACTCAGGTTTTGTACACGCTAATTTTTTTAAATGATTTTTATTAAAAAAAACTCAATCTTTCTTTGAGTTTCTAATATGAAGTCTATCTTTCTGATAGAAGACAGCACAAAATATTTCGTTTCTTACAAGCATTAACCCCAAAGACTAAAAAGGAGTCGAATTTAGCTTTTTGGGGAAGCCTTTAATTCATTCTCAGTTTCGACTGGTTCCTTTAAGGAAAGGGCGATTATTGCGTTTCCAATATTTTTATTTTCAGATTTTTCGATACTCGGGAAAAATTAAAATTTAGTTTAATGCAGCTCAATTTAAACTTTTGCGATTGTTTTGAATTTGAATAAATGATTATGTTATTTTTAGCAGTTAGCTTTGACCTGACTTATTTATTATCAACATTACATACATATGTATTTGTATCGAGTTACAATCCCAGGTGAGTTAACTCACCAAAATGTTGCAGAGGTCTCAAATATATCAGAAAAATTTAAAACACAAAAATTCTAATTACAAAGCAGGTTTTGGGATATCATAACGCCGAACCGTATGTTTTTATGCTAATTAATAACAGCCTAAGTCAGTATAGTGAGGCCAAAGGCCGAACAACTATGGTTTTCACACAAAATCACATCAGTGCTAATGCCGCATTCAGGTTAATGGGTTAATTTAAGTGGTATTTTCACAATTTTTATCGTTTTGCACATATAATAAAAAACATTTTTAATGAGCTTAAAATTTGTAGTTAGAAATATTAGGTGTGATTATGAAACACTAGGAAGTTATAAATTAATAGAAGTAGATGGACTATGGTTATTTTTAATATAAAATTACAAATATTTGATCGGTTTGTTAATTTTAGGTTGAAATAACGCCTTGGGTAAGCAGCAAACACAACATGGGTATGGCTTTCAATAGAAGTACGTGGTCAAAAATGGTGAACTGTGCTGAGTTTTTTTGCAAATATGACGATTATAATTGGGATTGGTCTTTGCAACACGTTTCCCAAAATTGCTTAAAACAGAAACTTCATGCTATGGTTGTGCGTGGTCCTCGAGTCTTCCATATAGGAGAATGGTAATTATTTGGAAAATTTTGAAATAATATTTATTTTTCTTAAAATTTTTTTTTGTTTTCTTCCGAAAAATTGAACAAAAAAAGATTCAATTTTTTTAAAAAGTGATCAAATCTTTTTGACCAATATTTTGAAATAAAGCAAAAATAAATTTTAAGTTCTTTTACCAATACGAGTGATTTTAATAAAATTTTAATTTGAATAGCGGTGTACATCACAAGAAAAATAATTGTGAATCAACTGCAGTCATATCTAAAGTTCAGCAAGTACTCAAATCGGCTAAAAAAACACTTGTACCCCAATTACCTTACTCTTACTTACACTACTCTTCTTAAAAAAACAAAGCTCAGAAAAGGTAATGGTGGTTGGGGAGATCGTAGAGATCACATGTTGTGCATGGGTATGACGCTCAGGTAGTCTTATTTTTGCTCATCAAATAACGTATTGTTATTACGTAGGAGTATGTTGTACAATAGTTTTGTTTTAAAGTGATATGACTGGTCAATGTATTGAGGATGCATGCATCCATTGTATTTTCCTAATTTTTAATGCCTAACTAGTATTATAAATAAATGAATTTTATTATTATAAATTTATTTTTATAAGTTGTTTTTTTATACAACAAATTTATATCTGCAAAATTTAAGTCGTACTAGATTGATACTTAAGTATTAGTGGACAAGAATATTCCAGTATTTTTAGAGTTAGCTTTAGACAAATTGAAAATCAATTTATTGTTTTTTAATATTCAGATATAAATTTGGCATAAATAATACTAAGATATTTTGCACAATTGGTTATTTCTTTTATTTTTAAATACAGTGATCACAATGTTAATTTTAAGTTCTTTACAGTAAAAACACAGGTTCTCATGAGGTTGTACTATATGAATCTAGTCTCTTTTAGCAATAAGGTAATCATGTCATTTAACGTAATATTATTGCATCCTGTGATTATAAAAAGCACTATTTTGTTTTATTTAATAAAAATTTTTATACTAGTCAATTATAGGGTTTTATATCAATTTTGTTTTTTATTAAGTTTAATATATTTTTTTAACAAAATGTGTTTCATATTACTTTACTATGAAGTAAAATGTAGTACTTCCACATATACAGAATATCAAAACTATATTCACTATATCAGGAACGTATCTATTTAGAAGATCCCACTTCTAATTTTTTTGATTTTGTTGGAATTTAGTTGTACGTGCAAGTTGAAGGAAAAAAGCTTCTTAGCACGCATCATACTATATTAAAATTGTTACGTCATTAAGTCGTTGAATAATATATACCATATGTTCTTAGTTGTAGGCTCTTTTTGTTACCTTTTATTTTAGAAAACTCAATTTTGCAATCTCATTGTTAAGCATAATAGAATACAATTGCTATACGACGTGAATAAAAATCGAAAAATATATTTTTATTATGGTTAAGAAACGTGCCAAAGCGCCACTCAATTGACTTTTTTTAAAAAACCAAATTTGGCTTCGTTTCGACAACACTCACGTTACCGCAATTAATATAAAATTTGTTAATTCGATATTTGTATTGAATTTTAAATTTAAGGCTTAGAACTTGGATCTATTTACCAATGTATGTAATAAGACAAGACTTGTTAAATGTGTTTTATACTGTAAAATTTATTTATACTTTCGTACCTCTATTAAATTGCAAAAACATTTTTTTGTAATCATAATCATCATTTCAAATTATAAAATTATAAATATTTTGTTATTTTATTTAATATCCTGAGAAAATGTTTCGAAAGAAATATTTGGAATTTTTTTAATATACAGGATGGCCTTCCGCAGCTTTAATTAAAAGATGAGTGCAATCCTTCTGGTAATGTGCATTCAGCCACAAAGTGTCAAAATCTAGAGGTTTACCATTGCCTTCAAAGAGAAGAAAGCCAAATCAAGTTCTAAAACCTCCACAACAGAAGCATAGATAATAAACCAAAACATACTGTTAATATGCTTCACCAATAAGACTTCACACTTAGCCCAGTCTTCAGCAATGAAACGCATTCGAATATGAGTAAATTAGTTTATATCGACTTGGTAGCGTAAAACGAGGTAAATCGAAACACTTTTCAATTTTCATCGGGTGAAATAAGTTCGTTTACGTAGATATTTTTGACTTTAAAAATTGCGTCTTCTTCTTTAAGGATCAACCCCAAAAATGTTTAAAAAAACATGGCTTGCATTTATTTTGATATTTTTTCATGGTGTGTTGATTCACCCCACGAATAGGAGTGAATCGGAACACTTGTTACAATTTATGTCTGTTCGTATTTAAATATATACAGGGTTAATAGGAACAAGTAATAATGCATTAGAGTAAATAAGCACACAAACGGACAGTTCGTTTTATTTATATAAAACATTAATTTTTTGTAATTTCATGAAGTTTTGTTCCGATTCACCCTGATGTTCCTATTCACCCTGTTTTACGCTATATAATTCAAACTAAAAAGCAAGCTTTAAAGTAAGTTATTTCGTAACAACCTATGCAAAATTTTATCTTTAAAAGATAAAACTTAACTTAAGGATAAAACTTTTATCTTTACTTAAAGATAAAATTTAACTTGTTTTTCAAGTTTGAGGTTTCTAAATAGAATTATAAATAAACCCTTTCCCATAGTGAATAAATACAAAAACCAAAATAAAGTATGGAAGCCTTTTAATAGAATAGTTTTGTTACCAAAATATAACACATCTAAACCGTGAAACAATATACTGAAACTTTTCTATGCACCCAATTGTTTGTAAAGTAATGGTACATAATCATCATATTCAGCTTGATAAAAATTACCAGCAATAGGATGTCCAAGACCATGTTCTGCTGCAAATTTTCTGATTGAAAATTGGGCACGGTTATCTGCACATCTGAAACAAATTTCAATAAGCATTAACTTATTAAATTCATATAAATAAACATGTGTCTATTCAAATATCAGTCATGAACAGCACAGTCATAGATTAGTAGTTTAAATGTTAGATTGTTATGTCAGTTGTATCCTTGTATTTAAGGAGCCCAAATACAAAACAATATCTATAGACATAGCCAGGGAAATAAAAGTATAAATTTCACTGAGAGCAAATTAAGTTAATATCAAGCAGCAGTTCTTAACCTTTCCGTTACCACGAACCCCTCAAAATATATCCTTGGACTTAATACGAACCCTTGACTTAATAATTAAAAATAAGATTAAGATTATTAGTTATTATTGGAATATGTTAAATAAAATAATTAAAAATCTTCGTAAAAACTTCCTGATTTATTTGTGATGACATCGTGAACTACCTAAATTAGCACAGCGGCCCCCTAGGGGTCCACGGACCACAGGTTAAGATCTGAGAATATAGAGTATTAAAAATACATTTTAGGCTTATGAAGAAACCTTATGATCTAGCTCTGTGTCCGTCTGTCGGAATACTTCAAGTAATGGCCAATCATATAACAGTAGTTCACCCACGAATCACCTTAGTCCGACATTTAAATTCGGAGATTGGTTGATAATTTAATAACCAACTAATCACGGAACTGGAAAAACGAATTAGCGTTTTTGTTATACAACTGTTTGTATGGCCCTTAATTTAATCATGTGGATGGACAAACGGATGCGTGAATGAGTTAGTTAGATTCAAAAAAAAAAAATTTTTTAATTAATTGAGATCAGATCACGGATGTATACTTAAAGAGGTGAACTTACAAGCTATGTTTGCACCGCATATGAATGTTCCGAAAGTGTTGGCATGTGCGAAAGAGAAGTCCCGATAGAGTTGGTACAAGAATTTGTACGATATTTGCACATAATGCAAATATTGCAATGGCGCAGCGGACGTTTTTGCATAATATTGTCTTTGCATTGATTTAAAGACCTCTTCTTCATGTACCATATCCGGTCCCCAAACATCGATGATTCAACTTAGCCAAAGCCAAGATGAATTTTCTAGGAAGTATAACTCATGGGGTGGTTTCCCGTTGCCTTCCCCATAGTCTACAGATCAATATTGAACTTTTTGATCACAGCAGTGTATCTAACAACAGGGTTCGAACTATGAGCTTGCGCTTCTTAGTTGACCCGTGTATGCTTTGTGCTATATATTTACCGCATTTTAAAGACCTACATGTGGGTAATACCGTCGTGTTTATGTTAATTTTTGGCAATGCCTTCTTTTAACTGTTTTGCACCTAATTGTACCAGTGGGTACAATAGCAATAAAAATAAAGTGTCAATGTTTAAAGTTCCTAAAAACAAATTAAAAGGGTGGAGTATTTAGATACCTTGAACAGACAAACTGTTGACGATTAAAGTTACATTGGTCATAATTTATTACAATATTTAGTTTTTGTAAGAAATTTGTGTAGATACTAACAAAGATTAAGTTACTTCTTGAAACAGATAATTATATTATATGTTGAATAAAATATTTTAAAAAGTTTCAAGTTTAATGAAATTTGAAATCTTTTTTTTTAAACAATTTCAATGAAATTTGAAAATTTTCCAACTTACATTTTAGTCTAGAACCTCCTTTGCGTAAAATGGTTTCGTCTTTTCAAGATATCATCAGCTAAACTATCCCTAAATGAATGAAATGGATTAAAATCCATTAAAATTAAAATCAAAAACTATGAAAATAAAAAATAAACTTTTAAAATATTTTATTCAACATATAATTTCAACAAGTTAATAATAAACATTTACTATTAATTATATTAAGCTCACCTCACACGAGGCTTGCTTTCGCTGCTTGTTTTCCAGCAGCGAGTAGGTATCATTATGTACAAATACACTTGTAATCGACCGGCCGTGATGGAAAATGACGTCACGTACTGCGTCGCTTGCTGGGTGTTGCTAGAAATTCTGATGGTTATAAGCGCTAACAAAGTTCGTAAACACGAATGCCACCAGGTACGACGATGCAAATAGTTGATTGTCTGCTGCCTGGTTACAAGCTAATTTGTACATAACGATACCTACTCGCTGCTGGAAAACAAGCAGCGAAAGCAAGCCTCGTGTGAGGTGAGCTTTATATAGCTGTAATATAATATGAATTTAATTGTTTAATAATTATTATTTTTAGTTTAATAAAAATAATATTCAAGAAGCACAATGTATTGTCTTTAAGATGCAAAAATGTGCACTAAGCCAATGCGATATTTACAACATGTACAATAAGTTTTTCTACCATCATTTCTCCGTCTTACATTATGGTCCGTCGTGCAAACTATTCGATAAGCGTTGTAAGCACACCTCTTTAATCATACATCCGTGATTATTATTACCAAAATATATTAAATAAAATAATTAAAAAACTTGGTAAAAGCTTCTCGACTTTTTTCTGATCACATCGTGGACTGCCTAAAATAACATCATGGCCCCCTGAAGGTTCACGAACCACAGGTTAAGAACCGCAATTATAAAGTATTAAAAATACATTTTTTACAATTTAATCGTTGACTAGAGATTACTAAAAAGTTGACTAAAGAGGAAGAGAACCAGCAGTATAGTGTGAAGCATAACGGGTCGACTAAGAAATATAAGCTCGCGGTTCGAATCTGCTCACGCTAGATACATTGCTGTGATCAAAAAGTCTAATATTGATCTG
Source organism: Lycocerus yunnanus (assembly GCA_036346125.1). NCBI lineage: Eukaryota > Metazoa > Arthropoda > Insecta > Coleoptera > Cantharidae > Lycocerus > Lycocerus yunnanus. The sequence continues at coordinate 317,650 of JARFIX010000078.1, read as the reverse complement.
TGGACTATGGGGAAGGCAACGGAAAACCATCCCATGAATTATACTTCCTAGAAAACTTATCTTGACTTCGACCAAATTAGAAAAGATCGTTAACATCCGGTAACGGATAAGCACATGAAGAAGAAGAAGAGATTTAATAAAGGCATTTAAAACGACTGCTTAGAATATCTATTCTTTCTTATCGTTTTGTCTCTTTACCGTGGTATTGTGACTACTTCATTTTGAAAGGTTCTCTTGGCAAATTACCTTGAGAGTTTGTCATTGCCTTCCGAGGGAAGACAGTCGAAATCAAGTTGTTGCTCGGTAGGCTTGAATTAGAGATCTCGGTTTAGTAGTCAATATAATCTTCAAAATATTAGATTAAGAAAATTAAAATTGATTCATGTGTTAGTGCTCATTTTAAAAACTTTCCTACTTAATATCTTGAAAAAAAAAACTTAATACCTTGAAAAACAAACTTTAACAAATTCAACATTAAATATTAATCATAAAAGAATGCAGAAGCAACGTCAAATTTTAATTAAAAAAAAAAATTTCTTGGGCAATCTTATCTGAGAGTAACTACAGTTAGTGACTAAAAAAAGTCTCTGTACGATACCATTTTAGCAATTTAAATTACAATTACTTCGTTTTTTCCTATTATTTTTATTACAAAATATGATAATATATAAATATGTACGCCCCAGGATATTAAATGACATTACGAATCGTGCTATTACACGCGAAGTGAAGAAAAACCCAAGAAAAAGTACAACCAAAATTGGGGATGAAGTGCGTAATAAATTTAATATTAGTGTTTCTGACCAGACAATCAGAAATGTGCTCAAGAAAAATAATTTTAATAACTGAATTGCTAGATCTCTAATTTCAAAAATTAATAAAACTAAAAGATTTAAATTTGCAATAGAACACAGAAATAAAGACATGGAGTTCTGGAATCGAGTGATTTTTACAGACGAGAGTAAGTTCAATACTTTTGGTTATGACAGAAGAGAAAAAGTTTGGCGAAAACCAAACGAAGCGCTTAAAATTCAAAATGTTATTCCAACAGTGAAACGTGGTGGTAGAAGTGCTTTTGTTTGGGGGTCTATGGCGGCGTCGGGTGTGGAAAAATTACATTTTATTGATTCCATAATGAACAAGTGGGTATATTTAGATATTTTACAAACTAATTTAAAAGATAGTGTGACCAAATTAGGCCTTCCAAATAATTTTATTTTTCAACAAAATCAAGATCCTAAGCATACGTCAATGATTGTTAAAGAATGGCTCCTTTATCATGTGTCCAAACAGCTGCATTCACCTCCCAAAGTCTCAACTTGAATCCCAGCGAGCACCTGTGGAATGAATTAAATCGCCGAATTCGTAAACACGAAATTACGAACAAAAATACAGTAGAACCTCGATTATCCGGGCCGACCGAGACTAAAAAATAATTGAAAACAAGGATAATAATAATTGACGTTTTTTGTTCAATTATTACAAAAAAAATGCACTAAACAGCTTTGTATGTAATCCAAGTACAGCTCTGAAGTAAGCATAAATTCTATACATCTGATTTCACATAGTATACTACTAAAGTTGCAAATGTCCACGGATAAACGCACGGATTAGCCGCCGCACGCATAATAATCTGACGATAATCGATGTATAATGGGCCCACAGATAAACCGCTTCACGGATAATCCGCGCACGGATAATCGGGGTTCTACTGTACTCTTAAAAGGGTATTACAGGAAGAATGGGACAAAATTGGGTCAGATGTGACAAAAAATTTAGTGGAGTCAATGCCTGCATATGGAGGTAGTAAATAAGGCTAAAGGGTTTTGTACGAAATATTAAATATTAATATAAACATTTCTATGCCTGTTTTTAAGTAGCGTACGGAGACTTTTTATAGATAGATTATGGCAGTTTGTTTAAATTTTTCTTGCTTACGAACGGATTTTCGTCAATTTTTTTTCTTAAAACTAATGTAAGTATGTATATATTTATATTTTATCATATTTTGTAATGAAAAAAATAAAAAAAGACTAAGCAATATTTCATAAAAGTAACACAATCTATTGTTATTCTTGTTATCTTTAAATAAACATGTCACTTATTTAACTAAAAAAAATCTAGATTAAAACTCTTGAAAGTTTGATTTATCAATAATTTCAAAACCGTGCACTTTAAAACATTTCTGTGTTAAATTAAAATGCTACTTTAGGAATATGTTCCTGTATTTTTATTATTTAGTTTTAATTGCTGAAGCAAATATATCTTGTTGTACGAGGTTTCAGTTCGGTTTATAAATTTTGATATTCAAAAAGCTTACTGAAACCATTGGCAAAGACTTTCAATAATTTCATGGGCAGAAAACCATTTAAAATTATGTTGTGAGGTTCTGGGAGAAAGAATATTTTGAAACTCGTCGCAACTCACACCTTAAAACCTCTTCTAGTATCCGAGATAGTAAGCACAAAATTGTTTTTAATGAACACTTCAAGAATGTTTTAAAGCTATTTTAATTTTCTTTCTCTTATGGATTGAAGAACAGTACAAAACAGAGCAATACCTAATTTTTAATTAAACCTGCTAGTGAAACCAATTTGGGAACCAACTTATGGCGGCGAGGTTTGAAACCAGATTTACCAGCAAAACTCTATAGGTAAATCTAGTTTCAAACCTCAAACCACGACTATTAATATGGTCATCAATGTAGAGTAAAACAATAACTCACCTATTAGTTAATCGAGGAACACCCTCAAATGGAAGTTTTCCAGTTTGTTTGTAAACCAAAAAAATATAACGATGCAAACCTAAAAAAATTTAATTAACTTATTTATTAATTATTGTGTTATCAAATATTAACCAGTGCCTGGTGGAGGTCCTGATCCAACATATTCAGAAAAAGTGTCCCCTTTAGAAATATCATTTCCTGGAATATTTCCAACGAGCCAGTGATGCCACTCACGATAGTCAGGTGTCTTGCGACTGGGAGCATCGGGATCTTAAATTACTTGTTAATTAAAATTCAGGTATTTTGTAATGGTAAAATTACCAGTCATGCAGAGAGTGTACAAGCAGTTATCATCGGCTGTCCATTTAACAGTAGGAATATCTTTAACTTGGGTGGGAGTCAATATATTACCATGATTGACGGTAATTCCTCCTGGGTAGCACACCTAAAATGACTTTGAAATACTTAAAAAAAAATTTTTTTTAATTTTACCTCCGCAGTTTCTTTTGGTGCCACATCTATGCAATCGGGTACGACACACTCCTTTTCCATAATTTTAACCAATGCAGAATAAAATCGAGCACTGATCAATGGCTTTCGAAAAGCTAGCATACTAAAAATGATAAGTAATCAACTTCGAATAAATAACAACCAGGCTAATTATACTTATAATAAGATAAATCAACGAATTACCGTTTTTAATTGAAAATTGAGGCTTAAACGCTTGGAAATGAACTGTTTAATACTTTTCACTTCCTATCACCAAGTAACAAACATCAAGTGGATCCAGTTCAACGCACCAATTACGAAACGCTTGGTTGACAAACCGCCAGCCAATCGTAATGATCCAAGTTGCATTGACGCGTGTAATTTTAAATTTGAAATATTGATCTGTTTTGTTTAAATTTCTAAAAATATCTAATCGTAGAATAACACAATTATTCCATTAATAATAATAGTGATAACCGAACTAACTATGTATGTGCAATATGTGCAACGTTATCAGTGCTTAATAAAATTACCCAAAATATTGTTTTAGAACTCATAAAAATTATTTTTTAAAGTGCGCCTAATACCCGTACGATTCTGATTCTAAAATCTAAAATTTTTGCAATGGCCTAATGCTTTGAATATATAAAATGCGAAGTTCAAAAACAACAAATTAGAATCAAAAAACTAACAGCCCCCCCCCCCCGATTTTGAATTTTTAATTCAATATAGTCTAATAGTTTGTGTATTTTTTATTTTCGTTTGTAGCTGTTTTGTTTTTGAGTTAAATATTTAAAAACTTAGTTCGTTCAGCTAAGAGGCATGCTAGCCCCCGCCCCATTTCAAATATTAGATCTAAAATGGTCTTCATCCTTTGTGATTTTTAAATTTGTGTTTCAATAAATTTCAAATTAAATTAAATTTTCAAAATAAAAAATACCTAAATCAGTTCCAGTTGTAGTTGCCTAAAACACAAATTACCACAAATAATTGATTATAAATAATTTAAAAAAATTTGAATCAAATACAAATAATTGATGTTGCTGAACAAAAAATTTAAATTTTAACTTGGTATGAACAATAATAATTTAAAGGTCTCCGTAACCTTTACGTAAAAGAAAATAATTATTATTAATAAACCATATTTTTGCGACCATAACAAAGATTTATAGTTATAAACTTCAACAATAATTACACATAAAATGCACTTTTTATTGCACATTATAAAATATTTACTGTTACATAATATTATGCCAATATGTGTAGGGGAAAACCTCAATATACTCCTATTTATTTAATTTTAATTAATTATTTCTGAAGCTAATTACGTAAGTTTGCAACCTTATTGCAACCTTATCTAACTGCTCATTGGTTGACTTCAATTTGAATAAATTAATGTGAAACTCTTTGAACTTCTTAAATTAAGCTGAAATATTAATAATACAGAAACTCGCCTTATAATTTTAAACAAAATGATGAATTTAATTTCTCGATAATTTACAATTTTGTAAACTAAAAAAATAATATTTTCCAATACAAAATTATTTAAAATAAAATAATTAATAAAAACGTTTATGATCAGTTTTTATTTAAATGCGCAAACAAAAATTGAAAAATGTGCCTCCCAATAATCGATAAATCCTCTTTCCTATCCATTTTTCTAGATTATGAACACATATGGTTTAAAAAAATTTGTACTTGATGCTCAAAATGTATGAACGTACCACTGGGTGGTGTGAATAAAAACAAGAAAATGCTTCAAGCGGGCCGGGTACAGTTCGGCGCAGCCGTTTTGGGGCAAGTACATTTCGGCACAAACCCCATTTGGTGCGAGTACGGTTCGGCGCAGATCCTCCGAGTCTATATTTGTTAAGCGAATTATGTAAGATGGGGTGTAATTAACAGATAAAATAAATAAAATTTGTGGTCGGATAACAAATTTTGAAAAAAATACACTTTTAGGGTGAATCCAAAATTTGGCGTCGTTGCGTTTGTCAAAACGGTTTGATCATCGGTTGATCATCAATTACTGCCCCACCTTTAACTTTACTGATTGAACATCCAGAATATTTTTGGCTGTCAAATATCGAAGTCGATTATTTATCGTAATAAACCGCAACTTAATTTCTCAGACGCCCAAATTGTGGTTTGCGATTTTTAAAAAAATTAAAAGCAAAATATCTCCAAAATAAATCGCCTAATCTAGCAACAGTGCCCACCTACAACGCACGGACTGGTGATAGAATGTATTCTATATTTGGCATAATATTACACTTGCATGTATTTCTTACAGGAAAATCTCCGCAAACCATCCTCATACCGACCCATCAGCCTGCTGCGGTCGCTGGGAAAACTTGCCAAAAGGGTTATCCAGAGTAGGCTGTCATGGGCGATAAACAAAGGCCAACTTATTCAAAACGAGCTTTCTCTATAGTCTCTACGTTCGCGACCTACCCACACTACCCACCGCCACGACTACTAACCTCGCACTCTACGCGGCTGACACTGCATTCTACACCAGCTCCTTCAGACCCGATCCGATTATCAACCACCTACAAGCGGCCCTCGACAAACTAGAAATATGGTGTCGCACTTGGCGCATAGGGGTCAACTCTGCAAAAAGCACGGCAACATAATTATACTTCTCAAGGCAAATCGACAGACCCTCAATCTGCTCGAATCCCCACAAACGAAGATCTTCCCTAAAATCCCTGAGACTTCCCACCCGAAACCTCACGATGTTCGGCACTGCGATCTCTTGGAATGACACCTCCAAAGACACCGCAGTAAAATCAATGGGAGCAATGACGGCACTCCACCCCTGCTCAACCGCAATTGCAAACTTTCAATCCCAAACCGACTCATCCTCTATAAATCAATCATCCGACCCATCCTAACCTACGTGGCCCTCGTCTGGGGCTACGCAGCCAAATCCCATCTAGATTCCATTACTTCTACCAGCAATATCATGAAGACCCCATGGTTCGTCACAAGCAAGAGGTTGCAGACGCACTCCAGTGTGGTCTATCGAAGAGTTTATCCGGACAGAAAAATTCTACGAAACCTCTGGACACTCCGAAAACCCACTAATCCAAGAGCTTGGTAACTACCAACTCTAAGATTTTTTGCGGTATAAGAGACCCAGAACTATTTTGCAGCCTCCCAATTAGATCTCTAAACCCCGCAGCGACACCCCAACTCCATCTCTGCAAGCCCTCGCCTTCAAAGGGTGAGATGGGACTCCAACACAACCGCTACTCTCAAACGCAATTTTTCTCGCGAAGGGATCCTGCAAGAAGATCGCGACCCCCCCTGCAAATTCAGAAAACTCGTAACCCCGACACAGAGGTACCTACCTACCGCAGCAACGCGAAATTTTCTTTTATTTCAGAACCAAGAATCCAGGCAATCATGTCAGCCAGATGAAAGAGGTGTGGGGCTAAGCCCCGGTACTCCACAGTGCCAAGAAGACAAGATAAAGATTTCTTACAGGAAATTAATTATTTTTAAATTTAAATTGTGGGCTTATTAAAAAACCCACCAAATTTATCCTCATCTTAAAAGACTTTAAAACTTTTAGACTTTTAGAACATGTCAAAATTAATTCCTTTTATTTTAAAGAGTTCAATTTTAGAAAAGTTAATTTTTAATTGTACAACATTATCTTATATTATTATTATTATTTACAGCATTACATTCTATGATAGAATTTAGCTGTCCTTTCGGACTTACAAAATCCATTTGTTGAGGTGGATTAATCCTCGTATTCACAATTAATAAATCATAGGTCCCGGTGTGTTTTGGCATTTTTACGATTTCTCTCAGGCTATGCGATCCTTAACTTTATATCTCCATCCTCTTTCTCCCATCTTTTCCAGATCTTCCGTTACTTCGTCACTCCATCTCAGTTTAGGTCTTCCTCTGTATCGTTCTTTATTAGGTTTCCATGCCATTATCGTTCTCGTTATTTCTTCTTTGTCGGATCTCATCACGTGTCCCCACCATCTCAATCTTTGAGCCTTAATATACCTCACAACGTCTTCGCCATTCATTTCTTCGAGAATTTCGGTGTTTGTTCTAATTCGGCATTCTCCATTAACTCTTTTAAAGCCAAGTATCGTTCTTAGTACTTTTCGCTCAAATACACGGAATTCTTCTTCTTCCTTTCTTGTTATGCACATGACTTCAGCTGCGTAAGTAATTACCGGTCTTATCAATGCCTTGTATATCTTTATTTTAGATCTTTTTGAAATTTGTCTATCCTTTAGTAGGTGCTTATTTGCGTGATACACTCTGTTGCCCGCTTGAATCTTTGCTTTTACTTCCGCGTTTCTGTCGTTCTTGCAATTAATTGGTACACCAAGATAACTGAAGTCATGTACATGCTGAAATTTATCGTCGTCGATTATTAAATCAGGTCTGTAATCATTTTTCTCTCTTGTGCATTTCATGTATTTCTTTTTTGTCTGATTAATGCTTAGTCCGATTCTGTTAGCCTCTCTTTATATTTCTTAATGTATTTATTAAACCTTCTTTTGTTCTTGACACAATAACCACATCATCTGCATAGGCTATCACTTGGTTTTCTTTATTTATTATTGTGCCCGTACACCCAGTGCTTCTAATTACTTTCTCGAGTGCAATATTAAATAGCGTCGCCGACAGGGCGTCCCCTTGTCGCACTCCTCTGTTCACCTCGAAGCTGTTTGTTTCACCAGTAGTTGTTCTTACCGTGGCTCTTGATTTTCCATGGTCATGGAGATTATCCTTATTAATTTTGATGGTACTTTAAATTCCTTCATGATATTTATCAGTTGGTATCTGTTTACTGAATCAAAAGCCTGTCTAAAGTCTATAAACAACAAATGCATATCTATTCCGTATTCATGTGTTTTCTCTTGTATTTGTTTTATTAAATGTAATGCATCCACTGTTGACTTTCCTCTTTTAAATCCAAATTGATAATTTCCGACTATTTCGTAGCTATATTCTGTAAGGCGATTATGTATAATTGTTGACAGAACCTTGTAAGCCGTATTCAGAAGTGTTATGCCTCGATAATTGTTACATTCATCTGAGCTACCTTTCTTTTTTATCGTCACAATAATTCCTTCTTTCCACTTGTCTGGCATATTTTCTTCATTCCAAATCTGTTTTATTAGTTTGCATACTTTAGTTTGCATCTTTTGTCCTCCATTTTTGATCATTTCCGGCATAATTTCGTCGGGACCAGGTGCTTTTCGGTTTCTTAACTTTTGTATTGTTTGGATAATTTCTTCATTTGTTGGTTCAACTATTTCTTCTTCAGTCTGCATGTCTTCTATTTGTTCTCTTACTTCTGTTTGTGTCGTATTGAGCAGTTTTCTGAAATGGTTCTCCCATATTTTCTTAACCTTTTCGGTTTCGTTTTCGAGTACTCCATCATCTTTTTTCATTCCTCTACTTTTTATCGTACGTGTCTTTTTTGTATTTCTAATTTGTTTATAAAAGCTCCTAGTATTGTTATTCACTCTACTTATCTCTATCTCTTTCATTTTCTCGTCAATCCATTCATTCTTCTTACGTTGGTACAGTTTATGAGCTTCCATGCGTTTTCTTTTGTACTCATTTAAGTGTTCCCGTTCGTTGGTTCTTAACCATTTAATTCTTGATTCTTTTTTTAATCTTATTAATTTCTTCGCATTCCTCGTCGAACCATGCTTTCCATATTCCTCTCTTCCTGCAGCCCAGTACTTCTTTTGCGCTTATTTTAAGACTTTCCGCAATACTACCCCATGTCACATTTACGTTGTAATTATCACCCCTACTTTCCAATTCTTTTGTCACTCTATCTTCATACTTTCTTTTATTTTCTTCATTGTCAAGCTTTTCAATTGCCAATAGTTTTTTGTTTTCATGCTTTACATCTTCGATCATCGTTTTCTGTTTGATTTCAGCAACTACTAAGAGGTGATCCGTATCGGCGTTGGCCCCTCTGTATGACCTCACATCTCTTATTGATGTAGCTCTTCTTCTTGTTACCAGTACGTGGTCGATCTGACTTCCTTCCTCGCTACCGCATCCCGGCCACATCCATGTAACTTTATGTACTTTTTTTGTGTTCGAATTTTGTGCTACTGATAATCATGCCAAGTGATGTTGCTAAATTACACAATCTATTTCCGTTATCATTTGTTATCATATGTATTGTATGCTTTCCGGCTATATTCTCCACATGTTTTTCTTTTCCAATCTGTGCGTTAAAATCGCCCATTATGATTGTGGAATCGTGCCTCGGTACTGTGTTATGCAACTGCTCTAGGTCGTGGTAGAACTGTTCTTTTTCATCTTCTCCTTTTTCTTCCGTCGGCGCATAAACATTTATTATCGACAAGTTGTTAGGCTTCATTCTGATTCTCAAATATGACAGTCTTCCCCCCATTGGTTTAAAGTGCAGTATCTGATTGAGGAACTTTTTCATGACTACAAAACCCGTGCCGTTTCTTCCTTGTTTTTCCTCTCCAGAATATAAAAATACGAAGTCTTCACCTCTTATTTCACCTTCGCCTTTCCATCTAACTTCCTGTATTGCAGCCACTTCTATCTTATACTTTATCATTTCTTTAGCGACCTCTTTTAATTTTCCAGGCTTTAGCAATGTTTTCCACATTCCATGTTGCTATTCTATTAACTTTGTTCTTTTTACTTTGTCTTTTCTTCGCTCTTCCTATCTCTATTGTTCCTGTTCCATGCCATGTCTGCGTTTCTTCCCCAGCCTCGTCTTTCGGAGCGACTGTCTGGGGGGGTCCAGTCGCCCCTCCCCTCGCGTGTATCAGTTTTTTGTAGATTGGCAATGTTCGTTTTTCAACTTCAGAACATTATCTTTCTTATCCCATATGTATATGTTATTCTGCTTGATTATCTTTTGATATCCAACTCTTACTCTCTCACCTTTGTCCATTTCAGTCTTCGCTAGAGACCATATTTGGTTTTGAATCACTTTTTCTTTGTTGGTCAGGTCATTCTCAATATAGGTGTTGGTTCCCTTAAGCTTATTTTTGCTTTCCATTATCTGTCTCTTTTGTGTATGGTTTTTCAGTTTTGCCACGATTACCTGTTTTTCGGTATTTCTTCCAACCTTAAATGCATCCACAACCTCAATATTTGTCTGCAGCTTATTGTTGAGGAAATCCTCAACTTTTCCAGGGGTTATTATTCCATTTATTGCTAGATTTTTTATTATTATATTTTCCCTTCTTTTATCCTTTTCATGTCTTTCAAGTTGTTCCTCTAGAAGAGCAATTTTTTTCATCTTGTTTACTTGCTTTCGCTGATAAATTCCCAATTACCTGTTCCATTTCTTGAACTTTGGCATTCCAATTTGCTTCCATCTTGTTTAGCTTTTCTTTTATTTCCATGTTTACTTTGTTGCCATCGGTAACCATCTTTGCCAATCCTGACATCATTTCCTTTAATTCATCCATGGTTTCCTCCTTCTTTACTACCTCAGCTACTTTATTTGGTGATTTGGGCGTTTTTTTGCTTCTTCTGAAAGCTTCTTCTTCTTCTTTACTTGTATTTATTGCTTCTCTTCCTCTTTTGAGGTATTCTTTTATCGTTGGTGCACTGTTTGCCCTTTCTCTATTAGGCCGTGTATTACTCATTGACTTGTGTTTGGTTGCACTTATGCAACCCAAGTTGCTTCCTGAAAACTATTATTTTAATTATTGTTGTAATAGTGACTTTATAGGGACTATATTCTTATAGCGTCAATTCGTTAGCATAGGTACACCCTTTAAGAGCGCCCGCGCTACTAACCACACCCTTACAATAACCTTGCAACTTAACCTCAAATACTCGTGGCTTTGATATTATTTACTTCTTCACGCTTGTGATTGACGTTTTTACAATTCTTTTCCGTTCTATATACTTCTCTCTTCTTGTGCTTCGTATCGTCTTCAATTATATCTCTACTTTCTCTAATTTTCAAAAATAACCAGCACAAACTTTGTACACACCGTGCAGGACCGTACTCTCCGAATTATCTTATAGCTGTTGCTAAATAAAAGACTTATTATTATTATTATTATATTTTATATATATATTATTATTATATTTTATATATTAATAAGATTTATTTTTAAATTAACAAAAGGTTTGAACAAAACAAAAATTTAAATTTTTATATCAATTACAGATTGACTTGTTAGCTGTTTAGAATATATGGGGGCTGATACGTCTGATTGGTGCATTGCTATAATATCGCCATTTTCCAATTGGGCGAGAGCGTATTCATTGTTACCGGTTAGTCGATGTTTTACATCATTGTCGATCCAATATTTAATATAATTATCATTGTAGATATAATATGATGCGGTTGCCTCATTTAACTCATATATAACTACTCTAAGAAAGGTGTTCTTACGATTTACAACACTCCTTACATACCAATTTATCACATCTTCAAAGGCTAAATCGAATCTGGTTTCAAAGTATTTGGGATACATCAGTAATTGGTTAATAGGATATATTTCAAATCCAGTTTTTTCAGATCTGCAAAATTACATTTAAAATTTAATAATGTTATTAATATACTGTCACACATGGAAGTAATAATTTTAAATAATAAAATTAATAATTAAGTAATAAAAAAATCAAGTCACCGAAAGGCACTTCCGTTACCAATAAGGTAACGAGGCACATGGAGTAGATCGAGTCCACTTGGAGGTGTGTAATTCGTTACTTAGGTATAAATTATAGGTTTGTTCCAACAAGGATTATTTCCAGTAATATTACTGAAGTACAAGCGCATTAGTCAATTTTATTGAATAAATTGATTAAAAATTTAATTTTATAAAGGAATGAAGAATATTTGTTTATGGAATCTCTAATGATCAAGTTGTAACTTAATAGCTTTCCAAACAATGCTATTTAAATTAATTATTTTATTAAATTTAAATTAAATTAATTACAAAGTAATACAAGATTTAATTTTCTTCTACATTCCAGGTTGTTCCGATGTAATGCTTCGTTGGATGAATTGTTTGTTTACGAATTGATGAATTCTATCGCTAAGTTTTATTTTTTAAATATTGGTTGGAAATCAGCTTAACAAAAGTATTTTGTGTTACTACCTATTTTTATTATTAATTAATTTGCAACAATTCCGAAAATCACCAACAACGTTAACGATTTTGCAATAATAACTCGAAAACAACAATTACAGAAAATATAATATAATAATTAAATGCAGCAAAGTTTCTCTACTTATATAACCTACAATTAAAATAAATAGTTCATATTTCACATAAATTTTCAAGTCAAAGCGGCCGCGCTATGTTTCACGGCAAAGGTAATGCGCGCGCATAATGCTTCAACTGTTCGCGATTTCAATACTCGCTATATTAATGCATCGGCCGATGACTCGGTAGGCGAGATGCGGGTAAATGTACGCACCTAAGCGATTTTCCACATAACTTGAAAACTATACATGCAATTGATATGAAACTAGCCGAATTAATAAAACAACATGTTACAACACTGACCCTTTTTACAAAAAAAGGCCTATTTAATACAGTTTTCACATTTTACTTCTTTTTAAAAATTGTACAAAGCGTACAATTACCCACCGTAGTCGGGTAATAGTACGCAGGTGTGGGGTAATTGTACGTATGGAAAACGTAATAATACCCAATACGACAACATATCGGGTAATGCGTATAATTACCCATCGCGTACATTTTCCCGCATCTCCCCTACACTCGATTCAACATTAATCATAGTACACCGAAATGTCAAACTAGAATTTCTATTACTTACAAATTTTTTATAACTTTCTTGCATGGCTGCCATAAAGAAACCTGTTGGTTTTTATTATTGCACGCACTTCTCACAATTTCCATGTCGAAAAGTACCTAATTTTTGTTGCTTTATTTTCTAAAGTATAAGTATTTCTGAAGTGCCTCCTTTAACAACAAAGCATACAATGTAATCAAAACAAAATTTCCAATTTTATATACTTCTTTTTAGTTATTTTATTTGGTTTTATTACTTGTCAATTTTACGATAATTCTTTAACGCGTACTATTACTCACCGTGTGGATTTGCCCGCCAGTCCCCTACACTCGATTCAACATTAGTCATAGTACACCGAAATTTCAAACTAGAATTTATATTACTTAGGCCCACTTGTATAATGCGAGTTTAACAACCGTTTAAACCAAGTTTTGGGTTAAACCAGGTTTAATCATTTATTTGCTTTGTTCACTCTGAGCTTAAACCTAAAACTGGGTTTATTCATAGTTGAACTTAAATCATCATATTTTAGGATTTAAGAGTAAATTAAGCTTATACATAACCTCGCTTATAATTGACAATATAAAATTTATATTAATATTATATTATTTATAATATAAAATTATTAGAATTACCGTGTTACGATGGAATTTTGGGGAGAATTAACCGAAGCCCAATTTTCTTGAATATGTCGACCTTATTTTGCATCCCTGTGTACCGCGAGTATTTAGACAAAGAATTCGTTTCAATAAATGGTCTGAAATCGAGTTTAAAGAAAGGTTTGATATTGATAAAGATAAAGAAAGCAACATTTAATATCGATTTTATTGCAGAAAATATAGACTGGGAAAGTGTGACGTCACAAAATTGCCGGATGGTTAAAAACAAGTTATCTGGGTCATTTCTTCCCATAAGATTAACACGGTAGCTTGAGTGCGAACTTAATTAATTATTTTAAAGGTGTTACTGATGAAATTAGTGGAATTGAAATAACAGACAATAGTGTGTACAGTATTTATGTTAAATTCTCACTTTAATATTATTTAAAAACGTGATTGCACCCAGGACAATAACAATAAGGCATTTTTTAAAATTAATACTGTTAATAAACACTATACACACTATTGTCTGTTATTTCAATTCCACTAAATTGATCAGTAACACCTCGAAAATAATTAATTAAGTTCGCACTAAAAAGCTACCGTGTTAACCTTATGGAAAGAAATGACCCTGATAACTTGTTTTTACCCATCAGCTGATCGCCGGGCATTTTGTGACGTCAGTACTTTTCCAGTCTATAGCATCACTTACAAATTGGTAAGTCATTTTTGAATTACTTGGATATTATGTACTTATAGCAATTACCTACTTGTGACAATTATTGTTTAAAGAAATCATGCTGTAACTCCTTCCGAAATGGTTTTGTAACTCTTCGCTTTCTTGCCACAGGCAGTACACTACAAGCTAACGGTGACTTTAGTGGCATTCACAGTTCAACCACAAGCAGGATCGTTGACAAAGTGTGTCATGCTGTAGCAGGACTTCATCGTCAGTTTATAAAGATGCCCGATACCGAAGTTGATATTAAACGAGTACGGCAAGATTTCTTTAGCATCTGCAAATTTCCCCATTGCATAGGAGCGATAGACTGTACTCATGTAAAGATACAATTTCCAGGAGGAAATAGTGCAGAAATTTACTGAAATCGTAAAAGCTTCTTTTCGATGAACGTCCAAGCTATGTGCGATGCAAAATTAAGAATACAAAAACTAGTTTGTAGATGGCCGGGATCCAGTCATGACTCGACCATTTTCAATAATTCCACAATTAGAGCTAAGTTTGAAAACGGTTTAATGGGAGAAAATTTAATATTAGGTGATGCTCGTTATGGTATTAAATCCTATTTAATTACACCATTGAGTAATCCACAAACTGAGGCTGAACAGTTATTTAACGAGGGACAGATCAGGACTCGTAACCCAATAGAACACTGTTTTGGTGTGTGGAAGCGTAGGTTCCCTATTTTTGAATTGAATAAAAGCAAAATTGAAGCAATTGTTGTTACTACAGCAATTCTTCATAATATTGCTCGTTTGATGAAAGATGAGGCACCTACAGTGACTGTTGAAGAAGAAGCTGCTGTTCAATTAATTAATAATGTAAACAATTTCAAGAATTAGAGCAAGTGGGAAATAATAGTAGAAGGCTTGCTCTAATTGAATATTTCTGAACGTTAGGATTAAATTTGAAAACAATATAATAGTTCAAATTTATTTATTTTTAAACATAGTGTTAACTTGTAAGGTATGTTTTAAAAATGAATTTTTCTTCTTTGCATCAAGGATTAGAAAATACATTTAGTTTTCTTTATTTTTAAGCTCGGCAGCCAAAATTTGCATTCTTAACAAATGCTCTTTCTCAATTTTTTTCTTTGATTCTTCTTCCAATAACAATATTTTGTGAGCATATTCTTTATCAACATTTAACTGTTGTGTCACAGTCAGCTTCATTTTAGCAGAACCCATGCAGAAATTTTATCTTTTCCAGGGGTGTTTTTTCTAGTGATGGGCACTATCGAAATTTTTTGACTATCGATAGTTAGTTACTATTTTGTTTTTACTATCGATAGTTAGTTACTATTTTGTTTTTACTATCAATAGTTAGTAACTAAAATTTTAGTTATCAAACATCAAACCGAATAAAAACTATCAAATAAAAAGTATCAAATAAAAACTATCGAATAAGACTATCGCATAAAAACTATTGAATGAAAACTTTTTCTGGATAGTTTTTATTCGATAATCCCATCACTACTTATGCACTTATAAGTAATCACCAATACTTATAACTACAATAAGTAGTGATAATGGGTGTAATACAGGGTGGCCCAAACATCATATTATGTTGGTAGTTGGTACTTACGATGTGTATGGGTTTAAGCAGTACCAAGTAGCAAATAAGAAACAAAATAATAAGTGTAATAATTAGTTGTTCATAACAAAAGAAATATCATCGTTCAAAATTAGTACTATTCAAAATATAAATATGCGACGTATATCGAAGACATCTAAAGGTTGTCTTTCTTAACTAACTAAACACTAGATAGTTTTTAGTTAGTAATTAAATTAATAATTCATCAACTTTAGTAACTAAAAATTCATTCAAGAGGTTTAGTAACTAAAATTTCATTTGATAGTTTTAGCTTTTAATAACTAAAAATAATTTTTAGTTACTAGTTATTCAAATAACTTTTTTAGTAACTAATTTTAGTAACTAAAAATAGTACTAAAAATTTATTCGATAGTTTTTAGTAACTAAAAAATTATTTGAATAACTTTTTTAGTAACTAAGTTTAGTAACTATCGATAGTTTAAGCTATCGATAGTAAAAAAAAAACTATCGATAGGTCAAATGAAGCCTAACTATCAAATAATTCGATAGTTTTCATTCGATAGTCCCATCACTAATTTTTTCTTATGTTTTCTTTTTCTGTAAAAAAATAAATGCAATTAATAAAAAAGTTACAATAAAAATGTGTTATGAATAAATTAACAATTTAAACCTTTTACCTTGTGAATTACTACTATTTTGAGCAATTTTGGTTCTCAAAGGAGCAGCCTTAGAAGTCCGCAGCATTTGTGGCGTATAATCACTTCAGTCTTTGGATTGAGTGACCGCAATAATTTCATTTGAAGAACCTGTAAATATACACGTTGACATTATTATGGATAACATTTAAAAAAATTACAAACCGGGAATAGCTACGATGTCATTGTCTGGCTGGTTCATTTCATCTAGCGGATCGAATACAATATCATCAGCAGGTAATTCCGACAAATATTGACTAGCATTTACTACACCTAAAAAGAAAGCAAAATAGTAAATAAAGCCATATTTGTAATATTAGTATCTTTCACCTTCACTATCATCGTCAAATCCTGATGAAAACCCCGATAATCGGTTACCTAGAAGTTCTTTAACTTGTTGGTCAATGATAGTAAC
Source organism: Lycocerus yunnanus (assembly GCA_036346125.1). Taxonomy (NCBI): domain Eukaryota; kingdom Metazoa; phylum Arthropoda; class Insecta; order Coleoptera; family Cantharidae; genus Lycocerus; species Lycocerus yunnanus. Next base: position 300,660 of record JARFIX010000078.1, on the reverse strand, counting down.
CTTGCTATCCTTAGGTGGACCACCGCCTATACCCGGGGCATAATACTTTTCTTTGGCATATTTCCGTTTGCTGGTTTTCTTTAAATTTTCATATTTACTTTTTAATATACGCATATCTCGATATGTTTCCCCACTGGTGCTATTGTAGTCTTTAGTTAAAGCGTTCCATGCAGCAGCTTTGGATTTATTGGTCATCGTATCTGTTTTTTTTTACTCGATCGTGTTTTTAAATTTTCGGAACCAAGTTTATTAATAACAGTTCTTCTTTGGTGCTAAAATTACTACTCCTTTTTTTTCCTTCCATACTTGATATTATAATGTAACCAACACCAGCTGAAGTACAGACTAAAAGTCAAGGTTTAAATTTTATACCAACACTGCTCAATTGTTATCCGTTACCACACTTCACCAATATGAACTACAAAGCAATACAGATACCTGAATTAATTTTTCAAAACAGTATAATAGACTTACCTTTAATTAATTGCAGGTTTAAATCAAGATTTAAAGATCCTAACACCGCCAATTGATATAATCTTTCACCAATACAAACTACGAACAATACACCACCTGAATTAAATTTTCAAAATAGAATGGTAGCCTTACCTCCAAATATTTTTATTATCACACTACACGTTTTAACTTTTTATATAATTCACAAAACAGATTATAATATGAAATAAACAAGCTAAATGCAACTAATATCAAAAGCGCGCGCAATAAATGTCAAAAGAGTTTCGTCAAAAAATACCAAATTAGTCGTACCTAATACAAAAATCCCTGGAAATTGTAATACCAACCATATCAATTATTGTTAAACTTGAGATTACTTAACTGTTCTTACAAGGAGAGACCGGGAACTTCCCCTCACTGAATTGATTCATTTTTATTGTGCGTGTAGGTCTTGTATTGGACTTCAACAGGTGCAAATATAAGGGCACGCTTCTTTGCCAATTTTGAGAAAATTGAATTTGAATAATTGTATATTACTGATAAACTGCATGAAAATTAACATAAATTTGATATATTGTTAATGGGGGCGTGAAACACCATCCAGTTCCTCACTGCTAAAAGGTAAAACATTCAATATTTACAGATTATGAGTAGAGATTATTATAGCGCTTTGGTTTTCTTGAGTACGATGACATATTATACTGGGGGGAATTAATAATCAAATAAATAAAAAAAAAATTGGCAGGAACTGGATGCGATCCCAGTACCCTTTGCATATGTTTTTTTTTTTTGCAATCTTACGCAATTCCATTAACAACTTACCAAATTAATGTTAATTTTTATGCAGTTCATCAGTAATATTTTAATTATTCAAATTCAATTTTCTCGAAATTGGCAAAGAAGCGTGCTCTTATACTTGTACCTGTTGAAGTCCAATACAAGACCTACACGAACATTGAAAATGAATCAATTCAGTGAGGGGAAGTTGCCGGTCTCCCTTGTTAAACTGTATTTATACAAGAGACATGTTTTAAAACGTGGTTTATAAATTAAACCAAGTTTTGCAAAACTCGAAGTTAAACTTGCACTGTACAAGTGACCCTTACAAATTTGTTATAACTTTCTTGCATGGCTGCCATAAAGAAACCTGTTGGTTTTTATTATTGCTCGTACTTCTCACAATTTCCATGTCGAAAAGTACCTAATTTCCGTTGGTTTATTTTCTAAAGTATAAGTACTTCTGACGTGCATCCTTTGATAACAAAGCATACAATGCTAACAAAACAAAATTTTCAATTTTATATGCTTCTTTCTAGTTATTTTTTATTGATTTTTAATTTCACGATAATTCTTTGACGCTTACAATTACCCGCCTCGTACATTTGCCCGCCTCGCCTCTACACTCGATTCAACATTAGACACAGTACACCGAAATTTTCATAGACTATAGAAAGAATGGACATAGAATGTCCTATTCGAATACACATAACGTTTTAATGCCATCGTTCAGCATTGATAAGAAAGGCGGGGAGGTAAATAATGTCCTGATGTTTGTTTTGTATGCCACAGGCGTGCGTGTGGGTTCGCAGGTACTTGGATTCAATGTCAAATTAAAATTAGGTTTCAACATGTAAACAAATAAAATTTTTATAATTTCATATTATGGAGACACTCAAATTACTTGAAAGACACGTTAAACAAATTGTTTTCGAAATCCTAAAAAATAAATTTGTATTATCTACTTATTTCAAATATAGGTATTGTGGTAATGGTGAAATAATATGAAAATGATATCATCTTATCTATGAAGTAAAAATTGTAATTTAGACACGCCGATGAAATTCTTTTAACTTCGAAATGGACAAAAATTTATTGTGCGCCACTGAAATAGTATACATTATAACAATTTATTTACCTACGAAAAATAACAACTTCTTCGTTAAGTTTATACACAACATATTCAGCAGTATAAATTTATAACGGAGCTATATTTTTTCAAGATAAAAATAAATTTTCTGAAATGCGGACAACCTAACCTTATTAACAGGCGTAATGCACTGTAGTTCATAACAAGCATTTCAAAACAAAAACACGGTTTTGGTCACATGATCATAGTTACACTAAAATATGTAAATAGCTGTGTCCATTCTTTCTAATAGTCTATGGAAATTTTAAATTAGAATTTATATTACTTACAAATTTTTTATAACTTTCTTGCATGGCTGCCATAAAGAAATCTGTCGGTTTTTATTATTGATCGCACTTCTCACAATTTCCATGTCGAAAAGTACCTAATTTTCGTTACTTGATTTTCTAAAGTATAAGTATTTCTGACGTCCCTCCTTTGACAACAAAGCAATGCAAATAAAACAAAATTTTCAATTTTATATACTTCTTTTTTTTATTGCTTGTCAATTTTACCATAATTCTTTGACGCATCTTGTAGACAACTTCATTTAAAATTGTACTTTAACCTAACTTTTTGCGAATCTTCTTGAATCGTGCTTTTTGGATAAAATCTAATTTTTAAGAAATATGAATTTAATAAAGAAATCTGGACAAGGATATTGGGAAGACATGGTTTGTATTTTAACTTATAATTTGAAAAATGTTGATTTAAATGATACATTTTCAGGTAATTACTTCATGGAGTAATACATTAACCGAAGAAGAGGAACAAGATTTGATTTCTTCTGCCATTAGTGTTATAGAATTCTTAGCTAAATTACCATTTGAAAATTCTACGAATCAAAATGTTTTGCATCAAAAGGGCAAATGTTTGATGAGTGCGATATTTTTTTTGTCGAAAAACGATCCAACAAAATTACTGCATGCAATAAAGAAAATACTGGAAGTTAAACAAGAAGGTCGACATTTATTAGAGCTAAATGTGAACAATAGTCAGCTCAGTTTTGCCATATGTAACGTGAAATATTTTAGTATGATTGCAATTTCATCCGTGAATAATATTTCGTCTCTTATAAAGAGAAATGCACACGAGTTGAAGATGTTACTCATTTCAATTTTTTGTGAGATGTTTCGATTTGTAGATATTAGATGTTCGTATTCTATTATCGTTACCAAAACGATGAATTTATTATTGAAAAATCACCTCTCGAGTAATGAACTAGAAACCATGCATTTTCCAATACTCTTTTTAACAGGTTCGTTTATGACTATTTGTCCTTTTAATAAAGCCGTTGAACATTTACATAAAATGTCGGAAATTTTTATGGATAGTTGGCCAGAAAATAAAAAGTGTAGGATATTTAATGCTTTGTGTATGAGCTATGCTTGGGACAGTTTTGATAGTTACATTCTTTTTTATTTAATGGGACCAACAAGAAATGAAAAAAGTGTTCTTACTCTATGCGAAATAATGAAATGTGTTTGTACTATGCTGCACGATAGAAATGTTTGCAAAGCTGCTGTTAATGTTTTAAAATCGTTGGTTAAACATGTAGATGGAAAACTATGGGTTGACCAATTTTTACCTATTTTAATGCAAGTAATTCCCGAAGATGATGTAGATAAAAGGTGAGCATGATTTTAACTTTTAACATCCAACAAGTTTGTTCAAATTGGGGACCACTCATTTTTGGGAGGGGACATTTCTGAGATGTGAGAAAAATTATTTGGGGTTGGATTTAATCAAAATAAAGCACACTTGTTTGTGGGTAACTTTTTGTACTTAATTTTTACTATATAAAATCTAATTATAACTGTTAACTTTTTTTTGTAGTTGTTTTACTAGAAGTTTATTACTTGAATGTGTTGATATCACAGTTAAGCAATATGGTGTCGTATTATATGAAGACGTTAAGAAGAGCGTAGAAGGTCCAGGTTACATCAACGAAATAGATTTAATAGCCACAATTCTCACTTTAACATGCTGTTTTAGAAGAAATTTGTTAAACTTTTCGGAATGTGAGTCCGACATTCAGCAGTTGTATTGTTTAACATACAATCACACTTTTCTCCAAGATTATCTTTTGCAAACTGTTTGTTTTTGTCACGATAAAACTGTAGTACTGCTTGATTCGCAACTAAACTTTGTAATTAATTATTTACAAGATCTGATGTACTTACCTGACCGGGATTATTCTTTTAACGAGATGTGGTATTTTATGTCACACATCTGCGTCACTGCAAATTTTAACATAAACAATTGTGATCTTATCAAATCATATACAAGATTTATCAACAACATTTATAAATTTTGTATGACCAATTTAAAATCGCGATGTCCTGACAGAATTGCAATCGCTTACGAAATTTACCACATAACTGAAACTGTTTTCAGTAAAAGTTGGAAATGTTTGAAAACCAAATATCAGTTACCTGAAAGAGAACATTTTAAAGATAGACAAGCCAATTTTTATTCTTTGCTTATGAAAAATAAGATGTGGCCTATTGCTGACCAAAGCACTTTCCAGTGTCTCTATCTCGAGTTTCACGCCACTTCCAAAGTTTACCTCGAGATACCTAAATTGATCATTGACTGGAGTAACTGTTACCCATGCGAAGAGAGTTCAGAAATGAACAAATGCTTTGATCATGGAATTTACTTGTTTGAACAAGAGTTTGATTATGAATCAATTATCAAGGGTTCCTGTTACATTTTAATTTCTATTTGCTATAAAAGAAATCGATCGGAATATTTTTATGATGAGTTATCCTTAGTTATGGAAAAATGGAGTGAAGAAATTGTCGATTTTTTAAGTAACAGAGAACTTACAAAAACATTTCCATTATATGGATTAACTACGTGTGTCAACAAAATTTTAAGAAGTGGCTTTATAAATGATATAGTTAAAGTAGGCTATTCAAAAAGGAACTGTTTCATCATAGTCATTCCATTTTAACAGTATTAGCAGGCCTAGACGATCCGGATGAAAATTTCCCTAAACATTTATGCATGAAGAAAGCTGTAGAACACACTTTAACTGTAAGTTTCTGCAACATTTTAAGAATTCTGATTTAACAAATTTTTACCTTATTTTTAGACTTGTTTGGACATAATAGAATGCGTTTTGGGCAGTTTAGAAGATTCCTTACATGGTAGTGAAGATTTAATTAGGTGTGCTTTAGATGTCGTAAATATGATAACAAAAAAAAGCAACAAGAAGAGACCAGTGGCAGCTGCTGCAACATCGATTAGAAAGTTATGTGCAAATATATTGAGCAAAGATTGTCAAAATGGCGCTGTTATTAAATTGTTGGATAGTGTTCTGAATTCTATTTATGACATACCTGCCACAACATTGTCAAAAATGCGCCGAAATCCCGAACATAGATTGGTAATTCATGCAATAGTTAGTGCAAATGAAAATTCCTGTCAGGTATGCATGAAATTTTTTTATTAACAGATGTAAACTCTATATTTTTAGATATTTGTGCCCAATACAATGAATTTTTTGCTCAATTTGCTTCATGACTCTTCTTTAAATAATTCCAGTATTATTTCGGCTCTTAATGCAACTGAAATTTTACTGTCCGACAGTGCTTTGAGGATTCCTATGCTTCCATTTATAGAACCTGTAGCAATGTATTGCATAAATCAACTTTCAAATACAGATTGGGCAGTCAGGTAAGCAACCATATTCGTTCACTTAATGATTTTAACTAATTAAAAAGTTATTTGCTAATTCTTAATTTTCTTGGAGTGCCATGTCTCCTCAGCAAACGTTGAATAATACTTGGCTATGTAGGTAAACTGAACATGCAGCTGAAGAATAAGAAACAACAAATAACAAATTGCAAATATTTCTTAGAGTTTCATCGCCTGCTGGTTTTGCTAAATAATCATTATTAACACACAATACATAATTAAATTGTGATTTTATTCACATTGTAAATTGATTTATTTTGATTTTATTCCAAAATCAAAAACCAAGAGAATTGTAAAAATTACATTGGACTCTACTGTGGCAGTTGTATCTAAATTGTGTTGTATTTATTTTTTAACTGGCAACTCACAATTTATTGATTGTTTAATTACTTTATCATATGTAATATGAAAAGTATTGTTTTCCTACAGAAAAATTGATATTTTGATGGATTTACACTTTTTGAGGTCCTATGACCTAAATAAGACCATTTCCAAAAATTATCTGTGTGTGTGTGTGTGTGTGTATGTGTCTATGGTCAAATTTTGCATGCGCTCTACCTTTAAAAATAATAAGAATTTTGAAACCAAATTTGGGAGTTTGTATCCTATTGAGAATTAAAGTTGATTAGATTTAATTGGTTCATGGAAACTATTTTTACTTTATCATATGAAATATGAGAAAGTATTGTTTTTAAATCTTATTATTTAATATTAGTTTTTATGTAATATTTCAAAACCTAATGGAAATTTTAAAACCAAATTTGGTATTTGGTATCGTTTGTTTAATAAAATTTCTTTTTTTTTCTTTTTATTATTCAAGATTATTTTTTTTTTATATTTAGTAAAAGTATGATAAGATCATGGGCATGGGCCACATCCGTTTTTTTAAAGCCAGATTTAGTTCCATGTGTAGATGCAGTATTAAAAGCAATTTCTTATCTACAACAAGAGATTAAGCTCGTTCTTCGAACTTTTTCCGTTTTCATTTTTAGAATTTTTTTTCTGTTAGTTCTGGAGTGCGGCATGTTGAGGCAAATCGTTCCTTGTTCATCCCAGGTTGAGACAAATCCAACCAAGAAATCCGTGCTCTAGAATGATACTTATATAAATTGTATTGTTTAAACATTTCTATACTTAAGTGAATGTAATTTGATTTATTTTTAAGTTATGCCCCCCCATAGATTGCCGTTGACGGAAGTTAAACGGTTATTAGGAGTTTGTGACATCAAAAAGGGTTTTCTTCCAAGATGTTTTCACTAAAAAGCGAATGGCAACTTGAAATCAAAGCTTGTCTCTCCAGTGAGCATCAGCACTCTGTGAATTTAGAATCGAAGGTAGAATAATGATTTCAATTTGTATGACCCAGGTTCGTACAAACTTCTGTTTGCCTTCTCCAATCTAGAATCCAGATTCCAATTGTTATGGTTTGATTATTTTCCAAAAACAAATCGAAGAAATTGCGAATTTATTACATATTGCAATTTGTGTGTAGTAGGAGAATTTTTTGGTATTAACTTAGAAATTTGCAAGTGAAAATAAAATAATAAATATTCAGACACCACAAATTCAAATCCAAACAAATTCTTCAACCACTGTAATAATAAATATTACTAACAAATTTTTCTTTAGTAATAAATAGAAATTATTACTATTAAAAACAATATTGTTTTTACCATAAATATTTTTGACTCAAAATTAAGTTGCATTTAAAAAATAATTTACAGCCTGGACCACCCTAACTTTCCAGTCCTCGATTATTTTCCCATAAAAACTGATCATTTCCAAAATCACCTACTTACTCTCAAAATACCTGTCCCAATATAAACAATTTTCATGGACCTTAAGTGTATTGATCAACTTGACGCCTTTCTGAGGAACTGCATATAGCCAGCAAAAAGTCACTAACTGAATTTTTGGTCAAATTTCATTAACTGCACCCAAGAGGTAAATAGAATGCAAAAGTTAAAATTTTATTTTATTACATAATATAATGAAGTCCAACTTTGAATTTAAAATTAATATAAACCTGATTTATAATACACAATTCAACGTTTAAGTGAGCATATTTTATATTTTCATAAAACTGATTTGTCAGTTAGTGACTTTTCGCTGAAAGGCGACGATATGGAGTGTAACGTAAGTGAATAGCCGAGCAGTTGAATCAATTAAGATTTTAAAATTTTACTTGTATGAATTATAGGTAGCACACTGAATGAGCTCCAGTTATCATTTTCGTGTCTTTTAGGAATGCGACAATCCAAGTATTTCAATCATTTGTGAATCGTGTTTTCGGCCAAAAAACCAATTCTTGGTTTAGACGCAATTCAATAGAAGATATTTTCATACTTTTACCAAAACTAGCAGATTTCTTCAAAGAAAAGCTTAACTGTGCAAGTATTGAAGACGAAAGCAATAGCATCGTAGGAATTTTGGCATTTTTTTCTGAATCTCATCGAAAATCAACAGTATTTTTAAATAAGGACAGTCAACTAATTGTGGAAGGGTTTTTGGAACAATTTCTTAATTTTATGATATTAGATAAAGGTTTTATTGGATTATTTGCATCAAACGCTTTTGTCGCTATTTGTTCGCACGTATATATTCCTGTGATTTTACGCAGAGTTATTGACTGGCTAACAAGTAATTTTAATAAAAAAAATATTTTTGGAACTTGCATGTATCTAATAGGTGATTTGTATCAGAGATTTATGCATTTTTGTCATGTTCCTTATTATAAAGATGGCATAAAAGTTATTAATGCAGCACTTTTTGATTTGAATGCATTTTTACAAAATTTAAATCAAACTTACGAATTTTCGTTGTTCAGTTTGTTGAACATAAAGGTTAGTAGTATGAGCGATATTATTAAAGTAATACCGGAAAGATCTAAAATTAATTCGTTTGAGTCGAGACTTTGGCTTAATAATAACGTGCCATTTTTATTAAGAAACATAGAAATTGAAGAATTTTGTGATGTTTTGAAATTGTGCCTAAATGTAGACCAATTAATAATACACGATAACTGTTTAGGTGCTATTCTAGATAGATTTGACGAATTTAGAAAACATGGTTTGGTAATGGAGGTGTTACAAATAACTATAAATAAATTTCTTTGTCTAAATGATCCTTGTAAATATTTAAGTGATAGTTTCTGTAATGTTATTTTATTTTTGTTAGAAATTGATAATTATGGAGTAAATGATGATTTACTGAATAGATTTTCTTGTAAATTCAAGAACATCAGGGACCTAGAAATTGCTTCGGTTTACATAGCATTGTTAGCCAAAAGTACCAATTTTTCTGATAATCATAATTTATTTATTAAAGAAACTGTTAACTTATACAAGTATTCGGTTAAAAATCCAGAACTGCAATATCATATTGCCTGGACTTTAAAATATTTATACGTATGTGTTGATGAATCATCAGATCGACATAAAATTTTGCATTTAGCTTTTGTGCTATTATTAAATTCAGAAACTTCGAATGAGATTTATAAATTTTTAGCAAATATATTTAACATAGAATGTTTTAGTTTGCCATTAATGGTTGACCATTTCTTGTCTTTCAACAATTTAATTAATCAATTTGGTAACATTTATGATACTTGTAAATTTTTGGGAGACATTACTGCATCTGTTTTAGTATTAGATGATGGTTTTTCTCATTGTGAACAATTTTATATGAAGCAAAATGATAATTTACATTTTAATAAAATTTTCCTTAAAAAATTGCTACTTAAAACAATCAGTGAAACTTTAGGTTTAGAAATAATCGACAAAAATTGTCAACAAATTTTATTGCTTGCAATGTTTTCTTTAGTAATGTAAATAATTTATTAAAAATTATTTAAAATAAAAAAATTAATTTTTGTAATTATTATTCTATTTATTTTAATTTTCCAATGTTTATTATACATTTGTTGATTTCTAATTAAACAACAGTCACATTAATGTTAGTTTTTAGTTATACCTATTATATTATATGAGCTTGCAAGAGTCAGCAAATGAAATTAAAGTATCTGTACAGATACTTCAGTTCAATTGGTTTTTGCAAGCTTTTATATACTCTGAATACAACTAATCTGTATGCGAATGCTAACTCTTCTCTTACCCTTCCCATTGCTAAGATTGATACCTATATATAATACTTACCTGTTAATATAAACTGAGAAGTACTCGATTTCTTATTAGATTTGAACTTGACAGAAGAGAAAGTTACCGTTTAGATTTATTTTTTTACAATTTTAGTGATAAAATAAAATATACGAATTATTAGCTCCTTGCAATTGTAAAATGACCAGATTCAAATAATTTCAATTTATTTTAAAATCTATTTGTAGTGATATGGTCGTTTGAAGGCAGAAATTCAAAAAATTGCTTTAAAGAGGGGTACCCCAAGGGCTTCAACTTGGACAAAAATTTTATTTGAAACTTTGTCTTAGAAATGTGTCCTTTATCACCACCTCAAAGGTTCTCCACGGGGACACCCTTATATTGCTCAAACCACGAGTCTTCGGGTCTGCCAGCTGAAAATTCTGGGGCCTGCCTGCCCAAAATTCGGCGGACCTACCCATTTTCCCGTATGTTGAGTATATTTTTGAGCTGAGTTTGGATTCTCCTAATATGCTTCATTTGGAAAATGGTGTAAATTGAATAAAATCATGGACGGATCCATGAGGAAGTTCCCCCCCCCATTGTTTTTAGCAGTTGACAAAAAGTTGGTAAAATAACACAGCAGTTGATTAAATTGGCAAACTCGCAACAGAAGAGAACATAGGCAAAAAAAGGTCATCATAAAATAATAAGTACTTGGAAAATTGAAGTCTGCTCCCTCTTCTTCAAGTCAAATTTTTAGGTGAAATTGGTGTCAATGTTTAAGCATTGTTTGAGGTATAGAGCTTAAAATTTTATTGTTTGAACCTCAATCGTCGCGTTTTTTTAACTTCTCCAATCATCAATGTAATTTAATTTTTTCAAGTTTGAATTTTTCTACGCCTCTGGGCAAGTTCTGCGGGGCAATTCTTAACTTCAGTGTAATTATTACAACTTAAAATTCAATTAAGAATTTTCCAATAAAACAATAAATGAAATAATACTTAGTAGATTAATCACTTTATAAAATAAACTGCAAACCCTATTTTTTTAGTAAAAATTTTTTTATAAACACAAACTACTATAAAAAAAATTAAAATACCCCTTATGTTTTACTAGTTCGAGAAGTAGTTTAGTTAGGTGGATTGCTAATTCCCCGCAGAGTGTGAATCTTGTTGATCCGCTCGTGTGCGTCCCTAATTTTCTACAATCATTCTCTCCTCTGAGTTTGGAACAAACAAGGCCTTTTATTATGAGTAGAGACCGGATAAATAAGCACGGTTTTCTAAAAATAAGTGCTTAAAAAAGCACGCTGTTTTACTAAAATAAGTTCGAATTATACCAAAAAGTTGTGAAAAAGTTTAAAAAAAGGCTTAAAACAAAGCTTAGACAATATTGTTTGACAGAATTAACAAAGGCTATTATTCTCTAATCAGAGCAAAGAGAAAGAGGCGTGCCCTTATACTTGCACCTGTTGAAGTCCAATACAAGACCTATAGTACAATGAAAATGCATCGATTCAGTGAGGGGAAGTTGCCGGTCTCCCCTTGTAAGTACCAACATTACGTATTACAAAATCAATCAAAAATTATAGGGTAAATCGCACGTCAGAGGTGGGAGCCCACTACATCTTATCAAATATCATCAAATTTAAATTTTAATTGAAATTAAAAGTCCAAACTTAAAAAAAAACAACTCACGTAATTAATCAACGCAGACGCGGATACAGGAGGAAAGCAATTGCGGTAATTGCCCCTCCTGACTTACAATCGAAGGACTTTATTGTTTTTATTTAATTTTTTTAAGACAAACAATGATTAATTCAAATTCAAGTATTACATGGATAACAAACTAAAATTTTATCTGATTTTTTTGTTTAGAACGAATTTTCTAGAAGATAGGTAAAATCACACAAAAACTGCCCCCCAAACAAAATCCTGTTATTCGGGCCTGGCCAGACGGCCTCCTAAGCATGAGTAAAAGTAAAACATTGCCGTTTAGGGTGAAATTATTTTTTCTCGAAAAACTCAAAAATAAGCACGTATCACAAAAAAAGTATAAAAAACTATACATTAAAATACATATTTTTATGTAATTTGTCCAGATTCCAAATAGCTGCTTTTAAAATTGACAATAAGCACAAATGCTTAAAATCTGGTCTCTAATTATGAGGAATTTTGTGCTAATTGTAAAAAATACCTTTTAAGATATAAATTGCATATAAAAATAAGTGGGAAGCAAGAAAAATCTTGGCAGTCAATTTTCATTTGAATATATTAAAAAAATTTCAAGTTTTCTCAAGTGTTTGCTATAAATGAAAATATCACAAAAAATCTACTAGCAAATACAAAGATTTTCCAAGTTATGAAGTGGGTTTTGGAAAAACTATTCAACCTGTTATTTATTGTGCATTAGTATTTATTTGTTTATAAAAAATTATAAGAATTAATATTATAAAAGATTTAATAATTTTAAATACAACAAAATAACTTGGAAAAACGTAATCGACGCCAATACAACTGTATAATTAAAGCAATCCATAACTGCATTAAAAATATAACCCGAGATAATATAAACTAATCCAATTAAATTACCCAAGAAGCTTGTAAGCTAAAATTATTGTACAATTTCTTCAATACGCTGCTCTGCACAGAATTATAATAATTTTATTCAATGAACTGTGTAATGCAACGGCTTAAGCACGGTTGCCAGGACTAGGGAAAATCACTTGATCCTACCCTGCTTTTATTTCGAAATTATTAGAAAAATTTGCTGGGGTGCAGGATGAACAAATTTTAGTTTCCTGTTACAAAGAATTTAGCCTATTCTGAAATTCAAAACAATGGGAAACTAGTAGGTCATTAGCCCAAATTTTTTAAATAATTTAAAACAAAAAGCAGTGAAAACTCGAGATTTTTTCCTGAACCTGGCAACGTTGGCCTTAAAGAACTCTTTGAACTCATCATATAAGGATTTGTAAGATTTTCTTGATCCCTTTCCCCACCTTTTCTTATCTTACAGATTTTATTCTGAATTTCTGACTCTACATCCAGTCCGCCCCTGCTTATAGTAGTGAATGACTTTTAAAATAATTAAGTGATTAAATACCAAAATGCTGAACTTTGAACTGTGCAGTCTAAATGGAAAATAAAACAACTATAATCAAAACCTTATTAAATTTAAGTCCATTTCAGGATTAATTAGTTATTACACAAGCAAATTTACACAGATTTTATAGTTATTTTAATACGAAGTACATAAAATTATATAACAAAAATATATTTTCCACTTATTATAAAATAACTAAAGTAGGTTTAGTCAGATTTTTTATTCTTACCACATTTTTTAATGACATCGTAAAATGATAATAAATAAAAATAAGCCATGATTCTGAATGGGCCCAACAAGAAAAATTGATAAATCAATTCCAGTGGTGAACCAGCTCGAGTTACTCCAATGCATAAATTTGTGTTCACAAAACTTTCAAATCCTACGTAACTGAAAAAATTTCCAGCCTACAAACAAAAAGTATAATTAAAAACCAACATTAAAAGTAATCAAGGAAGAAACAACGTTGAGTGGTTTTTGTCTGGTCATAAAAATAAGAATAATACAACAACAATTATTTATTTTATTTTTTATGACCAGACAAGAACCACTTAACGTTGCTTTTAATATGGAAGGTCATGATAACATAAATAAGGAGATAATTAAAGAAATCGAGTCGAAAAGACTTACCATAGCATCTTCATAGAGTTTTTCGGCCACATGCTTTACTTCCACTAATCCCCCTACATTGCAAATTGTGGCTGTTTCAATGGGCTTGGTTTTGTTTTCTTGTTCAAATCCGGGTGTGTCAGTATCCGGAGGAACACAGAAAGTTACACTTATATTGTAATCAGTGCATTCCATATCCAGAGATTCTGCCAGTCCTCGAAGAGCAAATTTGGTTGCACTATAGGCAGAAAAACCAAACATACCCACCAATGACAATTGAGAACCGGTTAAGACGATAACACCTTCATTACGTTCTTTCATTTTTGGAAAAACAATTCGGATCGGATTTACAGTGCCAAAATAATTGATGTCCATTAAACGTTTCTCTTCTTCAAGTGGAAACTCTTCAAACTTTCCACATAAAGCTACACCCGCGCAATTAACCAACATAAAAATTGGAGCAATTTCCTTTTCAATTCGATTTAATTCCTTCTCGAGTTCACTGTAGTTACTAACATCTACTGCGATTGCTTGAATTTTTTGGTTTTCATTAACACAAACTTTCTTGATTTCACTGACAGCACTGTTCAAAAATTCAACATTTCTTGCTATAATTGTTACGTGAGCCCCCTTTTCCGCCACTGCAATAGCCACCCCTTTGCCAATTCCCTTTGAACCTCCAGTTATCACGACATGTTTATCCTTTACTGATTTTTTCTTGGAAGTTTTAATAACTTGAAAGTAAGCAATAATAAATAATAATAAAGCGGCTACAACGCCGATAATGCACCAACAAACCATGGTTAGCGATACAAATAGAACTAAGGTAGTGAGGTTATGAATAGGTAGTTAATTCGTTTTATATATGTACCTACCCGTGTTATCAACGGTACGTACCGGCTAGCGATGGGAGGTTAATATTGAAATTACATTAATCACGCCCACCTATTACGAACGAAATCGATAATGAATTACGGTAGAAGACGCATCCATTTGAATTTTATATCCAATAAGAATTTTTATAATTTTCAAAATTGTTATTTAAAACAGCCGCGCTTTTAATATCGAAACAATTTCTTCACGCACCTGCGCAGTAAACAATTCGACACCTTGGTAATTTTCTGTCAATAGTCGATTCTGTGTTTTCTGTCAATTCGTTCGCTGCTGTAAAGTTCTGTCAATTGTGTGCAACTTAAGTAACTCTTTTAACGTTTATTTGATAAATAATTTAAATTGTGTATTTTGTAAATAAAACAGAAATGAGTAATGAGCTTAAGATCGGATCCAGTATTAATATTAAACGAACGGATGGTAAGTCGAGAAATATTCTATTGCATGAGTACTTGAACACAAACAATTTTATACAGGTGTTATTGAAATTTGAACAAATATTCAAAATTAGGGTTTCTAAAATCAAAACGTTGGTGTTGATTAAAAATACGTGTCTTAAGAGACCCGAAATTTGGTTAAGTTTCAGTAACATTTTATCTCTTTCACCAAATGTCTGCGAAGATTATTTTTATCTAACCTAGCCAAATTTTCATAAAACACCGATGGAACGTGAAAATGTGCATTTTTAATCTATTAAGTATCTTTTGGATTAAATATTTTGAAAAATAATTAACCGAATTCCTGTACACTCCACCTATTTCGTTCAAATGTGGTTAAAATGACAGCAAATTTAGCTGTTAGAAGTGAAAATTTGAAAATCTTAAGTCGTGTGATAACGTTTTTTCTATATTTGCAAATTTTTTGAGTCATTTACCACCGCAATGGTTATTAAGTAATTTAAAAATAATTGGTTGAGTTTATAGAGTAACGAACTTTTAGATTTGAAATTTGTATTATGTTGTCATTCATAATTTTGTTTTTTATCACTTATCAAGTCGCAGTGGCGGTAGTTTTAAATTTCTTATCCCAATTTCTCATATTATCGATTTTTAATTTATTTTTAGCTATTGCACTGTTTTGTTTACTTTATATTTATAGCCGACACGTTAATTAAATATTTATAAATTTATGCAAGTTATATTAAACGGTGTAGGTGTTTAATTTTTAATTTTAACTCATTTAATGTTACAAGAGGTGTGACTAATTCAAATTAGATGGTAAATTGATTTAGAAAAATTCAAGAGGTATAAGTTTAACCTAATTTATTTAAATGTGCTATTGGTACTTAATTAAATTGTCAGCTATCAACTATTGGTGACTCACATTTCAATTTTACAAAAAAAGTTATCGATAGTTGGTCCATCATAATGGAACAATTAAATGGGAACATAACATTGTTCTTAATAATAGAATAACATTGATAAATTTCAATGGACAATTGTTAAAACGTTGTGCTGAACTTCGTTTATTTAACACAAACAGGACTTATTTTGGATTTTAACTTTCAATAATTCAAAAACGCATTTTTGGGTATAAAAGGTAGACCCATAGTGGTGTATTGTGGTCGAGGACAGGGTGACGCAAACATGTGGGTTTGATTAAACCATGGGGCCTTATATGGCTAGTATAGTCAGCAAGGTCGTCCAACCTTTGATTTTTAACTTTTATTTCTAGTATGGGTTATCTTCATATTCAAAAATTTTTATTTTACATTCACAATTTACGCATTTGTAAAAATTTTATTCGCATTTTAAGCTTGGTTTGACCGAACATATGTTGAAAACACTACCGGATCAATTATTAGTCACCATTCCCTCAAGCTAAATACAAATATGAAAATTGAATTCTAAATTAATACTCAAGTGATTTATTCATAATATCAAATATTGATTACTATAAAAAAATGTCCTGTGTTTATTTTAAATTATTTCAAATTGTCGACCTCAAATTTGAAATCATCTTCAGTATTAATCACCGTTCTTTAAATACTATCGTTATAAAGTTGCAGTTTAAATTAGATTTTCCAAATGACAATGTCTGTATCGTATAAAATGTTAGCAAAAAACTAGTAAAGCACGTACATGCTTGATGAAATAATAAATATTCCCAGTCATAAAAAATCTAACGTGTGATTTGATTCTATTAATAAATAAAATTTTAAATATTTAAGTACGATCCTGCTTATAAAAAAATGAAACAAAATCGTTTCCTCTAACATTTTTTAATACTTAGCTTTGTTTTCAAACAACGATTTTTGTCAGAGCGAGTAATTCTAGTTTCTTAGGGTCAGTTATATAAAGCATGAGTCAAACTATCCCAGATTGGATAAACTCTTAACTATTTGTATACAACTGGTCCTTAAGGTGCCCACACATGGTCACACCTATCAAAGCATGTTTGATGGCTTCGGCATTTTGTGAATTTGATAGGCGTGACCATGTGTAACCACCTTTACACAATGTAGCACTGGACATTCCTATGAACTTTTTGATTTGGTAGATTTTGAACCTACACTGCAGCCGGAAATTAAATTTTAAAATTATTTTTGATTAAACGGATTGGTGCAATCCCTCCGATTTGACCATTTTTAATTCTTTTTAACCCCTCTGAAGTCAAAACTTTAACTGCGAGGTCATAAAATGTAAACCTCTTTTAAAATATGTAATATTTTTTATTTTGTTGGGGGTGTTCTTATTCAACACTTGCAATTTGGTCATAAACAGGTGCGTTTTTTTATTTCCAGTTCAGTTTCTTGCAATATTTTGTGTTAAGGGTAGGTTCTATGAATCCCCCCCCCCTATCTTTCTTTAAAATACCTAGAAATTTAAAAAAACCTTTTAAAAAGTAGCAAGTACTCTTTAAATGTTTTTAAATAGATTACCTATAAATTTCGTAGAGATATCTTAAAGGGTTTTTTAAATGACCACGAAAAATAATGAATGTGTCTTGCACATTGTTCGCCGTGAAGTTCCAACTTCATTGACAACTGTCAGGAAACCGCTCTTATAACTTCAAAACAAAAAGAAGAGGCTTCAATTGGGCTTACACTACCAGTTTTGCCCAGCAGACCAGTGTAATTCCGTTTTATGAACTCACGGTTCTGGAAAACTGAAGAGTTTATGTTTGTCGAACAGAATCAGGAAAAATGATGCCATCATGTGTTATTCCAATCATAAAGCACAGTAGTGAATCGGTTATGGTTTGAGGATGTTTGTCAGCTGCAGAGTAGGTGAGTTGATCCGTATTGATTGTGTACGTAAGAAGAAAGGGCACAGAGAAAATTTGAATTGAATAAAAGGTTGATCTGTAGGTGTCAGAATGCTACAATTTTAAAAAATAAGTAAACGGTTTTAAAATTTCTGACTGCAATGTAAGTGGTGCTAGTGTTTAGATTGGGTGACTTAAGTACTTGCTCATGCGACTAAAATTCTGACTTAGCGACTATATCAGTCAATTATGCAAATATTAAATTGAAGAAGGTGAATTCACATTTCGAAATATTATTAGGTGTACCGGACAGTAATCAATTATTTTAAAATGCATACTTTAACTGCAGATATCTTGAATACCCATTTGATATGTTACGGTTTTCACTACTTACCAGTAAACGTTATACTTTTAATATGTGGCAAAACATTTAGTGTTTGAATAACCCAGGTATGATTTTTCCATGGAACTCTGTTAAACTCGTTTTTGTTTCGTCAAGAGAAAAT
Organism: Lycocerus yunnanus; assembly: GCA_036346125.1. Classification (NCBI taxonomy): domain Eukaryota; kingdom Metazoa; phylum Arthropoda; class Insecta; order Coleoptera; family Cantharidae; genus Lycocerus; species Lycocerus yunnanus. The sequence goes on along the minus strand of JARFIX010000078.1, from coordinate 282,181 downwards.
ACAACCTGAGGCCATCAGAAATATTTCTGCAATTTGGAATGAGGTATTGAAAGTTATTCAAGGCCGAAGCAGGTTTAGATTTTAATTTTTGATTATGAAAAACAGAAATGGACTGACTGAGAAGAAGTTGTAGAAGATGTAGACTGGAAAGGATAAGAAGAAGCACTAATGTGGAGATCGACATAACGGAGGAAGTTGAAAAGCGACAACTGACATGGTTTGGACATACAAAGAAAATGGGAGAAAATAGATGGCTACGGAGATTATTAGAATGGATCCTGGATTCATTAGTTGAATTCGACCCATTTTAAACCATACAGGAATTGATGTACAAACTCAATTCATCATGGTAAATTGCTCGATAACATCTAAAAATTATTAGAAAGTGAATAGACAAGGTATTTAGCTTCCTCACAATCTTAAATCTTTCATCAATATAATGTTAGTCTCCATACTACAAGAATGACCCAAGAGAAAATCATGTAGTTGGGCCGAGAAGTTTTATCATACCCTTTGTATTTGTTTGACTACCACCTATTCTGCTTTCTGGAACATAACCGATAACCTTTGAAGATGTAAATTCTTTATTACATCGAAAGATGAAAATATTTTCAAAAGTGGAATTGAAAAGCTTGAGTTTTAGTAACAATAAATTGCTAGATTCCCCCCAGTGTGGATTTGAAAAATGGAAAGACTACGACTACGAGTAGTGCAAACTCGAATCTCGGACGTGAAAATAGCCTTTGTAAAATTTATAATCATAGAAAAGAAGGTATTTACCCTCTAACGGCGCGTATTGTTGGAGCGGATTAACGAGATAACACAACGTTCGAAGAACGGACTTAGCTCTTGTATTTCATAAAATCTAATTTATGTATGACGATTATATCGCAAATAAAATAAATCAGTGAAAAAAGCAGATCAAGGACCTTTTTGACAAATACACTTTATCTTTGAAAGGCGTTAGTATTGAAGCAAGTGCTGCGGAACAGGGAAGTACGATAGTATACGTAATTTGAATTTCATTAATTTAATGCAATAAAATGAGTGACATCCGAGGTTGAACTTTTCAATGTTAAATTTTATCGATTTTATTAGATGAGCTCTTGAAAAAACTTATAAAATAATAATTTTATCGTCGAGATTTACTAGAGGCTGTTGAATTATAGTTAAAATTGAACTAGATTAATGTACAGACAGACGGGAAGAAGGAAGGGTTTCGTTTTAGCGGTGTATAACTTGTACTTACTACTTATAAATTTACGTGATTAATTGATTTTTTGAGAGGGGGGGGGGTGTATTGAAAATAGCTATAAAGCCGCTTGTTGTTGGGTGGTATCAGATTAATTTTTGTTTGTTGCGTTTATTAATTTAAATAAATGCTAATTCCAGTATTACCAATTGCTCTTGATTTCAGAATTTTAATGCGCGTTTTAGTATGATCGAGTACTAAATATGAATTCTACAGTCATAACCTATTAGAGAATAGGTTAATAACTTACAAGTGTTCCAGTTTTCACTAAAATATATTACTAATATTGGAAGTTGACTCAGAGAATCGTAAAGCACATATTTTATGAGATTATTTAAATTTATTTCTTGTTTACCAATTTTCTTTCTTTTGCCCAACGTTGAAAATAAAAACTCAAATAAAATGACTACAGTAAATTGAATAGGTACTTCATTATTTATGTTTTAAAAATTTACTATATTATTAACCTCTGAAATTAATATTAGATTAAAATTTTTATTAAAAGGTTAAATAAACAATAAAACGAAATATTATTATTATTATTAAACGTCTGATGACAGTAGTAACCATTGCTGAAAGCTTATGAATAATATTTCGTTTTATTGTTTATTTAACCTTTTAATTTTAAAAATTTTAATCTAATGTTAAATCATTTAGTAAATTAATTATCGCTTTACAAGACTTAGATAATATATTTTTGGAAAAAGATTTTCATCTAGAAAAGTTGTTTGTTTTTATTCTTTTTCTGTTATCCCACCTGTTGACAACATTTCCTCCTCTCGAATTAAGTCTCTCTCTTAAATATTTTTTCTAATCTGAAAATTCATTAATCCGAGCACAGTCTTACTTAGTTCAGATTGAAGAAGCTTGCTGGTCATGAAATTAATCTTTTAAAAATTTTTGATTTGTTAATTAAAAATCGTAGCAGCGTTTTTATTCATAATTAACGGTTATTATAACATAACAATAACCTAAGTAATCATTAAATGTAGGAAATTTTTTGTTCCAATAGTTTACTTGTTAAAGTTTTTGCTTAATAAAAATTAATATTTTTGGTACAAAGTTGATTTTCGACCTAATACTTATTAAAACTTGTTTGCTTATAATGATGAGAACTGGACGTCAACAAAATTCAATACTTAACAGACGCTATAATTTTTTCTATAGAACTGGAAGACTTACAATTTTATTTTACATTGTTTTAGAATGCTTTATGTAATTTTCTACAATTGCAGTCTGGCACACCCACTGGTTACCAAATTGGCTTAAATAACTTTAGAATTTTGATGCTTTCATCCTTAATTTACTGCATTGTTTGTCTTTTGTTTTTATGTTTGCAAGATTTTTAATTATTATCAAAACGCAAATTTGGTATACAAAGATAACCCAAATTATAATTTAATTGTGTACTTTGCGATATTTTAAGTTAGTCTAGCAAATATTAATTTAGGGTTTTAATGGGCATTATTTTCTTTGAAATGTTTAAACATTGCAAAGGCAAATGCTATTTTATTAGATGTAGTGACAATTTAGGTCGAGATTCTGTTAAAATTAAATAGTAATTCAGATAGCTGAAATTTACTATTTTCATCAGTAGTCGATTTCCGACCAGAGCAATGAAATTACCGCCCTGAATTGACCTGAAAATATCGCCAGGTAAGGTCGCTGGACGGTTACAGCATACAACCTAAACAATTTAGGTCGTTTGGTATAAACTGGCGGTATTTTCAAGTAAAATCGGACATAAAATTCTAATAAAATTAATTATGTTTAATTTTTGTAGGAAGAGTGCATTCTGCTTATGTGGCAGGAATCAATTATGAACTTAAAAGTGCCACGGTTGAATGGTTTGAGCAGGGTGAAACAAAAGGAAAAGAAGTTGATATGATAGCTATCGAGTCACTAAATCCAGATGTAGTGATATTAAAACCAGTACAAGAAAATAAAGTTCCTGATTCTCCTAAATTAAATCAACTTCAACGGGTAAGTTTACTAGGAAAAATTTGACGTATTGGCTAGTATTGCCACTATGTATTGTTATGTGTAAATGCTGTACCTGGCACCAAACTTAAAGAATTAATACTTCAGATTTCTGAAAGGATTATTGATTGGTGTATCCTTTTTATTATTGTGTACTGTCAAATTAACGATATGCTGGATATAATATGCTTATTTTTAATGTTGCAAACAAGAAAAAGGGTGCTAAAATATGTTTACTATGTGGTTGTTATTGAAGGTATTTTTTTATAATTTAATTGTTCTAATGTGTAATTGTTGTTTTTATTAATGCTATTAACCATATTAGGATTCTTCTGGTTCATCAGAAGAAGAAACTAGTGCTGCATTAGCTCAATCTGGTCGCTTCAGTCATAAGCTCGATGAAAGTGATGATGATTTTAATAGTAATCAGCTTTGGCCTGATAATACTACATTATCGGTACCTAAAATTTTATTGTTGTGGTTTCACTTACAATTTTTTTTACTCTTGCATTTTTTCATTTCTTGAGTATTTAGATTCGTAGAAAATTTTTTTTCTGTAATTGATGTTTTATTTTTTTATTGATTTGCTGGAAAAAGTGGTGAGGTGTTATTAAATCACTGCTTATTTATTTTACTTAATTTAATTAGGTCACAACTTTAATATATAATCAATGATGTTTTTTGTATATCAGCAAACTATAATTTCTTTTGCACAAAATGCTATATGTTCTGCAATGCCGTATATTACAATATTCTACTTTAAAATTATTATTTACTTTTCATTTTCACATGTATTGATGTGTATTAATAATTCATATTGTAATTCAAGTTAGGAATTCACTGGGGGAATTTATTTTCTTGTAAACTTGGTTATTTTATCTAAATCAAAATGTCCGAACTTCATAACTGACAAATCAACTACCCTAAATACTTATTTACAATGGACATAAGCATAAGAAATACACAAAATGTAAAGGTGCGAGGAAACTGGTGAGCCACTTCCAATTGATTAAAATTTGAATTTGTCGTTTAGAAGACGATGTAATTTAAAAGACTTGAGCATTTACTTTTTTGTTTGTGCGGTACTTTTTCATAAACTTCACTTTTAATCTTTGATTTTTCACTTAAACTACATAATTCTTCTCCCCTTGACTATCAGATCGTACACATAATGTAATCGCTCGTTTGAATAGTTTTTTGTATTTTATTAATTGTGTGGGGGCGAAGCAAAATCTGATAAGTTTTTTCTATATTACAAGATTGGTAGTAAAACCCTTTCCTTTAAGAGTCATCAGGTTTACTAGGGATTGATATACTATGATGCACAATCTTATTTTTCTAACTGCTTGCGGAATCTTTCAGGTGTGTTTTCTGTGGCTCTCAGAAATGAGAAAGTAATTTTGATAGTCGTTCTCTTTTATCCCAAGTTTTTTCCTTGGAACAGCTTGACAAAAGAATTATGTTTTGAGGTGATATCAGAAACCAAGTTTTGAATGCTGAACGCACTAACAAACAAGAGACCAACTAGCTATTATACCGTAACTAGCCGATTAGGAAGTGGGAGACCACGGTTCTAATTCGATCGTATCGGACACACTGCTGTGTTCAAATGTTCAATATTGATCTGTGGGCTATGGGGAAGGCAACGGGAAATCATCCTTCCTTGTAAAGTCACCTTAGCTTTGATCAAGTCAATCGCAATCGTATGGTACTTGAAGAAAAAGATGACCAAGACACTAGAACTTATCCCTGCGTTGACTACTTTTATAAAACATTTTTCCCAGATACAATCAATCATTTATTTGTTCTGAAATTTTCTTTTACACTGAACCTGCAATTATTTCTTGATCTGTCTATCAAAACTAGCACTTTAGTTTTAGAAACATTTATATGAAGATCTATTCCATACAACAACACTCATTGGTATTATCCATTCGTAACCTATCCGTGTTTTCACAAGCATCCCTCGTATCATTTTCCCTAATCCTAATCTTCACCTTATTTCAATCATACACAGCGATAATAAAATTATATTTACTTACTGCCATACATTTCTCAATCACTTTTTGTAACGCAAATTTAGAACATTTTTAGAAGGATTCCCATGGTGGATTACTTCGGTGGTTTGCTATTGCCTGCTGAGGAGAACGGTCAGAATAAAATTTTTTACTTTGTCAGAGTTCAAACTGGAGATTTCTGCTATTGGCGTTTTATGTATCTTTCAGTTTGCTTTAAACTTTTCTCAGCAATCATTTGACTGCACCCTTATTTCTTTTTTCTATTTACTTCACCAACATTTCCCATCTTTATCCAATTCACCTATATTAAAGTGAAATCTACTTTTCACTTTCATTCTTAGTTGTTTAATATAGTTCTCCTCGTTTTTTCCGAACTAATAAATTCCGGTTTAATTCAACTACCGAGATCCCTAATAAGTGGTCATTGTTCAACCCTGATGCTCTCTACGGAACTTCTCGATCTAGTCATAAATGCAAAATTAATTATCATTCACGAATTGCTCGTTCTAGAATTTATCACAAATATAGAAGCCTCGGTAGGGTGCGTATCCAATTCGAATCCAGATTGAGGAACATTTTTCCAATAAAAATGGTCGCCTCGCTAAATTGGTGATCCCAATAGAACATCAAGCATCATTTCTTCTAAAATTTAAGTTTTATAAGTTATTCTCTTCGAGTTCATATCTGCTTAGCAAACATTGGGTATTGATTTGGGTGATGTCAAGATGACTTATTAATGGAGCTGTTACCTGTTGCCTTCTGTATAATTGACAGGAACTATGCTGAAGTTGGATTTATATCTGACACAACCAGGAATAAAACTAAACTTTCTGCTCCCTTGTATCATCATATTGAAATATTTCTTACAAACTGTGTATATTAATTGGCTGCATACCTTCTCAGTGTTGGCTTTATTTTAGCATGAATTTTTAATTTTTTAAAATTAATTTCTTAAATTTTTTTGAATCAATTAAATTAAATTCTAAATTACTAAAGTACTTAATTTATAGAATTCCACTAAACAATCGATAGCTACCGGAGTTGAAAGTAAAACTACAAATGGATCTATTCGAGTTCGTAGAACTCTCAATGAGGTGTCGACTTTTTCAGAAACGAAAGAAAATTTGGCGTCAAAATCAAACGTAAGTACCTATACATTACGGTAATGCTTTTAGTAATTAAAAATTTACTTGTAGAACATTCGACGTGGGAATGTCGTAAAAGAGGTTGAAAAATTACGTAAAAATAGAGAAGAAAGACGACAAAGACAGGCTGAAGAGAAAGCCGAAAAAGAGGCTTTTCTTCAAATGGCTCCTGGAAATCCACATTGGGAGCTCTTAAATATGATATTGTGAGTTTTCTTCACGTTCTTGTTTTTAAATAAATCTTACATAATTTTTTCAAGGGATTATCGTCGACATTTAGATATGTGTCCATTGACTGAAAATGATGCTGTTGAAGACCACTTAATTACAGTATGTGTTCGTAAAAGGCCTTTGAATAAAAAGGAAGCCACACGTAAAGAGGTGGATGTTATAACAATTCCGTCAAAAAATCAGCTGATTGTACACGAACCGAAGAATAAAGTAGATCTAACAAAATATTTAGACAATCAATTATTTCGATTTGACTATGCATTTGACGAAACTTGTACTAATGAAATTGTTTACAAGTGAGTTTTTTTAGTTTGCACTTATTTTTGATAACATAACTTAATTTTTTTAGGTATACTGCACAACCTTTAGTTAAAACAATTTTTGAAGGTGGGTTTTCGACTTGTTTTGCTTATGGCCAAACAGGATCTGGAAAAACACATACAATGGGAGGCAATTTTAACGGAAAAATTCAGGACTGTCACAAAGGTGTTTATGCCATGGCTACTGCAGATGTCTTTAAATTAGCTAATGCTGAGAAATATAAGCATCTCAAGTTGGTAGTGTCTTCAAGTTTTTTTGAAATTTATTCGGGAAAAGTATTTGATCTCTTCAATAATAAAGCGAAGTTGCGAATATTAGAAGATGGTAAACAACAAGTTCAAGTTGTCGGATTAACAGAAAAAGTAGTTGTTTCGGTGGATCAAGTTTTGAAACTCATTCAGAAAGGAAATCAAGCCAGAACATCTGGTCAAACATCTGCTAATGCTAATTCTTCTCGGTCACACGCTATATTTCAGATTATATTACGAACTAATAATGCTATGCATAAGGTACATGGCAAGTTTTCGTTAATTGATCTTGCTGGAAATGAAAGAGGGGCTGACACTTCATCAGCAGACAGGCAAACAAGTACGGAAATAGGGTTTATTTGCACTTTTACTATTGAAGTCTTTTTTAGGAATGGAAGGTGCAGAAATTAACAAATCTCTTTTAGCATTGAAAGAATGTATTAGAGCTTTAGGTCGTAAAGGGTCTCATTTACCTTTCCGAGTTAGTAAGCTGACACAGGTGTTAAGAGATTCATTTGTTGGACCAAACTCGAGAACATGTATGATTGCTATGATATCACCAGGTGTTGCTTCATGCGAGCATTCTTTAAACACTTTACGGTATGCCGACAGGGTTAAGGAACTTGGAGGTGGGGATTTACAAACAAACCAAGATGAGGTTTATGACAATGATAAACCAGATGATGGCGATCTTTCACAATTACGATCGTTAAATGTAAGTTTAAAAATCATTTTTTGAGATTATTTCATGCTATATTATTTTTTTATTTAGGAAAGTGATATGACTCCCGAAATGTTAAATTTCCACCAAATTATATCTGAATTGGAGAAGGCCGAGGATCTTATGTTAGAAAACCATAAAAACATGATTGAACATATGATAGCTTTTGCAAAAGAAGGTGATCGATTGCTCCGGACTGCCGATAATGTAGCTTTTGATCAAGAAGGTTAGTAATTCTTGGTTTTTTAAAAACCTATTAGGCAAAAAAGGAAAACTGTAAGGAAGTTAATTTATAGCAACTTGGTAAAATCCGTTCTTACCAGTTACAGTATTGTTCTTAAAATTGACCCAATCATCCAACGTTCTTAAACTGAAACAATATTTAAAAATGTCGTACCTAACTATCGTTGCAAAAAGCAATCAGTTATTTGATACGAGGGCGGTTTGATAAGTTCGTGAACTTTTTGAATTTCCCATGTTGTAACTTCATATTCAACAATTAAATGTGAACTACCATCTGTAAATAGACTACTGTCAAATTTTGAGTAAGCTGTGTCATTTGGTTTGTGTTTGGCAGCCATTGAAAGTAGGAAAAGTAAATTTTGTGCACTCGTTAAGCATTATTTTTTGCGTAAACAAACCATTGCTAAAATCAAGGAAAAGCTTGATAAATACTATGGGGACTCTACATCATCAATTTCAATGATTAAGAACTGGTTTACTGAATTCCGTTGTGGTTGTACCAGCACAAGTGACGCCGAACGTTCAGGCCGCTTAAAAGAGGTCGTCACGCCAGAAATTGTCGATAAAATCCATGGAATGTTATTGGATGATTGCAGAGTGAAGGTGTGTGAGATGGCTAACGCTGTAGGCATCTCAACTGAGTGGGTACATAATATTTTACATGAGTATTTGAAGTTGAAAAAGCTATCCACTCGGTGGATGCCACGATTGCTTACACTCGACCATAAGCGCAACCGTGTGACCACTTCAAAGAAGTGTTTGGCGATGTTCCATCGCAATTCGAACGAGTTTTTGCGCCGTTGCATAACTGTGGATGAAACATGGATTCATCACAACACACTAGAAACTAAGAAACAGTCAACGCAGTGGACTTCTCTGGGTGAACGTGCACCAAAGAAGGCCAAGGTGAGTCTGTCGGCCAACAAGGTTATGACGACAATTTTTTGGGATGCACACATGTCATTCACATCGATTATCTTGAAAAGGGTAAAATGATCATCGGCAAATATTCAGAGCTGTTGGACAAATTCGATATTGATTTGAAGCAAAAACGACCACATTTGGCACAGAAAAAAGTGCTGTTGTACCAGGACAGTGCACAGTTTCATAAATTGGGCTACGAATTGCTTCCTCATCTAGCATATTCTCCAGATTTAGCCCCCTGTGACTATTTCTTGTTTCTAAACCTGAAGAAATGGCTCGGTGGTAAGAGATTTGGGTCAAATGAAGAGGTCATCACTGAAACAAACGCTTATTTTGAGGGCTTTGAGAAATCGTATTATAATATAATAAAACCAACCAATCACCGAACTTGATCTACGGATCAGTGTGATCTTAAGATTAACTTAAGTGTATTGAGCTAAATGCTTAAATTTTTATTCAAAAAGTCACCGACTTACCTAACCATCTTCGTATCTTAAGTTAAGAATGCTTGGTTTGAATTTAACGTTTCCATGATTGGGTCATTTTCAGGAACGATAAGAATGGATTTATTTGCATGTAAGACTTCAAATGGTAATTTTGACAAACCAGAATATTAAAAAATTTTGATAAGCCATTCCTTTAATCAAAATTGGATTTTATAAAGAAATGGGGACAAATCTCAGAGTTAATATTATTTATTGTGTAATTACAACTGAGCCTTTCTCTTTATAAAAACTAGCAGGTCAGGTGGGTTATTGGCTGCCATGACCTCCTAGTGAGTGAATACAGTGGAACTCGATTTGTGAGAAAATTTGATTTCATAATTTAAGTTATCCGAAAAACTTAACCAATAAGAGTATTTTTCAATTTATAATTAAGGTCAAATATGATTGTCATTTGTTCGTAACCCGAGGTACCACTGAATAGATAATCAAGTTGCAGCCTCTTTCCCTTCTTGCAAAAACTTCTTCGTGAAGATGAGACTTTTCAAAAGAATGAGAAGAAATTTCAGTACTTTTAGAAAACACGAGCTAGAATATTTCAATTTTTTGCATAATTTTTGTTGTAATTTTATAATACATTTTGTAATGATTTTTGGTAGTGCTATTGTTCTGTAAAAACTGTTGCTGGACAATTTTTCCACTAGTTTTCTTATGCATAGGCTATTTTGGAAGCTTTAAACAATTTTTGTTTTAGAATACTGCCACGCATGGGATCAATTAATAACGAACGCTTTGCCTGTATTAACCAAGGCTAAAACAATTGTAGGAGATTTCCGGCGAAAAATGGCTGATGAAGAACAACTAAGTCGTAAAACTAAAAGAAAATAAATTGCCTTAAAAATTGTTGTTGTCATTTGTATTTTTATTTAGTGTGTAATTATCGGCATTAGTTAATTTAAATTTTGATTTAAACCGTTTCGAATGTGTAAAATTTAAAAGTACTGATAATTATTTAAAATGCCGAATTATAACTATTGTAATTGTTGTTTTTTTTATATTACACCTGTTAATTTGTTCGGCTTTATTTTCTAAATACAGACCTTAACTTTAAAGTAAATTCTTTTTTGTGATTTCAAAAAAGCTGGTAATGATTTTAATTTGTTATTTATTAATTCTTTTTTATTGTACATTGTACGTTAATTTATTATATATTAACAACAAATATTTGGACACTAGCAATTTTATAAAAATTAATTACATTCCTAAAATGTTAGAATTGCGAGAAGTGACAGTGACTTGGCTGTGGTAATGTTTTTAAAGATGTTGGTATTTCTTTGGGAAGTTGCGTTTTGAATTTTGCTGTAGAATACATAACTTGGCTTGTTTATTATATACAATGATACAAAAAAAATGCACTGAGGGGCCTTTATAAATTGTCGACTTAATTTAAAATTAACATCACGTTAACTTTCTTATTTAATGGAAAATTGTAACTAAGCTAAATACAAACCAAAGTGCATGCATTAACGTATAAGTATAAATTTGTACTATTAAAATGTTTCATTACCGACTTATAGTTTAATTGATAATAAAATGTGTCGCATATGTTGTGCTACATATAAATCTTTTTTTTTTATTTATTGCAAAATGTTAGAATTATGAAGTGACAGTGACTTGGCTGTGGTAATGTTTTAAAGATGTTGGTATTTCTTTGGGAAGTTGCGTTTTGAATTTTGCTGTAGAATACATAACTTGGCTTGTTTATTATATACAATGATACAAAAAAAATGCACTGAGGGGCCTTTATAAATTGTCGACTTAATTTAAAATTAACATCACGTTAACTTTCTTATTTAATGGAAAATTGTAACTAAGCTAAATACAAACCAAAGTGCATGCATTAACGTATAAGTATAAATTTGTACTATTAAAATGTTTCATTACCGACTTATAGTTTAATTGATAATAAAATGTGTCGCATATGTTGTGCTACATATAAATCTTTTTTTTTTATTTATTGCAAAGAATATAAACAGTATGTTTCTAATTTCTTGTACTTCATTTTGTTAAAATTAATTTAAAAAAAAAAATTGTCAGCTCCTCATCATTGCTAATAAATAAATTCTTCAAGAATCAACCAGTGTACTTCATAATTTTCCAGAAAAAATTCAAATTCAATAATTAAGGCTGCGCTACAGTGGATCCGATGAACGGCGTTGTCAGAATTCGGACAACTCGACGATCCCATAATATTGAAACCCTATGTAGCGCGAACAGTGGATCCGAATGAACTTGCGATTTAATTGTTGGTCCGAAATCGACGAAATATCAGTTTCACTTTGCATTTACATGATAGACACCGCGTCGCTGTTTTAGCAACATAACGTAATCGTGTTTATGTTATGACAAGATTGCGAGAATGATATCTCTGTATTTTTGTAAAGTAGACTCCTAATAAATTTTTTATGATTATAAAATTTTTACAATTTTTTTAAATATTATTCTTAATTTCTTAATTTACTGTCTCGATTTCGACTAAATTATTAAAAATATAAAAGTGTTGGACTAATCAGATATTTTTAAAAAGAAATAAATTTGGGGAATTCAATCATTTATTTAACGATTTAAAAGCAAAAATATTAATTTTTTTAATTAATTAATAATCATGTTACTGTATGAACACAGGAATTGCGAGACCGATATCCTTGCATTTTGTAAAGTACGTAGATACATAAATTTTGTATGATTATAAAATCTTGAAGAACAATAACCAAACTTACACTTACTTATAAAGTTGCATACGTATGTATGTACATAAAAAAATTAATTAGAACTTGAACGTTACTGTTATTTATACTAGACAAAATGCAAGGATATCACTCTCGCATCCTGTCATCATAAACATGATTATTTTGCGTTGCTAAAACCGTTACGCGGCTTCTGTGATTTACCTGATACTCGTCATTACATTATTTCCTTAAATTCGGTTTCTATTCTTCAAGATTTGTTAATCGATATCCGAATTAATCGGATTCGATTGAATATTCAAAGTAAACGTATTTATTTATTTTAGCAAATAAAAAATATTAAATTATCCGGTTGTAAAACGTTAAATAAATGATTGATTCCCCAAATTTATTTCTTTTAAAAATATCTGATTAGTCCAACACTTTTATATTTCTAATAATTTAGTCGAAATCTGAGAGTAAATTAAGACTTAAATATGTAATATTTAAAAAATTGCAAAAATTTTATAATCGTAAAAATTTATTAGGAGTCTATTTTACAAAAATACAGAGATATCATTCTCGCAATCTTGTCATAACATAAACACGATTACGTTATGTTGCTAAAACCGCAACGCGGTGTCTATCATGTAAATGCAAAGTGAAACTGATATTTCGTACGATTTCGGACCAACAATTAAATCGCAAGTTCATTCGGATCCACTGTTCGCGCTACATAGGGTTTCAATGTTATGGGATCGTTCGCAGCTTTTCGTCCGAATTCTGACCAACGCCGTTCGTCCGAATTCGGATCCACTGTACGCGCACCCTAATGCTTTCAAGCTAGGCACCTGAGTATTTCACTATCTGAATTAATTGATTGTTCTTGATTCAAAAATCCTTCAGTTGTACATTCTGGAATCATTGGATCAGGAATTGGCAAGTTTCACAGGCTCTTTAATCACTTCGCTATGTAAAAAGTAACTTCGGTGTATAGCACGCTGATGGATTGCTCATAAAATTTATTCCAAGTCGCAATGTTAGATTTAGTGGTCGGCTAATACTAAAATATTCAATAAAAAAGGAAAATTTATCTAAAACTCATTAGAATAATATATATTGTGAATACTAACATAAACGGCAAATTTAGATACAATACGGATGCTGCGGGCGTTTTTACTTCTGTTTCTTGGACATGCTTACAGTTTTTGTTTTGGATTACTTTCTACAACCTTGGTTTTGTTTCCAAATTTTAAAGTTATTAATAGGGATGTGCACAAAAACAACAGTTTCTGGCTTTGCAGTGGCAGCGCTAACTGATAGGCATCTCCCATCCTGGATTATTAAAATTAATTTTGTTTTTCCAAAAATACATATACTTTTACTTTAATTCATTGATAATTCTAATTTGATTTCAATAATACTATAGGTTACAGTTTACACTTCACCAAGTAAAAGGTTAAAAATTTAAATAAAAGATCAACTATATTAATTTTTGTTTCAAAATATTATTAATACTTTGAGTTAGGTAAATAATAAAGTAAATTTATATTAATTTTTTGATTATCTTTAACGATCCTGATATCTCTGTTGGACAAGTGTCAAAAAAATTTTACTTTAGTAACAGGAACACGTACTACAGCGATACTCGATAATCTTTGTTGTACAAGTGATGATCTGCTAAACAATTTTCAAAATTGATGCTTTGGTAACAAAAACATAGAAGGTAAAGTAGGTAAACACTTTGTTTTTTCTTCTTTTGCGATCCAGATTTTACATGCTTAAAACAAATAACTGTTTGTTAGAAAATTTTCAAAATTGGTACTTGGGTAAAACTAACAAAAGGTAAACCAGATATACATTTTGTATTTACGTTTTATCCTCTTTTCTGCGATCTGATATGACACAGTTGAAAACTTTGTTGGACAAGTAGTTTTATCTGCTTGAAAATTAATTCTTTGTTAACAGGAACACAGAAGAAAAAGGAGGTCTAGACTTTGGCCTTAGGTTCATCTTCTTACTTCTGCGATTCTGATAACATATAGTTGAGACCTCTATTAAACAAGTAGGTTTTTCATAGAAAATTTTCAATATGGGTAAATTGGTAGCAGCAAAACAGAAGGTAAAGCAAATCAACACTTTGAGTTTACTCTAATCATCTGCGATCCTGCTATTGCTCAGGTGAAACCTTTGTTAAACAAGGATCTTCCTTGTAGAAAATTTTCTCATCTTCCTCTTAACTTAGAATTAGGTTCTGTAGCAGTCCCAGAATTAGTAATTCATATAGCAGATCTGTGCAAGACAAACTCAGTAGTGCAGTTGGTTAGTACGCGTATTCACAGCTAATACGCTCGGGTTTGAATCTACATTGGGGAACATTTTTTCAGCACATCTCGCTCAAGTCCTGTAATATCCAATAGCACCGTCGGTGAAGTTCCGAAGCCACTGCTAGTACTGTGATCATATTATTTGTTTTACATCTGAAGTAGCTTGCTAGGCTGGTCTCAGATGTGCTTGTTACCCTATTTTATATAGTTAATGATGGCAATTTATTAACATGGGAGGACCACCGTCTTCACATGCCTTTGAAGCACAAAGGCGGCATTGCAAAGTGAGCTCTACCAGGATTCGAACCTGGGTGACTTACGTTACCAGTTGATCGCGCTAATAACCAGATCAATAACCGTTTCGAAAATTTTCAATATGGGTAAATTGGTAGCAGCAAAACAGAAGGTAAAGCAAATCATCACATTTACGCTTTTCATCTTCTGCAATCTTAATATTGTTCAGTTAAAAATGTTTGGTAACAGGAACTCGGAAGGTAAAACAGGTAAACTTTTTGGCTTCAGGTTTTTCTTTTTTCTCAAGATATTTTTATTTTCTACTTTTTACTTGCTTCATGCGGAAGAAGGAAATCTCATACAAGACACCGGCACCATCTATGTCGGTAATGTCAGACTTTCACTGACTAAAACCTCTCTCCTAACGCCCTCGGGTCGCAGGGATCTGCCCGGCAGGGCATTACAACCACGACTTAGGGCGTATATTTGTGAATTCATGGTCTACATCGACCTTTTCGGCACTCTTCTATCCGTCAGCCTCTTCGGGACTTCACTCATTCGCTTGGAGTTTTCCAACAACCAATCCAACTAAAAAATTGGTGTTTCGCCTTTTACTTTTCCAAACTTCGGCTCTTTTGGGACTTTTTTTTCTGTACAATACCCCGTCAAAATCAAGAGAATGGTGTATCGTTCATCTTCTTTTGGTGCATTGTTTAGGCTCCTTGTGAGAGGTATTTGGTGCTATCTACTTTGTGCCCTCTACCTTGCAGTTCATGCAGAAGAGGTTTACCACTCAGTTTTTTTTCTTCGTGCTTCTCCTCGCATCAGTTGCAACATATCTGTTGGTTTTATTTTCCCGTTTACAGGTGTGGGTCTCGTATTCGGTCTCCCAGCATCTGTAGTACTGTGCAACTTTGCATGTGTTCGAAAGCCCTATGCTAAACTTTCTCGCCATGACCTTCTTTGCACCTTCTCCGGCTATTCGTAGTATGGACGACGCATCGATATCGCTAATGCTGACAGCTTTCTTGCTTCGACTCTGTGGTAAATTTTCTTTTCTCCTTGAGGAGTTGAATTTTAGCTCCTTCCTTTTTCACTTCGATTAATAGGTCGTCTCGTCGAGTCATTTTGACTCTGGTCACATTTCCCCAACATTGGTCGTCGCGTCAATCCATCATCTTTGTCATCAGTTCTTTGTACGGCGAGTCTTTAGTCACTTTCATGAGCAGCACTGGATCCTTTCGCTTTCTCGCAGTCGTCTTTTTATCTGGTCGCGTAGCTGGCATCCTCGTGGGATCTTCCTTTGTTTTCTTCCTCTCGGCCTCTTCTGACTTTTCCTCCTAGCGGTTCCTTTACTTTGCCTCCAGGGTCTCGTCATTTTTACTATTTCCTGCACTGCCTCAAAGATTTTTTCTTTACTGTACCTGTTTGTTTTCTGGGATCTATCCGATTTGTTTCAGTTTGCCTTTGCTCAATCAACTCCCAGGGAACTTCATTACCCTGCATGCTTTCTCTCAAATCTTGCAGATTCTGGTTTATAGGTGCCAAGTATTCTTCTTTTACCTATTTCTTAAACATCTTTTCACGAGGTCGAGTCTCTCATCTGCCACCGTTCTCGGTCACCGCATATGGTTTGCTTTCTCCGTAAATAACACTTATGTCCTTCTAATTCTAATTAACAGATAAAAAAATAAAATTTATGGTCGAACCACAAATTTTGAAAAATTACACGTTTAGGGCGAATCCGAGATTTTCCGGGGTTGCGTTTGTCAAAACGGCAGAGCGAAGCGCTTTAATAATTAACAATATCCCCCTAGAATTATCCTACTTGAAAAAGTGTGGATGTTGACCTGACAGATAGTAGGGAGCGACTGATAGCTGCCCACCGCTTGTGCCTGTCGACCCACCTACAACGCACGTACCGGTGATAAAATTTTTTCCATATGTGGCAAAATATTACGCAATAATACACTTACATGTGTTTCTTATGGGAAAATCATAATTTGAAAATTTGAATACGTGGGTTTAAACAGAAATTGACTTAAAATTAAGATTTAAGTTAGATTGTATGGTGAGTTGATTATCAGAACAAGTGTAGTCTTCATTTTTTGCACTTTACCTTTGTGACAAGGAATAAATTCGATATTCGATACGTACATTTTTCGATTTGTTGGAGTTTACTCATTATCGAATAATAACTTCCGTCTGGTTACGGGATTAAAATCGCCACTCTCTACACGGCAATCAAAATTGAGGTTGTCTGCGGATTCCAAAACACCATTATCACGTTTAAGTTGTTACCATCAAGCGTCTTAGCTATTTCGTATTACGAAGTCACAATCACACCTGGACGACGAGCAACGATAAATTATTTGGGAACAGCCAAGAAACCCGAATTTGGATTTTCATGATTTTTGAACTAAATTATGAAAGAGGACATCGTTCTCTACACATTAAAAGAATAAAATTTGCGGTCGGTCCACAAATTTTGGAAAAAAAGACTTTAAAAATTCAAAATTGGCTGTGGTTGTGTTGATCAAAACTGATCTTCCGCAACTTCCACTCCTCTCCACTGCGCGTCGGCCGCTACAGGCTGTTTTGAAAAACGCTTTACTCATTAAAAATAACCCCTAGACCGGTCCTACTCGCAAAATTGGGGATGTTAACCCGACAGATAGCAGGGAGCTATTACAATAAGTCGGTGTTCACCCACCTACAGTACACACACCGTAAATACAATGCATAAAATTATTGCGTAATATTGCGCAATAATACATTTATACAGGGTGCCCCCGTGACCGTGGAGAACCTCTTAGGTGGTGATAGAGGACACTTTTCTAAGACATATTTTTAAATAAAATTTTGTCCAAGTCCAAACCCTTGGGGGGTACCTCACTTTAAAGCAATTTTTCAATTTATGATTTCAAGCGGCCATTGCACCGATATTTTTGATTTTTTGGGTTTAATGGATTAAAGCTTTTCTATAGAGCATTTGAATATCTACAAATTATGTTATAACCCTTATCGCCTAGAATCAACAGATTTCGAGTTATGAATTAAATTAAGGAAAAAATGTCAAAAAATTCCGAGTTTTATTTTTTTTACTTTTCTTGCCAACCCGTATCTTTTAAACGAAACGTCTTAGAAAAAAACTAACGGCCCAAACCGGATAGGAAATTTAACGGGCTACAACGTTGGTCTAATAATTTTTTTTGGGAAACCAACCGTTTTCACATAAATTACGAAAATAATGAACAAGGTGTAGGTTAAAAAAACTAAATAAATTCACAAAATTTATTTTAATAAATTTTCAAAATGGCTCCCTCATTTTCAGCACACATACGTGCTCTTTTCAAACAATGTCTCTTTTAACGATTTTATAAATGGAAAAGTTCTTCAACAGCTACCATTAAAAGGTATTAAATTAATTACGTTCATTGCTAACGGTTTGCTCCGTCTAGAGGTCATTCCAATGCAGAGGAAGACAGTCCAGGTTGTTTTCATCCATAAAGCTGGCAACCCACCAGAAGAAGTGGTTTCTTATCGGCCTATCAGTCTGCTACCAACTATGTCTAAGTTTTCGAAAGACTACTCCTGAAGCGATTGAATCCATACATAATGCAAGAAGACGTAATCCCGAAACACCAATTCGGCTTTAGAAAACATCATGCTACCATCGAACAGGTGCACCGACTTATCCAAATAATAAATCAAGACCTGGAAGAAAAACGATACTGCTCAATCGCATATCTGGACGTGACGCAGGCCTTTGATAAGGTTTGGCATACCGGATTGCTGTTTAAAATCAAGACCAAACTACCACACTCCTTTTGGAAGATTTTGAAATCTTATTTATCGGATAGAATGTTTCAGGTCAAGTACCATATCCGGTTCTGTATCTGCTGTATACGTCAGATTTACCTACTACGCCCAAAACATCATTAGCAACCTTCCGAACGATACAGCGGTGATTGCATCACATTCAAATCAACTAAAGCTCGGAAAATCTGCAAAACCACCTCAATAAAATCCAACACTGGTTAAAAACTTGGTGCATTAGAGCGAATGAAGGAAAATCGATTCACGTTACCTATACAACGAGGAGAGATACTTGTCCACCGATGAAACGGAACGACCATACGATCCCACAAGCAGAGACGACTAAATACCTGGGGATGCACCTGGACAGGCGACTCACCTGGAAGCACCACATTTGGAACAAGAGAAAACAACTCGGCATCAAGTTTAGGCAGCTGTACTGGCTAATAGGACGTGGATCGGAACTCACGTTGGAGAATAAACTTTTGATATACAAGACCATGCTAAAGCCTGTTTGGACTTATGGAGTGCAGCTCTGGGGAACAGCGAGTAACTCAAATATTGAGATCTTGGAACGTTTTCAATCCAAAGTGCTAAGAAGCATTACGGACGCCCCATGGTACGTGCCAAACAACAATATTCGAAGTGACCTGAAGATCAACAGTGTCAAAAGTGAAATAGCAAACTACAGCAAGAAATACCAAGAAAGACTGAGTGATCACCCAAACAACCTGGCAGCGAACTTGCTTAATGCAGATGACCAAACAAGAAGATTAAAACGGTACAAACCGCTTGATATAACAAAAAGGTTCTAGTCCTAATTCATCTCGGATGGAAAAACACTCAAATGCGACATTATGTTGAGTTCTCAACTTTTGATGGTATGCTGGGCTGGTGTCCTATGGAAATAACAGGGAGTGCCCAGGCTTGAATGAAGTTCCTGATCAATTTTTTAATTTAAGTTTATTAGCAACGATAAATATATTGTGGCTCAGTGTTAAAAAGGTAACGTGAAGTATCTTCTTTCTTTGATTTTTATTAGTCGATTGCAAATATTCATCTCTATGGATTTAAATTTTTAAGCATACGACTGATATATCTATAAAAATACATCGACCTCAAATCTAAGGTAGTCGAAAAAGTTAGATTGCTTTTTTTACACCAAGCTATAAAATTACTTTTATATTTTGGTATGAACTGCTAGGCACTTCAATAACACAATATTGTTATTTGTTAGCAAGTTAAATTATATTTTCTTCTGTTGATCAATTTGATTTTTAATACTATCAGGGTTCAGACACGCTGGTGAACAATTGCTCAATAAGTACATTAGCGATTTAAAATTATTTCAAACACAAACCCTTAAGGCTGTTTTTCTCTGAACCTAAAAAGCCAACTTTTAACAAAATGCTCACCTTTTAAACTTAAATATACTAACCAAGTAACATCCACAGTTTTATTTTAAGGTGTGGCTAAATTATAAATGTTGATTTTCATTCGTTAGTTTGAAGTAATTAAGTAAAGGAAATCTCTAACAAACTTTATAGTCACTCTATATAGAAAATTGATTTTTCTCAAAAATAAATCAGTTGTAAATCAGAGAGTCTCGTACAAAATTAAATGTATTCCGGAGATTGCACACCAAAGTACTTTGTTCATTTTTTGCTTCTTTGCCAAAATAAAACATCAGTTGTAAAATTGCGATTAGCACATTGTATTAAACAAGAAATTTTACAATTTTTTGAGCAGGAACGACTTCAGCCAAATTATCTATTTGCAAATTTGAATTACAAATGATGCATTCTGATTCACAATATTAGTTAATCTGAATTACAATTAAGACTCTCTGATTTAGAATTGAAAAGATATTATAGTTGTCTGATTAAGTCGATACTAATTGAAACTTTTGTAGGCCCAAACCATCAGGACCTGATCCATTGGTGATTTGTCCATTAGATAATTCTCACGTGATAAATCGAAGCCGTTTACAACGTCATATAATAAGATGTAGTCGTAATTATCCTCAAGCCCACGTCTGCCCATACAATGCTCTACATCGCTATGTGAAAAAAGAAGATTATACGACACATATTTTAATTTGTCCGGATCATGATCACTATTTGAATTTGTAAAAATAAAACCATGGAAATTTACCAGAAGTTTCTTTATCACGAAACCCTCCGGACTGGAATTTGAATCGAAAATTGGGATTTGGAATATCAATAAATAAATATAAGTTTAATCGTATGAAATGGTGCAAATAAGAACGAAAATGTGGTGTAAATGCTCGAGAAATGGTAGGATTGGATTATCATTCAAGAACTTAAACTTTATAAGTTAGCCGCATTTAAACACATTTTGTTCATATTTACCCTTTTCATAATAGGTCAAGTTAATTCCTTTATACTTTACCATTATCTTTGTTTGCTTTTACCACTTTTTTAAATGTATTATCATGTAAGTTTTTAAATTTAAACTAGATTTTGTACTTTAGAAGTATTTTGAGCATTTAAACGCTTTTTTATTAGCCTTTTCTATTATGGTTTCATGTTAAATGTTTTATTTGTCAAAACCTATTATTTGATAATTTACTTTTAAGATTGTGTATGGTTTAGATATCATCTCTTTGTCAACTTATTATATATACATTTATTGGAAAATAAATTGTATATTTTGTATTCTACTTAGCACTGTTTTTGTTTATTTACATCATATGTTAAATAAAATTTTTAAATTTTACAAGCTAAGTGAAATTTTAAAATTTTCCAACTTACATTTCGTTGTACAATCTTGTTTCACATTATCAAGGACTCGTCAGTTAAACTATTCCTAAATGAATGAAAATGGATTATATTTATTAAATTTGAAATCAAAACTTGTTGGAATCCTTAGACCGGTCCTATTTGTAAAATTGGGATGTTAACCTGCAGATAGCAGGAGCTATTACAATAAGTCGGTGTTCACCCACCTACAGTACACGCACCGTAAATACAATGCATAAAATTATTGCGCAATAATACATTTATATGTACTTCTTATGGGAATATGTTAATTTCAAATTTAAATTGTGGGCTTATTAAAGGACCTACCTCACCTTAAAAGTCTTGTATTTTAGTGCTTTTTCGTTTGGTCAAGCCATTTTAATAGGAAAAAGTGTCCTTTGGAGTTCGTGTTTCTTGACTATACCCAATTATCTAGTGATAAAATCAATCAGCTTCAAAAATATCAGAAATTCAAAAATTTTTTCGATCATTCAGCTGCATTCATCGCGCAGGTCACTACAGTGCCGACTCGAATTCAATTGGTGATTATTAATTATTTGTGCCAAGTACAAAGTTATTTTGTTATTAGTTATTTAGAAATTTATTTTGTTTGGTCGAATTGAGGACCATCCCCAATTGTATGATCACCTGAAAACCGTGTATACCGTAACCGCGTAAAGTAAACTATTTGAAAACTTCCAGTGTAAATTTTTTTTAATTAAGTTTACCTCCTATCAACCGCAAAATACAAATTATATTTAAATTTCTGCCTTTTACCAACAATCAAATGAACAAATATGCCATCAGGTAACTGGAAGAGGCAGAACGAAAATTGCAAGCGAGCAGAAATTGTAAGTCTACCTTATTTGTTGTAAAATTCCTCTATCTTTTATTATTTGTAATAATTTTGTACTAAAAAATCGGATGTTGCCATGCCCATGACTTTATCATACTTTTATTAAATATTAAAAAAATAATTTTTAATAATAAAAAAAAAATATTTTCCGTTAACCAATTTGACCCAAAATCTAATCAGGACTAAGTCTCAATACAAAGATGCACAATACCAAATTCAGTTTTGATATTCTCATTAGTTTTTGAAATTTTTAATAAAAACTAATATTAAATAAATAGATTAAAAAAATTGTTTCCATGAACCAATTTCAACCACAATTTAATCACCTCTATTTCCTACCATAAAAATACAAAATCTCAAATTTGGTTTTAAAACTCCTATTAGTTTTAAAATACTAAATAAAGACTAATATTAAATAATAAAATTTAAAAAATAATAAAACAATAGTTTTCATACGCCAATTTTAACTAAAATTTAATCAGTTTTAAATCTCCATATAAGTATGTGAAATGCTAAATTTGGTTTTGCAATTCTTAATAGTTTTTGAAGGATTAATTAAAACTAATGTTAATAACGAGATTAAAAAAAAAAATACTTCTCATGAATCAATTTTAATCAAAATTTAATCAGCTCTAATTCCTACTATAAAGATACGAAATCTCAAAGTTGGTTTTGAAACTCTTGTTAGTTTTAAAATATTAAATAAAAACTAATATTAAATAATAAAATTTCAAAAATAAAAAACAATAGTTCTCATGAACCAATTTTAACTAAAATGTAATCAATTGTAAATCTTGACATAGGTATGCTAAATCCTAAATTTGGTTTTGAAATTCTTATTAGTTTTCAAAATATTAATTAAAATTAATATTAAATAATAATATTTAAAAAATTAAAAATAGTTCCCATGATCCAATTTTAACCAAAATTTAAATAACTATAACACCTACTATAAAGATAGAAATCTCAAATTTTGTTTTGAAAATTCTATTTTTCACTTTTGATATTCTCATGAGTTTTGAAATTTTTAATAAAAACTTTATTTTTAAATTTCATTATTTAATACTAGTTTTAATTATTATTTCAAAAACGAATAAAAATTTCAAAACCAAATGTAAGATTTAGCATACTTATGTCGAGATTTAGAACTGATTAAATTTTAGTTAAAATTGGTTTATGAGAACTACTGTTTTTTTATTTTTTTTAGTTTTATTATTTAATATTAGTTTTTATTTAATATTTTAAAAACTACATTTGAGATTTCGTATCATTATGGTAGGAATTAGAGCTGATTAAATTTTGGTTGAAATTGGTAAATGGAAACAATTTTTTTTAATTTATTTATTTAATATTAGTTTTTATTAAATATTTCAAAAATTAATACAAATTTCAAAACTAAATTTGGTATTTTGTATCTTTGTATTGAGACTTAGAGCTGATTAGATTTTGGGATAAATTGGTTAATAGAAAATATTTTTTTCTTTTTATTATTAAAAATTATTTAATATTTAATAAAAGTATAATCAAGTTATGGGCATGGCCACATCCGATTTTTTCTTTTTAGTATTAAAAATAATTTTTTTAATATTTAATAAAAGTATGATAAAGTCATGGGCAAGTTATATATTGTAATATTAACGAAAATAGCGATAAGTATTTTTCCATTTAAATTATATAAGAAGCGATGAGAACTGCATTTCTGCATTTTAGCACTTCGTAAATATAGAAATGCACATTCGTCATCTTTTATTATATATAAAGTAGCCATTCTAAAGTTATTAGTCAGTACATAGTTATTACTCATTTTAGTTTAAGGGCGTTACGCTGCTAGTTTAGTCATTTGTTTGGTGTGTTGTAAAATTAATCAATAAATTTTTGGATTGTTTTTAAAAAGTTATTTAAAGACGTCCAAAATATCACTGGCGCAGTCGTGCGGATCGAATTTCCTGAAATTTTGAACAAAAATCGTCAATTTTTGGGAAGTCACAACCTGCAACGTGGACAAAAATTGCCACAAACAGACAATCAGTCAAACAATTAAATTACAAGCCAACGATAAAAGGGTACCACGCAGACAAAAATCGCTGTAAATACTCCGCTGTCGTCTCAAACATCGAGGAACAAATTTAGTTTAAGAAACGTGAATCGAGGATTTGAAAGTGGACAAAAATCGCTGCTAACATTCCCCGAGGATCATAATTTTAAGAAACGTGAATCAAGGATTTGAAGGTGGACAAAAATCGCTGCCAACATTCCACGAGGATCATAATTTTAAGGAACGTGAATCAAGGATTTGAAGGTGGACAAAAATCGCTGCCAACATTCCACGAGGATCATAATTTTAAGAAAACGTCAATCGAGGATTTGAAGGTGGACAAAAATCGCTACCGCAACATCCCACGAGGACCATAATTTTAAGGAAACAACCGATCAAAACCACGGAAACAGACGAAAATCGCTGGTCCGAGATCAACCCGTAACATCAAATGAAAACATTGATAATAGCGTAAGTGAAAATTTAACCATTTATCCTAATTATAAAAAACCGATCCTAATTTAATCCTAAGGAAACAATTATAATTTGAACAAATAATTTAACGACGTAATTTTAAAATAATTTTTAATTTAATTTACTATTTTACAATTTCAATTTAATCACTAAATTAAAAAATGAGTTTACCACCTCAAGTTTCAAATGCATCGGCATTGCCACTTCCTCAAACTTCATCGAATAACTATCAATTTATTAAACTCTATCTTGATACGATACCACAATTCAATGGAAATCAATTTACTTTAAATATTTTTATAAACGCATGTGAAAATTTTATTAACACTTTTGCTAACAGAATAAATGCAAACGATCCAATAAATCAATTTTTATTTAGAGCAATATTAGCAAAATTAACCGGTCGTGCATTAGCATTAATTGGGAACCGACCAGAAGTAAATACATGGGATACTAAGATTATTAAAATTATTTAATATTTAATAAAAGTATAATCAAGTTATGGGCATGGCCACATCCGATTTTTCCTTTTTAGTATTAAAAATAATTTTTTTAATATTTAATAAAAGCATGATGATAAAGTCATGGGCATGGCCACATCCGATTTTTTTAATACAAAATTACTATAAATAATAAAAGATAGAGGAATTTTAGAACAAATATGGTAGACTTCAAATTTCTGCTCGCTTGCAATTTTTCGTTCTGCTTCTTCCAGTTGCCTGATGGCATATTTATTCATTTGATTGTTGGTAAAAGGCAGAAATTTAAATATAATTTGTATTTTGCGGTCGGTAGGAGGTAAACTTAATTAAAAAAAATTTACACTGGAAGTTTTCAAATAGTTTAAGAAGGATCACAATATTTTAAAATTATAAGAAAAAATCTTCTTCTTCTAGTGCCTTATCCACTGTGGACGTTGGCTATCATCATGGCCCATTTCACCTTGTCAGCCGTTGCTCTAAATAACGCTGAAGACGTCATTCCAGTCCATTGTCTTATGTTTCGTAGCCATGAAATTCTTCTTCGTCCGGGTCCTCTTCTGCCTTCAAACTTTCCTTGCAAAATCAGTTGGAGTATATGCAATATTTCTCATCACATGACCAAAGTATCAAGTTTTCTTTCTCTTATTGTTTTTGTATTTCTTTGTTTTTGTCCATACGTTGCAGTACCGTGTCGTTGGTGACTATGTGTCCATGATATTCGGAGCATGCGCCTGTAGCACCAGAACTCTTCTTTTACCCTTCTTTGATTTTAAATGTTGAGTTGCTGTTGTGACTAGCATGTTTCTAATTTGTTTCCATAATCTTTCAGTGTCTTCACTGTCATCTTGTTTTAGTTGTATTTCCATAATTTGTTTGTTCAGGGATTTATTTTATTTTCTTTAATATCCTCGACTTGAGCTTTTTATATCTATCTTTGGTGTTTTTGGTCTGCTACTTATTTTTTCAGGCGTATGGTTATCGAAGCTACTAGTAAATTGTGATCGGAAATCACATCCGCTCCTGGATATTTTTTTGCAGATAAAACTGCGTTTCGCCAACGTCTCGGCACCAAGATGTAGTCTATTTGATTTCGTACCACGCACATGTCGTTGTCTGTCGGTGCTTTCCAAGTGTATAATCTTCGTGAGGGTAATTTGTAGAAGGTGTTGGTGACGATGAACTGTTTTCCGTACAGAAATTAACCAGTATTTGTCCTCTGTCATTTCTATTTCCCAGACCATAGTCTCCTACTGCCTCTTCAGGCCCTTTTCTTCCCACTTTTGCGTTAAAGTCGCCTATTATCATGGTAAGTTCTTCCTTTTTGTTAATTTTATAGCGGTGTTAATGTCTGTATAGAAATCCTCCAATATTTCTGGGCTACTTTCTGCGGTTGGGGCATATACTTGAATGATATTTGTTTTAATTGGTTTGTTGTTTATTCGTAGGATGATGACTCAATGCCCTCAACTGCTTGTAAAATGTCCTTGTGAATTATTATGGCTACTCCGTTTCGATTTCGTGGGCTGTCATCGCCCGAATGATATATGACATACTCTTCTATTCTCATCTTTCCTCTTCTTGGCCATCTAACTTCATTGCACCCCATCACGTCAATTGCAAGTCTAAGAAAAATAGTCACACAATTTTGTGCAAATCCCAAAATGAAATTTTATGCGGACGTTACATTTAGCTAACCCTCCCACCTGCCACATGTTGTGACACCCCCCACCAAGGCATGAATGTCCTTTATGGACGACCCCAAAGATCCTTTAAAAATGCTAAAACTTGGTGTACACTCAAAATTTTTGACCTAAGTTACGGCTTAAGTATTTGATTATATTTATGCTGAGTTTCGTTGTTACCCTAATTTTTCCCGACTGGGTATAATATTTTAAATTTTTTATACTTACGTTACTTTTAAGTATTATGTAATTTTAATTATTCTGGAAAAACAGGAATAAATAAAAGGAATAATGATATAAATGTATTGTTTTCTTGTAGGTACTGCAAAAACAAAAGTGTATTACAACATTATGGTATATCTTACGGAGGAGGTTCGTATTCCGACGTAAGGGTTGCCTACGTGTAAGGAGGTTTTGCTGCAATGCCATTGAAAATTTTAGCGGAAAAATTAAAAAAATTAAAATATGCGCTATTTGGATGACTTAAATTTAAAGTAAAAATAAAAATAAAGTTTTAAGTTTCAGTTATTCATAGTGTTTAGTGAGTTTTTGTTATTTATAAAACGTATAGGTACTATAGTAGGATTATAGATAAGTGGGAATGCTTTGTATAAAAGCTAATTTATCAGATCTATTGCTAATGCAAAAGAAAGGAATGAAAACGAGGTGGTAGAATCGTATTAACATTCAAAAGACTTGGAGTCAGCTTAAGCCTTACACATTGTGGTCAGATAGCCTTTCACTGATAGTAACCCATTTGTTCTTCTGCACTGATAGGGAACAAGAAATCTGCATATCAGATTGAACACCCTACGATGTTAAAACAGCTTTTGAATTTAAACTTTTGTAGGTTAACTCAGTTTTGTTACAATTGCCAAGTTAAATTTAAATTTCATAACACTAAATAAACGTAAAATACGTCACACCTAAATTTTTATTTCTTTCTTTATTATTGTTTTATATACCTAATATAAATTTTACGCTTTTGCTAACAGAATAAATGCAAACGATCCAATAAATCAATTTTTATTTAGAGCAATATTAGCAAAATTAACCGGTCGTGCATTAGCATTAATTGGGAACCGACCAGAAGTAAATACATGGGATACATTAAAGGGTGCATTAAATTTAAATTTTTGTGACCAACGCGATGTAGATTGTTTGGTGCAAGACTTAATTTTATTAAAACCGAATAAAAATGAAAGTCTTCATAATTTTGGAACGCGTTGTCAAGACGCAAGATGTCTAATTTTAACAAAAATAAATTCAAGTAACTCAAATTCAGACGAAAAACGATTACAAATTAAAAATTATGATGATTTAGCTTTGAAAACGTTTATCAGAGGCTTATCAGGTCAAGTTCAAAACAATGTAAGATTAAGAAATCCGGAGACGCTTGAGAAAGCAATGAACCTTGTAATAGAAGAGGAAAACTTCTTATATTACACCCAACAAAGAAACACTTTGCAATCTCAACTTTCTATAAATCAAAATAAATCAAATTTTCCAAATTTTACTAGTAACCAATTTAAACCACCTACTGAAAAATTTCAAAATCAAAATTTCAAAAATCAACCAATTTCAAATTTTCAAAGACCAAATTATAACTTTCAAAATTTCACGCCTAATAATAATTTTCAACCACAACAAAATTTCCAAAATTCAAACTTTCAAAGACCAAATTATAACCTTCCAAATTTCACGCCTAATAACTCTCAACCACAACAAAATTTGCAAAATTCAACTTTCCAACCTAGACAAAACTTTCAAAATCTTAGACCGAATTCCCAAACTTTTACATCAAACTTTCGAAACCAAAATTCAATAAGAACAAATAATACTTTTAAACCTACACCAATGGACGTTGACTCCAATAGAACGAATTTTTCCAAATTTACTAGACCAAATTTTCAAACTAACTACCATAATTTCGAAGAAGAAAATTGCGAAATTAAAAACGTACAATATCCCTTTTATGAAACTTTTTATGAAAATGAAAATCCTATCAATGAAAATTTTGAACCAACTCAAAATTTTAATGAAATTAATAATTTTGGAATAGAAGATATTGATAATGTAAATGAACCATCAAACGAAAATTTTCGGATAACTCCCGAACATACTCGGATAACGTAAAAATTTGTTTAACTACATCAAAACCAAGAAAACAACCTACCGGAATTATAGCTGACAATATTAAAGAATTAATTTTATTAAAATCAAAAAAATTCAGAAACCAAGCCAACAGTAAATTTGCACTATCATAATATTATAGAATCAACTAAATTATTAAACCTCAATTTAAATCAAGTCAAATGTCAAAAAAAATCAATCTTAGAACAAAATGCAATTGCCGAAAACGAAGAAAAAGTCAAATCAAATGATAATGATCACAAATTAGAATCAACTCCAAATTTAAATCAAAATTTTAATATTCAAAAATCAATTAATAAGCTTCAACATGACATTAAAACTAAAACTAGAAATTTAAAATTAAGATTGAATAATTCCATAAAATTGGTAGAAATTTTAATTATAGAAAATAGTAATAAATTGATGACGTTAAAACTAAATTTTCAGAAAATAAATCAATAGAAAATGACACATTAGGATCAGCAAAACTTTCCACAAGATTAAATCGAAACTGTTTCGTAAAGAAACAATTCTCAAATTTTTATTCAAAAAGCAAAACCAGAAACGCGACCAATAATAAGAGAAAATATTTAGATAATCACTCTTTAAAAGGTAAATTATCTCAAATTTTCAAAATCAATAACCGGAAACGAAAACAAATTTCCAACCGCTTTATTGATATATATTCAATTCTGTTACCACCCCCAAATAATAATTTCAAATTTTGGACATTCGTAAACTTATATGATAACAAATGTAAAATTTTCTAAATTTAAAATCTCCTAAATATACATAAATTAATACATCCAAATTTTTGACAAACGTATTTTAATAACTTTGAACAACCAAACTAATTTCGAATCTTTTTAAACAAATAATTTACATTTTAGAATTTTAACGCAAAGTTCACGGTAAACGATTCTGGAATATTCTTAGTAACAATAGTTTAAAGATAAGCTGACATGCAGTTTACAATTAAATTATCACAACTACTTAACGTGATACAATCATTTAATATCACATCTTAAATTTTCTAATATAAATTTATTTTCAAAATTAAATATTAAATTAATCTTATTTCAAATTTTATAACCATAATTAATAGATTCAGATTTAAAATTATCAAATTTTCAACATAACCAAAATAAAATTTTTCAATATCTAATAACTGCACAATTTCCTATCCTAATAAGTTTCAACTACCAAAAAAAAAATATATATATATATATTAAACTGAATAAACCTAACATAAATAATTTAAATATTAGAATTCATTAAAATTAATTTTACACCATCCCATCAAATTAGAAAGAAGCAATTGAAATATTACATTTAACATTAAACGAACGCCTAAAATATTTCCAAATTTCAATAATTTGCAAACCTAATAATAATTTCCACAAATGACTTTGAATTAGTGAACATTAATTTTGCAATTGCTACAATTACTTATAAATTCAATTTACAAAAAACATAATATAACTTCAAATTTTAACGAGCCTTTTAGTAAACGAACCTTTAAATTTAGAAGAGAAATAAATTTTAAAATAAGACAAAAAATTTTATTCATGTCAAAGAATTAAAGAAACCCAATCTGATTTCAGATGCTTCCTCCTCATTGGAGTAGACACGGACAAACCGACATACAAAAAAATGACTGACAACCCTGGACTCTTGCCAATACGCTTAGGTAACGCGCTGAATAAAATCTCTTCTTGGACGTTTATTCAAATATTCGAATTAACCCCAATAATAGAGCAGTTCCACTTCTTAGAAAAACAATTCAATCTCATAAATTCCACATTTAATAATATCCAAATTCCAAATGACAACCAATACAAAAGAGAATTTCACAACTCACTTCTAATAGCAGATCATTTAATCAATTTAATAAACAAGCAAATCTCACAAATCAATCCTTTAAACCCGGTGAAACAGAAAATTCAAAAACGCGGTCTTATCGATGGACTTGGCTCTTTCATAAAAATTGTAACTGGAAACCTTGATCATAAAGACGCTATACGTTATGACAATGCAATTCAAAATTTAAAACAGGATCAAAACAAAATTAAAACGATAGTAAATGACCAAATAACGTTAATGCAAACCACTATTTCAAAATTTAATGAAACAGCAACCACTTTGGTTCATAATCAAAAATTATTAAATATCAAATTGACAAACCTTCAAGAATTAATGAACGCAACTTTAAAATACGAACATTTAAAATTGATGACCACAATAATTTCAGAGCTGATAACCACTTTTCAAATAATAAACAATTTATTAAACAATCTAGAAGTAGCGACAAGCTTCGCAAAAATTAATACCTTGCATAACTACATAATAGAACCAAAAGACCTTTTGCAAGAAATAAAAGTAATTAGTAATCAGATAAAGAATGCCAAATTGCCATTTGAACCAATTCTAGAAAATGTGTTACTTTTTGAAAACATTTTAGAAATTAAAAGTTTTACGAAATTTAATGAAATCATATTTTTAATCAACATCCCAATCGTAGAAAACGAAAATTATAATTATTTCCAATTTTATCCATTACCGATTCTTTCCAATAACCACTACAAAATGATCGTTCCAAGCTGCAAATTCCTTATCCTAAACGATCGCTATTATTCAAAATTTCAAGAGAAATGTAAAGAAGTTACCAGTAATGAATATCTGTGTGATGAAACCACATCGGAATACGAGGAAGAAAATGATGCACCATGCGAAATACAACTTCTCAACTTTTCTAAAGGAACCTCAAATTGCCAGCAAAAATTAGTGAAATTTAACAATCTGAAAATCCAAGCAATACGACCTGGAAAATGGATAGTGGTAACTCCAAATCAAATAGTGAGTCAACAGAACTGTGACAATGAAAAAGAAAATATTTTATTAAATGGTACCTATGTGATCGAAGTTCCAAACAAGTGCGAGATCAAAATTCAAACTCACAAATTAAGAAATTTTCGAAACGGTAACGAAAATTTAAAAATCATTTCCATCCCGGACATTGATGTTTCAACATCTTCAAGAAAATCCTCCGATAATAGTTTTAAAATCGAACCAATAGAACTTTCAAATTTGGACCTAAGTGAATTTAAACACATTCAAAGTGAACTCAGTGATCAAAAAGGCCTGTTAAATACAAGTTCAGTGATAAGTTTCGACAAAACGAGCATTTGGACTATTTTAATTTACATAATCATTATTGTATTAATAATATTAAAAATTTATAATTTTGTTAAAACTAGGAAAAATTCAACTACTATTATTAAAGAAAATGTAATTGCCGAAATGGATACTCCTGAGAAAATTAATGTCGCAATTGACCCTAATTTTCCATACTAAGAGGGGAGGAGTTATATATTGTAATATTAACGGAAATAGCGATAAGGATTTTCCATTTAAATTATATAAGAAGCGATGAGAACTGCATTTCTGCATTTTAGCACTTCGTAAATATAGAAATGCACATTCGTCATCTTTTATTATATATAAAGTAGCCATTCTAAAGTTATTAGTCAGTACATAGTTATTACTCATTTTAGTTTAAGGGCGTTACGCTGCTAGTTTAGTCATTTGTTTGGTGTGTTGTAAAATTAATCAATAAATTTTGGATTGTTTTAAAAGTTATTTAAAGACGTCCAAAATATCACTGGGCATGGCCACATCCAATTTTTAGTACAAAATTATTGCTAATAATAAAGATAGAGGAATTTTACAACAAATAAGGTAGACTTACAACTTTTGCTCGCTTGCAATTTTTCGTTCTGCTTCTTCCAGTTGCCTGATGGCATATTTATTCATTTGATTGTTGGTAAAAGGCAGAAATTTAAATATAATTTGTATTTTGCGGTCGGTAGGAGGTAAACTTAATTCAAAAAAAAATTTACACTGGAAGTTTTCAAATAGTTTAAGAAGGATCACAATATTTTAAAATTATAAGAAAAAATACTCAAGCACAATTTTTGTACAAATTCCAAAAATGAAATTTTTATGCAGACGTTACATTTGGCTAACCCCTCCCACCTGTCACATATTGTGACCCCTCACCAAGGTACGGATGTCCTTTATGGACGACCCTAAAGATCCTTTAAAAATGCTAAAACTTGGTGTACACTCAAAATTTTGACGAGTTAAGTATTTGACTTAAGTTATGGCTCAAGTATTTGACTATATTTATGCTGAGTTTCGTTGTTACCCTAATTTTTTCTCGACTGTGTATAATATTTTTAATTTTTTTACTTACGTTACTTTTAAGTATTATGTAATTTTTAATTATTCTGGAAAAAACAGGAATTAAAAAATGGTATAAATGTATTGTTTTTCTTGTACTGCAAAAACCAAAAATGTATTACCACATTATGGTATATCTTACGGAGGTTCGTATTCCGACGTAAGGGTTGCCTACGTGTAAGGAGTTTTGCTGCAATGCCATTGAAAATTTTAGCGGAAAAATTAAAAAAATTAAAATATGCGCTATTTGAATGACTTAAATTTAAAGTAAAAATAAAAATAAAGTTTTAAGTTTCAGTTATTCATAGTGTTTAGTGAGTTTTTGTTATTTATAAAACGTATAGGTACTATAGTAGGATTATAGATAAGTGGGAATGCTTTGTATAAAAGCTAATTTATCAGATCTATTGCTAATGCAAAAGAAAGGAATGAAAACGAGGTGGTAGAATCGTATTAACATTCAAAAGACTTGGAGTCAGCTTAAGCCTTACACATTGTGGTCAGATAGCCTTTCACTGATAGTAACCCATTTGTTCTTCTGCACTGATAGGGAACAAGAAATCTGCATATCAGATTGAACACCCTACGATGTTAAAACAGCTTTTGAATTTAAACTTTTGTAGGTTAACTCAGTTTTGTTACAATTGCCAAGTTAAATTTAAATTTCATAACACTAAATAAACGTAAAATACGTCACACCTAAATTTTTATTTCTTTCTTTATTATTGTTTTATATACCTAATATAATATAGTTAGTTAGAAATTGTTAAACTTTTTTAACTTTATTCCCAAAAATATAATCGATATTTCTAAAATAATTTGCATATAGGTATTTCTGATGTGTTACAACTCATCAGTTCTACTCACTTTTTATAATCGAATAGGCACAGATAGAATCAGGTTAAAACTTTTTGAAAACCAGAAATTAAAAAATTTTGAAAATATATAAAACAACTGCAAGAACCAATATTATGTAATAAATATGAATGCACTTGCTATTAAGTTAACGATGTCATAATATCCCACGAGACCGATCCATATCGGTCTCGAGTCTCAGAGGATTTTGTACCCAAATCAATTATGGTTTTGAGTAATTAGAATATGCCTTGGTGTTAAACTCATATCGAAGTTACTTTGCATAATTATTATTGTAACTCTAACAATTAGTATGCAGATATTTTCAAAATAATCTCAATTGCGTACTTCACTATTTTGCAAATGCTAGATGCTTATTGCAAGAAAAATAAATAATAAAAAGTAAAAGTTTACTTCTCTTAATTCAAATTTGGCGCTGCTATTAATAAAAGTTTAAATCCGAAAACTGGATGAGATTTTTGACATGTAACATTACCAGTTTTCTTTCGGTACAACTCATATACCTGAAAAAGTTGTTGCGTCGTAAAAAAGGTGAGATCCACATCCATATTCTTCATATGCTCAATTTCTATGGAAATGATTTATTCTCAGCGTTAAAATTTAAAACAGAAATTCAGGTAATTTGGACATTTATCCATTGTGACGTATGGATTACCGGGAGGCAGTAAATAAAGAATATCCTGCAGAAAAATGTTTTTATTTAGAACCTATTGAATATACTTGCAGTTTTTTGTATTTGTATTAATATGGATTACACGTTCTAGATCAAAAGGGACTATGAAAGATTGGCTCGGTGTTATCATCGCATGCATCAGGGAAGAACTTACACCAAATTTTGTACCTCCAGAACAACAGAAAAACAGAATCTACAGACAACAGCTACGTTAATCAAAAAGAATTCGGACTTCCTCACAACTAAGTTTCAGACTGCACAGCATAGAGTTGCATCATTTCATCCAAACTATTGACAGCATTTGCGAGAATTACAAATGAATAGCATAGGAAAGAAAAAGAAAATCGCAACACTTAGTCGGCAGAAACAACGGAAAATTTCCATAACCCACTCACCCCCATGGAACATCATTTCTACAAGAGGTTTACCAACCTGAAGAAAGGAGAACTAATGCAAGAAGAAATCAATTTTTAAACCGGAGACATAAATAATAAGGAAAGGAGGAAATGGCTATAGACCTGAAAACAACAGCAGTTGTCCACAAAGACAAGAGAGAGAGATACATCAGGGATGAGATAACAAGCTTCCTGCAAAGAGAAAAGACTACATTGAAACTTCCACCATCATTCAACAAACACGAGAAAACAAGAGAAACAGAGAATCCCAAATAATTAAAGACCTTAAAGGAAAGATCAAAAATAACAATCTCCAAATGGCTTTACGACTGGAAAGCGGTAGACTGCGGTTCGAGTCCTAGTCGAGTCGGATACACTGCTGTGATCAAAGGTCCAATATCAATCTGTGGACCATGGGAAGGCAACGGAAAACCACCCCATGAATTATACTCCCATGAAAATTCATCTTGGCTTCAGCCAAGCTGGGTCACGACGCTTCTGACAAGAAGCAAACGACCAAGAAGAAGAAATGGCTTTAGCAGATAACAGAACTGAAGTAGTTCTGCTACTTCGAAAATATTGGCTACTTCGTTAATTTATCTAATAGATATCTCTTAGTGAAGAAAACTCTCTAAACATGACAAATCAAAAAACATCACATACTGTCTTACCATAACCCACCCATTGTGATTCACTTATACTCGGCTACCCAAATCACTGCCTGTCACAAAATTTTCTGCTTTCCATTAGATGATAAACCACTCAGTCACCAACAATTTGAAAGAGGAAGACTTCAACAAGAACATGCAAATCATAAAGCAACTAATACAAGCCAAGACAATTTTTCAGAGAAAATGTTAGATGAAATGCTCTATAAAAATAAAAACCTTTTTGCGCACCCCAGCCTGACGCCACCCCCGACTAACACAGTGTGTATGTTCACAGCTTCATCAAATTTCAGGGAAACATAAATGATAAGATAGCAAAAATCCTGAAATGGAAATTCAACATCATATTATCTCATAAAACCTTGAGCAAATTATTAAATGCCCTAACCAAATATAGAAACATCCATCGGAGAAACTGGCGGAAAGATTGGCATCAAACAGCAAGAACACATAAGGGACAAGAACAAATCCATGATGGATAAACATCTCTATCTGCTGCAGCATGCTCTGAACGCTGAAAGAACCATACTGCTACATGGCGTTAGTAAAAACAGACTCATCTTCCACAAATTCATCCTCCTGAAAACCTTGATGGAAATCAAAAATTGATTAGCCCAATTATGATCAAAGATTGATTAGAAAATAAAACTTTTTCTGCGAAAAAAAATCCTGGTGAAGTTTTTTGACATCAGAAATAATTCCTCAAAAGTCCATTGCAAAATCGTGTGCGCTAAAATAGTTATTGAAGGTCAAAGATCACGAAAATCAAATTTTTGCTAATATCTCATAAACTATTAGTTTTACGTCAATTTAGATTATTATAAATTTTGTTTTTTTTTTATTTTTAAATCTAACTTTTGCGATCTTTGACCTTCAATAATTTTTTTAGCGTTCACAGTTTTGCAATGGATTTTGAAATACTATTTCTGATGTCGAAATAAAGATAATCCTGATGAGAAATCTTCACCAGAATTTTTTCGCAGATTGCCCTTGTTTTGTTTTATTTTCTTGGGCTATGATCAAAAAGTCAAAAAATCATATTGTACTTAGCGAAAATGCACCTTTATTCCTTGTGGTCAGCTGCGATTAATTAAACCAGTAGCGGATCTAAGATTCATTTAAGAGGGGGGGGTCAGTTACCAGACAAGTCAAATACAATATTTAAATTAATAAATTTTATTTGGGTTAAGCTCCCTTCTTTAAAATTAATATCATACCTAGAAATTTAAAAAAAATTGAAAATTAGCAGGTGGTTTTCTAAATAACTTTTTAAATTTATAAATGTAAAGAAATAATTATAAAGAAAAACGAATGGAGTTTAATTATACCGGCTGTTTACAACAAAAACAAACGTCAGATGAAAAAATGTTTTGGAGAAAAGTTGTATAATGGAGAGGGGTAAAGAATATGGCATAATTGCTTTTTTAATTAGTCGATCTGTTCAAGGTCATTTGAAAGTTATTTTTGTTTTTTTAAACGGCACTTTATATTATTTGTTTTAGTAGATTCAGATTTTGCATGAAAAAATAATCAACTTTTATTGAAAATTTTTTTCATCCAACAGACTTTTCGAGTAAAATGCGTTGAAACAAAATAAAAATATTTTTATAATAAACTAACCATGATTAATCAAAATTTAATTTTTTAAAAGTTTTAGAAGATTTTTTATTGGTATAAATAGTAGAAACATTTTTTTAAACGAGTATTTTCATAACAAGTTTTCAAAATGTTCCCCATTTACAGCTTATAATAATTTTTCCATCTTATCCTAACCACTTGGTCATCCAGAAGAAAATTGTCAACAATAGCAATCCGATGCTAGGGCGGTGAGTTACTACAAGTAAAACAAAAAGGACGAATAATGAAACAAACACCTAAACAGTTTTCCATTTATTTTCCTAAAATAACAAATAGTAGGCGTATGTATAAATACCAGAATATGAGACAACACAAAACGCTTAACATTTAACAAAATCAAGTAAAAGTCACCCAGGTTGAAGACCCGAAGCCCACATTGTTCAAACAATCATCGCCGCTTTCCATTAAAGATGAAAAGCGATCCTAACTCAAAATACAGTTTAGATTTCCTGAGGGGAAAAACAAACAACCAAAAATAGGCTATGCTGCAACAATGAAATTGTTGATTTGTTGGTACCAAAAATAAATGGTAAAATACCTACAGAATCTCATCAGTGAATAACAAGCATTGTACATTCTTAAAGTTTTAAAACTCACCCAGCTCCGCATAGTAAAACCGTTTTCCTCTCATCAAAAATATCCTTCGTCATTGTGCTCTTTCTGATTTCGGTATATTTTGGGTTCAATGTTAATAAACTCCGGCTGTGCATAAGTGGAGAATTCTAAAACTAAAGATCGCACAAAAATCTCATTGAACAAATCAGAAATATTGGCACTCGGTCTTATAATAATTATTATTTATGAACTCAGGGGTAGTTTCCAACATAATTAAATTATAATAGTCACATCCAGTGTTGATCAATCCACAGCGAATATCGGAAAAGGACGGTAGCACCAACCATGAAGTCGTAAACACCAAAGGAGATCTGCCAGCACCCATCGCCGATACAACATCCATTAGAACCATATAAAACATCTGTCACATCTAACGATGGTCCAACACTCTTGAAAAAGTTGACGGTTAACCTCAGTCCTCCCCTAACACCAGAACATCCAGATCGATGTACCTCTTTTCATTCCATATGTCCACCATCACCATCTGCAGCCGATCTACTCACATGTGTCGTTAAATCTACTTTCTTCTTCTTCTTAGTTAGCCTTTTCCGCCAATTTGGGCCTTAGCCTCTTTTTCTAAGAGGAAGGTTTAAGCATTAAGACCCCACGGTTGCTTAGTCCGGGTTGGGGAATGTGCCTGTAACCCTTTTTATTGTCGATAC
This sequence comes from Lycocerus yunnanus, assembly GCA_036346125.1. Lineage (NCBI taxonomy): Eukaryota > Metazoa > Arthropoda > Insecta > Coleoptera > Cantharidae > Lycocerus > Lycocerus yunnanus. The sequence goes on along the minus strand of JARFIX010000078.1, from coordinate 243,356 downwards.
TGGCAGTAAATTCAGGGGACTGCCGGCTTTACGTGCCATCCGAAGCACGGGAAAGGTCGTAGATAGAAAAGTGTCAGAAATATATAGTGGCCTTAATACAAATCCGACGAAATTCATCCTCACCTTAAAGAGCTTGTATTTTTCTGTTCTTTCGTTTGGTAAAGCGATTTCTATTGGAAAAAGTGTATTTTCAAGTTCGGGATTCTTAACTCTAGCCGCTGTACGAAACCGGTAGGCAGTAAATAAAAAATATCCTGCAGAAAAGTGTTTTTATTTGGAACTTTTTAGCTTAAGCGTTTAGTTTACAAATTTTTCTACTCCTCCAACAAAAATGTTGAAAGAGTTTTAATTTTACATTAATTAAATTTTTAAATTGTTTTTTTCAAAATTTGATTACGATGACGGAAATAATTGATCACTAATGTCGGTGGTATTTTATATCATTCAATAAGTTTGGAGGATAATTTTCATAAAATATTTTGTGTAATAATATTTATAACAGTAAACAAATTGTAGCGGATCGATTTAAAATGCCTTTGTAATAATATAAATCTCTCTGTGTAACGTCAGGCAGAGATTTTTGATTACTTGTGGTAGATACGACGTGCGTTATATGAACATCAAATAGCAAAATATAATTTTCTGAGTCAAATTATGTCAGGATGGATTAAATGAGTGTTTTTAACTTGTTTTTGTCTGGGGTTCATTTATAAATTTTGCCCCCTCCTCATTTCTCTCAGAGAGTTGTTAATTGGAAAAAAGCTTCAATTTTAGCTTTAGTTGGTACTTGGGACAAATAAGCATTATTGGTTGCCTGAGTATAATTCTCCTCCGTCGAGAATTGCGAAAATAAGATTTCTTATTACTGCAGTAGGTAATTTAGAAACAAAAAAATAAATAAATTAGGTTAGGTTAATAATAATTGTGAACCTAACCTAACTTATTTGTTTTTCAAAATGGTTTTTGAATAAGCTACATTTAAGTAGATTTGAAATTGGTATGACCACCCACGAAGTTTACTACTTTATCAGATGACTTTTTTGTGTTGTCAGATGTTTTCAGATTAAGTTAAAAACTGTTTTCGAACGGTGGGTAGGATTTAGGGATTTATCGAAAAATAATGTGCGATTAGCGATTACAACTTCAATTCGAACAAGTATAACAATTTTCACGAATAGGAGAAAATGGGGTTGCGATTTGAAAGCAACGCGGATTCAATTTTAAGCTCTTACAATAGACAATCTCTGAAGCGCGGCATCTCTCAGTGACGATGCTACTACACCCACCATTAACACACACTACAACACCCACCCCGATTACTCCATTACCTTTCAACCTATCGTGCTTTCTATTTATTACGCTCTCAAATTTTCAAGATTCCACTTTACATATGGATCTTTTAACATTAATTGGTCGCAACATAATGCGTAATATGAGATACATTAAAACGTCATTATTCAAAAACACTAAGCTATTTTTTCGAGATATGGATGACAATTTTACATGATATATTGAAATACAGATAAAGTCAATTTTATCTTATAAAAGACGTATATCACTTGGTAAAATTATTCCAGATAAGTTAAGAAATAAAAAAAGCTCCCCATGCTGATAGAATCCTATCGGTCACTTGTAATATTTTATCTACTGTCAACTATGGCATAAAACACTACAGATAAAAACAGGGAATATCTCCTATCCTCTTGAGACATAGACTCCTTCAACTAAAGTTTGCACCCTTGTCTTTATACAAAAATATTAAATATTCATATTAACAACAACTTTACTAAGAAATTCTTTGTGGTTCAGAAAATATTTAATATTCAGATGGATTATAATTGAACATGGGCGTTCTTATTGCTCGCAGCTCCCCGCCGGATTTCAAAAATAAAATATTTTTTAAATTTAATTAAGTTAGTTTGATTTAAAACTAAAACTACAATAGGTTTTTTGTTTTCTTGCTAAATTTCTCGTTGCTGACGAATTAAAATCTAAAACAAGCAAATTGATTTTTAAAACTTGACTGATGATTGGAATTTTGTAATCAAAATTTTAGTTGATAAGTTAATTTTCATTTCAGAATATTATTATTCAATAATTTTAAAATGTCAGTTTAAATAGGCGCCAATTAAAATATTTAGTTTTGGCGATAATCAAGTTATTCCTTTGGTTACTAAAATTTTAATTAAAATTAATTTTAAAAAGTGATTACAAATTTAAACAAGTAAAAATTAAATCAAAATGTTCGAATGGTGCTTACCTGTAAAATTCAGAAGTTGCAAATTTGATTATGTGGAAATGGTTTTTATTGTGTTGTCTAGTGCCGTAACCAGCTTTTCGTGTGCCCTATATAAGATTTTATTTTGAATCCTTTCAACTTTTTCTATACGAAAACAATAAATTTATTACTATATTTAACCCATTATTGCTTATAAATAATTTTATGTACAAAAGTATAAAATTTACTTGATAATACGGAGGGGGCAAAACACAATTTAAAATTCAAAAAAATTTGTCCTTCAAAAATATACCACAAAAAGAACTACAAATTGGGGTCATGGTAATAAACCGAAATTCAAAAGTACACTTTTTCCTATAAAAATGGCTTTACCAAACAAAAGAGCACAAAATGCGAATCATTTAAAGTAAGAATGAATTTAGTCGAACTTCTAATAAGGCCAAAATTTAAATTTGAAAATTACGATTTTCCTATAATAAATACATGTAAGGTTGCGGGGTAGATTTTAAATTCCAGGGTTCGAAAATACACTTTTCTTTATAGAAATAGCTTTACCAAACGAAAGAACACAAAATACAAGCTCTTTAAGGTGAGGATCAATCTTGTCGGAGTTGTAATAAGGCCACAATTTAATTTTGAAAATTGCAATTTTCCCATAAGAAATACATGTAAGTGTATTTTTGTGTATTAAAATGCCAAATATGGAATACATTTTGTAGACGGTACGTGTGCTGTGCCTGGGTTGACAGTCACTAGTGGTGGGGAGATATCAGTCGCTCTCTGAGATCTGTCGCGTCAACTTCCAAACTTTTGAGTTGGGCCGCTTGGAGAATGTTTTTGGTAAGTAAAGCGCGTGACAAAACGGCTCGGAGCGTCGGCGAAGAGTACGGAGAGTAGGTTTTCACAGCGCAACCACATCAAGAGCCGAATTAACATAAAAGTGATTTTTCCGAAATTTCTTGTTCGATCACAAATTTAATTTTTTATTAGCTAATTCCACCATTATCTTTCAAAATTCGTTGTAAAACTGAGATTCTGGTATATTTACTGTCGGCACAACCTATTTTAATTTTGGTGAGCCTTGAGTACACTTCAAAAGAGCCAATGAGATAATGGCATTCCAAATTAATTTTTAAAGCCGTTCTTTTAAAAATGTTTGTACCGACCCAAATTTTATTATTTTTATACGATAATTAGACCCTCATCTTTCATAATCCACTTTAAAAATAGTAAAAATCACGATCCGGGAATTTTAACTGCACCCAGGCTGCGGAAAGTCTGTTCTGACAAACGCAACCACCGCAAGACTTGATTTACCCTAAAATTATATGCTACATTATATTTTAGCTCAGAGCGGAGTTTACGATTTTATTTGTCCTTTAAAGTATTAAAAATATAAAACTTATTTACAATAATTGTAATTGTCGACGGGCGGAGTTGCAGTTCAAAAGGCCAAAAGGAAAATTGAACTGTAAATAAATTTTAAAGCCCTTTTTTCGAACATTTTGGAGCGACTGCAAATTTTATATTTTTTATACTCTAATTAAATCCTCTGCACCATACGCGACCCTGCGGGTCGCTTCGAGCACTCAAATAGTTTTGACAGCGCAACCACATCAAGAGTCGAATTCACACAAACAGTGATTTTTTCCGAAATTTGTTTTCCGATCACAAATTTAATTTTTTATTAGCGAAATACACTATTATCTTTCATAATTCGTTGAAAAACCGAGATTCTGGTATATTTACTGTCGCCACAACCTATTTCAATTTTGGTGGGCCTTGGGTACAGTTCAAAAGGGCCAATGAGATAATTGCATTCCAAATTAATTTTTGAAGCGGTTTTTTTCACAAATGTGTGATTTTATTTTTATGCGCTACTTAGCTCCCCATCTTTCATAATCCACTTCAAAATGGTTAAAATCGCGATCCGGGAATTTTAACCGCACCCGGTTGCCGAAAGTCTGTTTTGACAAAAGCAACCATCGCACGACTTGGATTCACCCTAAAATTATACGCTACATTATAATTTAGCTCGGAGCGGAGTTTACGATTCTATTTGACTTTTAATATCTTAAAAAATAAAAACTTATTTACAATTGTAATTGTCGACGAGCAGGGTTACAGTTCAAAAAGACAATGAGATAATAGCATTCCAAATTAATTTTTAAAGCCTTTTTTTTCAAGAATGTGTGAACCGACCGCAAATTTTATTTTTTATACGCCAATTAGTAACTCATCTTTCATAATCCACTTCAAAAATGTTCTGTTTTGACAAACGCAACCATCATAGAACTTGGATTTTACTTGAAAATTATACGCTACATTATATTTTAGCTCGGAGCGGAGTTTACGATTCTATTTGTTTTTTAATATGTTAAAATTATAAAAATTATTTACAATTGTAATTGTCGACGGGCGTGAGAACTGTTCAAAAGCCAATGAGTGAATTGCATTCTAAATTAATTTTTAAAGCCGTTTTTTCAAAAACGTGTGAACCGACTGCAAAATTTTATTTTTTATACGCTAATTAGACCCCATCTTTCATAATCCACTTCAAAAATGTTCTGTTTTGACAAACGCAACCATCATAGAACTTGGATTCTACTTGAAAATTATACGCTACATTATATTTTAGCTCGGAGCGTAGTTTACGATTCTATTTGTTTTTTAATATATTAAAAATATAAAAACATAATTACAATTGTAATTGTCGACGGGCGGGGTTACAGTTGACAAAAGCCAATAAGAAAATTGGATTATAAATAAATTTTTAAAGCTGTTTTTAATAAAAAATGTGTGAACCGACCGCAAATTTTATTTTTTTTATACGCTAATTAGACCCCCATCTTTCATAATCCACTTCAAAAATGTTCTGTTTTGACAAACGCAGCCATCATAAGACTTGGATTCACCCTAAAATTATACGCTACAGTATATTTTACGCGGAGCGGAGTTTACGATTCTATTTGTTTTTAATATATTAAAATATAAAAACTTATTTACAATTGTAATTGTCGACGGGCGGGGTTGCAGTTCAAAAGAGCCAATGAGATAATTGCATTCCAAATTAATTTTTAAAGCCGCTTGTTTCAAAAATGTGTAAACCGACCGCAAATTTTATTTTTTTTACGCTAATTAGACCCACAGCTTGTATAATCCACTTCAAAGATGGTAAAAATCGCGATCCGGGAATTATAACAGCACCCAGGTTGCGGAAAGTCTGTTTTGACAAACGCAACTATCGCAAGATTTAAATTAACCATAAAATTATGTTTTATATTATATGTTAGCTCGGAGCGGAGTTTACTATTCTATTTATCTTTTAATATATTAAAAATGTAAAAACTTATTTACAATTGTAATTGCCGACGGGCGGGGTTACCAATGAGAAAATTGGATTGTAAATAAATTTAAAAAAAAACTACAAACTTTTTCCAGACCCAACATTATAAATATAAAATACTTATTTAAAATTATTTTTAGTTCTAAAAACTAATTCTTAACTATCGATGAGCTCTATATTTTCAAAAGACCCAATAAGAAAATTGTATTTCGAATTTATTTTTAAAGTTTTTTTTCTAAAATTTGCGGGCAAAAAAATTTTAATGCAAAAATTTGCAACAGGCAAAACATCTGAAATTTCGGATCTTATTTTTCGCTAATAATTTTAAAAAGTAAAATTTAAATAAATTGTTGTGTCGGATATGAGAATTTTTAAATTAATTTCAGACAAAATCAGGACCGTAATAAGTTGATCTTATAATAATAATAATAATTATCGACCGTAATAAGTTGATGAAAAAATAATCAAGGAGATCTAGGTGGCCATTTTATCTTTTCTCTACGATCAATCTATTGGTTGGTAAAAACTTGGTGTAAATATTCACAAACTATTACTGAAAATGGGATGGAGCATAATCTTGCTATACCATAATCGTCTTGTCGAGCAGATTTGGATCTCCAGCAGAGACTAATTTATATCTTACAAAGTCAACATGCATTTCATCTGCTAGGTGTGCTTTCAAATGTTAAGTTTTTGTGAAAACTGACTGAGATTCCATTTTCCAGTGTGGGTTGACAGTTTTGCTTGTTAACTGTTCCGTCGAGATAAAAAGTAGCTTCATCAGAAAAAATTATATTTAAATTCATCGAGCTCATTGGTGACTCCAGTGAAAAATTTAATGCCTTGTTTTTGAATCAAATTTGTAAAAAAATAGTGAACATGATCGTGTTTACTTCTTCACAGCAGTCGCGGTAAGTGAGCTGGTCTTCGTAATCAGCAACGTAGGTGCAAAAGGAGAAGGCAAAACATATTTTCCAGCACATTATCTAGCCGAAAACTTTTTGTGTATTTGTAATTATCGATAATAATTTATAATAAATTAAGACATGTAAAGTTTATGTAGATTGGGACAAACTTAAACTATCACAATTAAATCTGTAAGAGATGGGGGTAAAAGGCATTTAGCTAATGGATGTATTAATTATGTATGAAATAGGGTTGACTAAGTAAAGTACAGACCCACTTTAAAAGCTTTACTGGCCAAATGTGTAATTTTCAATTAACGTATTAAAAATATTTTTTAAATTATTGTTTTTTGCGGTTTGGTAAATCTTAATTTTTGTTACTTGGCGAAAGTGATAGAAATTGCAGTAACTTACCGAAGTGTTACTTTTTTATTTTTATGTGTTAAGGAAAAGCTTTTAAAAGTCCTCACGTTTGGTTGTCACTACGATATGTAGTGTCACTTGCTAGTCCATTCGCTAAATTAAATCAGACAAAGTAAAAAACGGCAGAAGTGGTATAGCTCGACTACTCTTAGTTTACTACACAACCTACGTTTACCAAGTTTTCCGTGAATGTTTATAACAATCTCTATGCACATTCTAATTTTCTGAAATAAAAGATTTTTCTCATGTAATTAATTCAAACGAATTTAAAATTTTTATATTTAAACGATCGAATTAGTGAGGTTAGAGATCAAATTACTGACTAGGAAAAAAAATTCAAAATGTACCCGGCAAATTTAAATATATTTTCTTTTATGTTCTGAGGGTTCGATCAATAATACATAGTTGAAATAAATTAATTTTAAATTTTAACAGACAATTTGGGTAGTTTACCTTACTGTAAGGTAACTGCAACATGGAATTGTGCTTTCTTTAGTTTTAAGGGTTGATGCATTCGTACATGTACAGTACGTTCCACAGATGTATGAAGAGATTAAATTTCTTCGTAGTTTATCAAGATAAAATGTTAATTAAGTAAATTTTGTTTGTTTAATTAACCGATATAATTAGTATCGTGTGGTTAAGCTCACTAAAGGTACGATTAGATTATCATACGTAGCAAGTCTAATTTATCAATTAAGTTGTGATTTTAATATACAAAATTGTGCATCATACGTATTTTAATGATTAAGCGATGATGATTTATTAGATAATATTTCATAGGTGAGTGGAGATAAATCAGTTTGCGGAATTAATAGCTGTTTGGGGAGTTCATTTAAGACCTCATAATCCTCAACGTACGTATTTGACAATAACAATTTACTAATTCTATAAGTATGACTTGTCCGAATAAAACAAATACTGCACATAATATTCCAAAATTTATTCCTTTTTTCGATCTGCCGTTTAAATTTATGATTATTTCAAAACATTTTGTTTTGTCCTTGGGTGGTTCCCCTTCCGAAAATGTTACCCTGTATAACATTTAGTTTTATTCGAAATGAATTTGTTTGATTTATCAACTCAAAATGTAAATACTAAAATTTTTGAACCGAAACAAGAGTTGTCACAGATTACTAATTGCCTCTAATAGAGGCAGCATATGCACATTATGACAGTTTAGAACTCACTTTCAGAGAACAAGTCCTTGTGCTTAACCTGCTACGCCGAAGGGTTATTAGTTTACAAATGAATGTGATTAGGGATTATATAACGTGGTCTTACATAGTCATTAGTATTGATTTCAATTAAAATGTTTCACTTTTTTTTTATTCTAACCTAACAAATAATTATTATTTATTATGTACATTAAAAACTTTATCAAATCGATGCAGTTCACATTCGGGTTTAAATTGTTGTCGAAATAGATAAAATGTGAATCAAATCGTAAGTTTAAATCGATTGGAAATTATAAATAGCTTCATTCCAAAAGTTCGAAAAAAATAGTTTGCAATACCAGAATGCCACAATATTATTTACAATCATTTTAGTTGTTTCCTAAGTAATAAATAATATCATTTTTGGGGTGAATTTAATGTGAAAAATAATTATTATTTTTAAACCTGACACCATGTATGTAGAACCCAAACAATTTTAATAGCTTTTGTAGAAACCCATCATTGCGTGATTGGAGATATGCTAAACTGCTAAATATAACGGTAAATAAAAAACCACTTAAAAATCCCTTATCAATCATCACCATCAAAGAAACAGTGCTATATATTAAATCATATAATATTAATTATTGTTACAATAAAATTGAATTAGTATTATTGCCATATTTGACAAGCAAACTACAGATGCTGTCACCTGTTGCAACTTATCAAAGTTGATTTAAGCTGCATACTCTTAATTTTAAGGGGATAAATACAGTCTCGCACTGGCGATAATTTAGTTATTGGGCAACTCCTTTGAGAAGCCCCAGTTTTCAAGATATTTTTTATAACAAAAGTATAAAATCTAAAAAAAATTATAGACCAAACAAAATGGTATTTTAGATTTTAAAGTAAAATGTTTCACTCCTGCAAAACTTTCGAATAATTACTTTGTGACGTTTAGATGCATTTTCTCAGCTCTAGGCATTCCCATACAACATACTATTATGTAATAAAATGGGAAAAAAATTCAAATTTTTTTAAATAAAATGAGAAGGAACTCCTTTTGGTATTTTTTAACCTCAAAAAGCAAGTAGTTTTTTTACTGCTTCTAATAATTATATTTTGATGAGAAAATCTTATTGGCGTAGAAAGTATTCACGTAATTTGCATAAATTCGATATCACAATTTTCTCTCTCCAATAGTCGGGGGAGGTCTAAATTTAAATTTTCGGGAAATTACTGCTGTGCACTAACCACCATTGTAAATTTAACTGGAAATTTGTTTTTATCAAATAACTCCCCCATTTCCCCATTTTCAATGTGAGAGACAACAACAGCTGTGTTCCAATGTGTAGAAAAATTAATTTTCTATAACTTTCATTATTACCATTTTTACCTAAGACCGATATTTATCGACTCAACCTGAAATAAAGGAACCAAATAAAATTTTGCATTATTTCGTTTATTTTAAACTTCAGCACATAAATAATCATCAACGACCAAAGTTGTAAAGATATAAACTTCCCATAAGTTTGATTATAACCATTTTCAGTCAAATTTTGAAAATGAGTTATTTAATAAAAACAAATTTATCATTAAATTTAAAATGGCGGCAACAGCAATAACTTCTCGACAATCTGAATTTAGACTACCCAATGATCTTTTCCAACGATTGGAGGGAGAAAACTGTGGCATTGAATTATATTACTTCCAAAGGGGTCAGTATTGCATCAACTACATTTCACACACTATTTTGCAACTTTGCAACATTTTTTACATCGTTTGATTTTAATTTTTGTGTTTTACTTATGCCTGTAAAAATGTAACAAAATCTTGGCCCTATTTTGAAAAAAAGCCTAAATATGATTTTCAATGGAAAATAATCCTAAAATTTAAATATAAAATGCGAAATACAAGAGAAACGAGATGAATTCAAAAAATTAACCACAAAATAAAAAATATAAAAAGATGTAGTTGGTAGAAAAATAAATAGAATAATAAAGAATATATCAATTTAATGTTCATATTATAATAATTAATTTAAAAATATTTTAAATGATTAAATATTTGAGAAGCAGCTCAGACCTGTGATCCTCAAAAATCACCCACCTACCGGGCATTTCCTCTTTTGCCCGCCACCTCAGTCCGGGCCTAGATGAGTAGGTTGTTTTACTAATAATTGCCAAATGATACTAATTCATCGATTTTGACAATTTACAAGCTTTTGATGTTATAATAACAATTTATTTTATTAAAAAATATCAACAGCAAATACAACTTATTTACAAAATTCTGAGTTAAAGTTTGTTAAGTGCCACTTTTTGTCTGTGGAGATTTTACAAAAATTTGTTTACGGTTAGTTAGAGGGCATTAAAATGAGTCCATTAAGGTAAGGATGAATTCAATATTTTCAATACGCTAAAATCGATTTTAAAAATCTAGAAAACGGGTGAAAAATTGCTTCCTGTTTTCTGTCGGATAAATATTTACACTTTACCGAGTAGGATCGGTATAGGGGATATTTTTAGTTAGTAAAACGGTTGAGAGCGGCCAGAGCGGAGGGTCCAAAGCGTTGTCTGCACAAGTTTTGTCTAACGCAACCACGGCAAATCTCGGATTCACCTTAACTATTATTTTCGTAATAATATTTTTAAATCGTCGCGGTTCAATATTTTATTTAAATGACATTACACATACCCGACGACTGCATAAAAAATTATAAAATATGTACATGATTTTAAGTAAAATTGCAAAGAAACTTATAACTGGCCGGGGCTGAAGTTTAGAATTTATCCAATCATAGAAACGTATTAAAATTTTTTTGATTTTTAGCCCTAAACGTCAAAATTTTCGATTCATCTTTGCCCTATAATTCTTCTAATTTAGTGCTCTTTCATAATTTGCTTTTATTTCTATAGAAAAACTTGTATTTACGAGTACAATCGAAATAACTTTTGTTTTTGAGTAAATTTGAGAAAAAGATAAAACAATTTGATTTAGATTGCGAGGGAAACGTTCAGAACCAATACTACTTGAATTTTAAATTTTACCCCATCTTTACCAGCTACCCCTACTTGAAATTTTAAATAGTACCCTCTATCTTGCGATACATTATTTTAAAGGTTGAGAAAATCCTTGTTTATCCACAATAAAGCAATTGGATTTAGTGGACCGTTTACGAATTATTAAAGGCAACTAGCCTATTGACAGTAAAATTGACAAAATCTATTTGATAGAATATTGGACATTTTTATCTTAGGAGATTAAAGTAAAAGGTTTTCATAAACTTAAAGAAAGGAATAGTTTATTTTTAACCATGTCACTTCTATTTCAATAATGAAAATTTTGTTACCTTAAATAAATTTTGTACAACAAAACCGCGTCCGTCTGCCGATTATTCTAGAAGAATAAACTAAAACGTTAAAAGATCCTAAAGAAAAATATAAAATTGAAGAAATCTATACGTAAAATTTTAAAAATAACTAATAAAAATAGTATTTTATTTAAAAACGTTCTTTTATGAAACTTGGTAGGCAATGCCTTCCTTGCCTATCCTGACAAACCGCCACAATTATACCAAAATTGATGTTAAATGTTTGAACTTTGGGGAGGGGATAGCTTTTTCATTTTCTGTTTCAGTTCGAATTTTTGTGAAAATCTGATGTTACTCGGTTTAATCTAATATCATCTGATTAAAGCAAATTCAACTTAAGTGGTAACACCTGTAACTTACTTGGAGTTACCAAAAATTTGAAATACACATAACTTCGAAACAATTATAATTAAAAGTAGGTTATAAAAGCTCATTGAAGACCAAACGGAGTTCAGGTCAATTTTACACAAAAATTTGAAATAGGACGGAAAATACAAAAATTCCCTCCACCCTAGTTTTCAAGTTGTGGTTCAACAATGGAAGTCGATGCTCCATTAAAGCATCAATTCTAGAATTTCGTCGTTCATCCAGTTCTTCTTTTTCTTCGAACTCACACCTTCAAGTTCCTTTTACAAATTTTGTTGATTATCAGTTTCGTTTCTCTCCATGCAGTACCGACATTGTTGGCATTTTCCATTTATCTTCCCATCATTTCCGTTATCTGATTTTCTCTCGGACAGCTTCTGCCGGTTCTGGTTGTTTGACTTTATTAATATCGATTCTATCATTCATCGATTTGAGTTAATTTTAATTGATTATAGGATATGCTTTAACAGATTTTATACTATTTCAGAAGCGTCTATTAATTATTATGAAATTTATTAGATTTCTTATCAAATTTTGTGCGTCGTCTGCCGAGGTTTTCCATGTATACAGTCTGAGTAGCGGAAATTTAAAAAACGAATTTGATATAACCATATCTTCTTCTTCACAATATTGAATTAAACAATCTCCTCTGTCATTTCTTCTTCCTAATTCATATTCTCCCACCCAATTGTTTTGTTTTTCTTTTTCAATCTTAGCATTAAGATCGTTCATTATGACGCATACTTTTCGAGATTTTATTACATTTAGAACTGCTTTCATCTGCTCGTAAAATTCCTCCAGGGTTCGTTCATTTTTATCTGCAGTAGGGGCAGTAGCTTGTAGCTGTAGTAATATTATTCGATCTAAGTATGGAACTTAATTCTTCACTGATTTTTCCATCTCTTTGGTGGTTGGGGTAGTTATTTCCAGAATAGTCAACTACTCCTTCATTGATATTATATTTTCCGCTACCTGAGCATCGCATCTCGCTTATGCCAAGTATGTCAATATGCAATCTTTACATTTCTTGCATTGTGTTTTGCAGTTTTCTGCTTGAAACATACAATGTACTTTCGCAATCTTCTTGGCCGAACGGGAGATTCTTTGCACCCTACCCTATTGAAGAAGCGCCCGTACTCGGCGCCATTGTTTAATTCTTTAGCTATGTTGATTTTTCTGGGAATAAATAGTGTAGTGGTTTTCGTTGCTTTCTACACCGCAGTACAAATGCCGTTTTCCTGATTACCATTGCGCCGTTTGCTGTCCGAATCACAGCCATTTTAGACATCGTCGTCTTGCCTGTGATCGGTATTGAAAATCAGCTGCCGTTTCTAACCTTTAAATTTGGAGATGATCCTCTAGATGACTTACTTCTCCAGTTAACGGTATTCATCTTACAAAATAGCAAAATAGTTGATGATGATTCCAAAATGTCACTTATAGCCCGATCGCTATGTACATTGGACATTGTATAAATTTGATACCACAATTTTCTCCCTCCAATCGTTGGGAGAGATTATTAGTAGCCTAAATCTAGATTTTCGAGAAAAAGTTAAAACTCACTCCACACATAAGTATGATCTTGGAACAAACGGGCTCCAGTTCTAAGACCTACGCAAATCCGCAAATAACCTTTATCTAGCAATTTGCCTAGGTGAGAAAAAGGATACCCCTCGAGCCATGCACCGGTTTCCTTTTCGATACAACCAGAATACGTGCACGATCCATGTCTGTTCCACAGTTTAAAATAGAGGAGTGCGTCAGTTTTAAGATGGTTAGATCCCATTTTGCCTGAGAACCTGTTGCAGAGGGTAAAGCCGCTGACGAGCACATTATCTGCCAAGCCGTAACCGCTTCTTTCAAGTAAGAAACCTCAAAATCCAATAAGGATGAGCTAAAGATAGAACTATTGAGTTTTTCATTACTATGTACAGAAAAAATAAAACCTGGAAGAACCACGTCTACCGTTTGTCTAATGTCTAAACCACCGAAACGCATTGGCAAAAAATTTGTCTGAAGGACAAGTTTTCTAATTTTGTATTTAATAAAATCTCTAAATGTGATCTTATTGAAAGGTCGATGGAGGACATTAAAGAGGAATATTTCCATGTTGGACTCGTACCCAATAAATAATTTAATTTTGGAATAAAACCACAATGTTTTAAAATAAATAAGGCCGTATGAGGATTAATTTCTTTCAGTCTATTGGAAAAATGTGATATATTTTGTTGTTTCAAATCAAACAAAGAGACAATTGCTTCGTCTTTAATTGGGGCACCGAGAAGAATTAAGTTTTCACAATTAAGAATTTTTAGATTTGGACTTAGTTTCTCGAAATCATTTATAAAATCTTCTTTCCTTTTCGGTGAAAGAGTTTTGTTGACATAAATTTCGCATTTTGAAAAATGTTCAAAGCCAATAATCAATTTGTTTAAATTGTTAAAAACCGTGTCCGCTTTACCAGCGAAAGTCCCATCCTTTAGATACCACGCATTAAACTCTGATGACAATGGGTTGATTAGTTTGTGGACTTCTCATTATTGTAAAAATTTAAGTTATTAAATATTTAATCTTATAATACTAAAAGAAACGTTCATGGTGATTCACTGTAAATAAATCATGGAAGCTGTATGGAAATATAGAACTAGGTAGCAAATAAACTTTTGTAAGTAATGGGGGTGTGCTAAAAGTGCTTCACGGATGGTTAGCTGGCAGCGGTTAAAAAGTGGTTATTAGAAATTGAAAAATATTTTTTTTTTACAGCTGGGGTAGTAATTTAATAACAAATCACGATACCAATAAAAATGAATACCGACACGCTTCTTTGTGCTAGTTGTTTATAACTGTGTTTTAACCACCAAATAAACGGAAGCTAAACAATGTTGGGTATCCTTCCGTAACTATAAGGGGTTAAAACAATGTTGAAGTAAAATCAGTGTATGTTAAAGTCAGATGGCATTCAACCAAGTGTAACGTCCAAACACGCACACCTGACTTTAAATTTGCGTGGGAATTTCTGATTTAAATAAATGCACTGATTCGTTTGAGATTTTATTCCAGTTTTTGGCGGGCGAAAATGATTAATTATATTATAATGTAATTGAATTCTTCCTTTAATATACTGAGATATTAGATTACATCCTCAGATTGAGCACGAGCACATCTAGGTACGTACATAGATATTGTGTTTACTGAAATTTTAGACCGCAGTTAATGAGACAGATGGTTAAACATGTTTTCAATGCGGCTTCCTTTGAATAGAGTTCATTTCAAAAGCTCTACTGCCAATGAAAAAGCTCGTTTGATCTTAATATATGATGCAGTCGTTTATAATAAAAGTATGTTTTGACGAACTGAGATTTTCATTCGCCGTTCATGGCTTCAGCAACTTTTGATCTTTAATTTATATTTCAATTTTTAATATGCAGGTAAACTCGGTATAAGGCATATTGAAAATAAATAAAAAATAAGCAATCAAATTTTCAACATAATTTTTATCAAAAATCGTTGTTCTTATTATAAAATACCTAATTACTTGTTTATTGTTTTTCGGATTCGGTATTTTCGGTAAATTAAAATTTTATATAAAAAAAAAATTTTGTACCGGATAATTTTCCTTCCTTTTCTAGGGAGAAAGGAAGGATAATGCGATAAATTAATTTTGAATATCTGTCAAATTTGTCACATATTATTTAAAATTTAAAAACAAATATTAAATCACGAACAACCCTTAGCGTGGGAATCAGGAACTTAAAGTGCTAGACTTCCGCCTAAGATGTAGAATATCTGGAATGGTAAGAAGGGATAGTTTTTATGTGTGGGAATAAGACGTACGCATGTTAGAATTTTGTTGTTTCCGGATAAGTAGTGAACCTGAACGGAAATAAAAAAAAATCACAAATTTTACATATTGGACAATTCGTTAACCCAAAGATTTTGATTGAATTGCGCAGCAAAACGGTAACAACAATTTATATCTACCCAGAATGTGTTGGTACATGGTACATGATGGTACACATGAGGTCAATTTAATTTTTTAAACTCTAATTAAATTTAAATAATAAAGGTAGTTGCATTAGCATTTAATTATTAATGTAGATTGTTAACTTATTCTTGAGATAGCGTTCAGGTGATGTTGAGGAAACCAAGCATCCATAAATATCGTACTTCCTTCCCGGAAAGCTGGCAGTCTGTCTGGGAATTCCGCATAGGCAACCTCGACCTATAGGGGTCTCCACTCTTCCGCAATTTCATATGGATAACAGAATATTAAGAAAATTTAGGAAATAATAATTGTCATCCCTCATTCAGACTTAACTTTTTGTTTTGATATTTTTACACAACATATGTTTCCGACATTTATTTTCAAGCCGAATCTCAACATTTCCTTAAGCAATTTAATGTGCGAGTTAAGATAATCAAAATTTACATAACTTGATTAACACCCATTAAATTTCAATTAAAGTTAAGACAGGCGCTAACAATGATAATTGCACGTTTCTGTACAACAATCCAGTAAAAGGGTTTACTTTTTGCACTTGATCCTATTTACCATTTTTTAAAATACGACATTATTTTTATTTCCAAATTAAAGAAAATATACATCAATCCCAAATAATCTAAAAAATCAATAAACATTATTGCACTTTTTTCAAGCAAGATTCGAAACTGGAACAATATACTTCATATTATGCAACTCTGCGAATAATATTTGCATGTTTCCAAAAAAGTAAATTTTCCGTTAAGATTGTTTAGATCCTGATCTGTATTTATCCCCAAAAACAATGTAGTTCACTAAGTTTTGGGGATGGGACAACTCGCCGCGGCCGACTCGCCGCGACCGACTCGCCGCGGCCAACTCGCCGCCACCCCAACTCGCCGCGAGCCAACTCGCCGCCGTCCCAACTCGCCGCGGCCCGACTCGCCGCCGGCCAACTCGCCGCGCAAAATTTATTAAATTTGAAGTTTGGTGATCGAAATAATATGTACACTACTGCAGATTTGTAAACAACAATCGCGTATCTAGTAAATAATATTATAACACAGTTCAATCAAATTAATTATTGATTTATTACATATTATTCAACAATTATTTTAACGTCATTCGTTATTCAGCCATTTCGTAGTTGTGAGCGATACCTCTTAAATAATCCATAAGATCTCTGTTTTCATAGGCCCTTACTATACGTAAAATTCTTTCATCCGCATCTCGATATTTTTTTAGTTTAATTGGTGGTGCGTGACCTGCAACTAGCTGCTCATAGTAAATATCTCGTCCTTTTTGTATTTTTCTCAAACCATCAATAAATTTCCAAATAGTTGGATGGTCCATTCCAAGTTCTAATTGAATTCGACGATGGGCAGCTTCTGCATGGTTATTTGTACGGTTTTGTTGGTTGATTACCCTATCATACAAATTCCACATTTCCGGCGGAAACATTGCAGGGCGTCTACCGTTTCCACGTCTATTCATTCGACCAACGTAATAGTCTTCAAACCATTCTAGTAACGGTTGAAGTTCTGGCAGTAGTTCTTGGGCTAAAGCATCTATAGATTGATCAAGATCCTGTATGGGTACGAAAGCTAATGTGGTAATCATTTTTGCTCTAAGAGCAAAATCTGCGTCATTTCTATATCTTCCCATTAATCCTAACTGGCCAAGATGTTTTTGCATATTTTGCATGAGATGAAAAAAACAACCGTGTATTTTACTTCCAACAAAACATTCTTTCATAGCGTTGAAAGCTGGAGCTTCGAAATCGCACGCTATAGAATCGGGATTAAGGTCTGCTTGAATTAATTTAATCATGTTAAACATTCTGATGTACGTATTTTGCTGCTTATTGGGCAATAAAGCGTAAAATATGGGATGAACTCCACCATGTCCTTCGGCTAATATTGTATAAATTTGAGCAAATAGTGGAGGTGCTGATTTAAATGTCCCATCACCATACCATTCTTTGGAGTTTTTCAGGATTTGCAAACTATGCATCCTTCCAAAAATTAAAATTCTATTTGCATCAGGTCCACTATCTGCCAATAAAAAATTTTCACTTATACCAGGTTGCTTTTCATAAAGGGTATATGGTTCTGGAATGACCAGTGTTTCCAGATTTAAAGGGTTAGGTGGCGCCGCGTTTACTTGATTCCTTCTTCGTTGAACTGCTTTACGAAGTGCTCCATAAGTTGGGAAGACTCCTTGCGCGGCTTCAGATAAACCAACGGTACTCTCGTTTACAACTTGGATAGTAGCTTCTACAGTTTCTTGTGCGCGTTTTTAATTTTGTGACAACTGTATCCGACTCTACTTTTGCAGCAGAACTACCATGAGAATGTTCGTTAATCCTTTTGATAACTTCGTCACCAATAGTGTGAATCCTCGCTTTACAACGTGTCCTTTGTTCACACCGCCAAAATTTCGTACTACCGTCACTAGAATTTTTATCGAATACATAAATAAAACCATCACAACTAAACTTTTCTTTTTTACGCTGAGACACTATTTGACCTTCCATTTTTCAATCAAACTTAACCGTTTACGTTTCAAGAACTGAGAACACACTTATTACTGAACGAAATCTTTTTTGCTTTTTGTTATGTATGTTTATTTTGTTCCAATGTAAACTCTTATATAGTACAGCAAATGTAATAATATAATGTTGGTATTAAACATTTAACATAACATTTTAAATACAAAATACTAAAATGCGTATATGATTTAGGTAAAGGAACACAATTTGGTTGACCACTTTGAATGTGGACAAGAAATACGCCGTTTACGTATTTTAATTCGGTTTTTCAAAGTTATTTAAAAAATTAATTAATTTGATTTAAAAAAATTCAATATCAAAATTGGTTCAATATGGTAAAATTAGTGAACATGATAGACATAAAATGGTTTTCCTTCATCAAAAAGGCCATAGTTTACGTGAAATTGCAAAAAACAACAGCATCGGTGATTGGAATTCGACATGTCATTAAAAAATTTCATGAAACCGGCTCTGTAAGCGATAAAAAAAACGGCCTGGAAGACCCTAAAAACTTAAAAAAAACTATTAAAAGTTCAATCTCTACGAAATACAACCCGAAGATCAAGGGAATTCACTGAAGATTTTCACTTTGCATATAATACAATAATAATATTTTTAAAGATATTTTGTATACACCCTGTATGACTATAATACAATAATAATATTTTTAAAGTTATTTTGTTTACACCCTGTATAACTCATTTTAAAATAATATTTCGCGGCGAGTTGGCCGCGGCGAGTTGGCCGGCGGCCAGTTGGGCTTGGCGGCGAGTTGGGCTTGGCGGCGAGTTGGCTGCGGCGAGTCGGCGCGGCGAGTTGGCTGCGGCGAGTCGGCTGCGGCGAGTTGTCGCGACCCCTAAGTTTTCGTTTGCCCTGTACATAAACGAACGAACGAACGAACCCTGTACGAAACAATAATAAAACAATAAATTTATTATAATTTAAAAAATTATTTTTATATAGTATCTATGTTACCGTAAAAGTGGATAATGCAGTGAAATTATACAATTACTAGGGATTGTAGACATTCACTGGATTGCTTAGAGAAAGCAGACAATTTACTTTTAATTTACAAAAAAATCTACTTTTACTAGTAAGAGTCTACAATACCTAGTGTATATATACTTTTCCTATAAAGAGTCAGGAAAAGTAGATTAACAATAAATAGTTATTCTTGTTTTCACTCAAAAATGTGTGAAAGATGAGGGTTTAATTAACATTAAAAAAATAAAATTTGTGGTCGGTCTACAAATTTTGAAAAATACACTTTTAGGGTAAATCCGAGATTTGCCGTAGTTGCGTTTGTCAAAACGGCTTGGAGCGGCCGAAGCGCAGCTGAGGCTGCGGAAAGTCATAAACGCTTTACTCATTAAAAATATCTCGATAAAACGGTCCTACTCGGAAAAGTGTGAATGTTGACCTGACAGATAGCAGGGAACGACTGCTGCTATCACTTATGACTGTGGACCCACCTACAACGCACGTACTGGCGATAGAATGTTTTCCATATTTGTGCACAATATTACGCAATAATACACTTCCATGTGTTTCTTAAAGAAAAAGCGTAATTTTCAAAATTGAATTGTGGTCTTATTACAAGTCCGACTAAATTCATTCTCACCTTAAAGAGCTTGTTGAGATTTTTCTGCTTTTTTGTATGGTGAAGCAATTTTTATAGGAAAAAGTATATTTTTGAGTCAGGGTTTTGTCGACTCTTGTCTTATTTTAATTTAACATTTCTAATTTTAATATAAAATAAACAAAATATCACATTATTTAACATTTTCTGTACGGTATCAGTGACTGTATACATTCACTAGTAAAAGTATATTTTTATGTTATTGTAAACTTTCACTGTCTACATCAGTGAAAGTACACCTTCACTAGGAATTGTATACATTTCCTAACAATACAAAATATATAGGGAAGGGAACGGGAAACCACCCCATAAATTAATTATACTCCCACGAAAGTTCACCTTGGTTTCGGCCAAGTTGGGTCACGACATCGATCTTTTATTAAAAATCGATCGATGGGTCACGACGCCTTTAATAAGAAGCAAACGATGAAGAAGAAGAAGAGCCAAAAAATAATGGTCATTCCATATCAAATCGATTCAAAATTTTTATCACCTCTTCGATTTTGCTCAAACTAATTGTAATTTATACCAAATAAGCAAACCTCTATTTTTTTGTTTCGCGTTATACGGTTTTCCAAAAATTCCAATTTTGCTTGAAGAGCTTTGCTAAATTATTTTTACCACCTTTCCCGAAAAAGATGTAGTTTAGAATTTTGAAAAATATATTGTCTTCAGTGTAATATTGCCTACTTTCATGCCAAATTTCAGAGTGGCGACTCTTTTAGTTTAGAAATGATACAAAAATAAACGTGTAGTCATGCAAATCTGAGTATTTCTGTACTGCAGTACAGTAAACCTGTTTTTAAGCGGTTTTATATGTGGAATTGTTTATGTGCGATTTTTTTTGTGCGATATATAACATTTTTTATCAAATGTATTTATTTATTTAAGCTTGATACTTATAAGAGCATCGGTACCTCGTTCCAGAGATTACAGATCCGTTTAGCGAGGGGGATCGGTCCTCATATACCATGGTTCTGTGTATCTTGACGTATTTCGTTCCTATATCGTTTTTATAGTTTATCATGTGATGTTGCCGTTTTTACAATCTCTTTCCAACCTTGTCTGTTTTGGCTCTTTTGCGTCCATTCTTTTATTCCCATTGTCCTCAAGTCGTCCACCTAATCTTCGGTCTTCCTATTGTTCTACCCTTCGCTGGCCTCCACGACGTTGTTCTTCTTACCATGCCGTTGTCGCCTTTTCTCATGATGTGTCCGAGCCACCTGCTTCTCTGCGATATTCTTGCCGTTCATCTCTATCATGATTTCGTGGTTCATCGTGTGTATGGGTTTTTAGTTTGTGCTTACTTTTTTTTGAGCTTATGATGGTGCGTACTATTTTCCTCTCTAACACTCTCAGAGTTTCAGTTTCTTGCTGTGAGAAACAAATTGTTTCTGCGGCATCTTCAATTGCTGGTCTGAGTAGTGTCCTGTATATCTTGAGTTTGGTTTCCCTGGTTAGTTTTCTGTCCCTGAAGAGTTTTTTATTGAGGTGGTACACTTTGTTGCCGGCTTAGATTCTTCTTATTTCCTCTTCTCTTTTGCAGTTTCTGTTTAAGTGTACTCCTTAGTAATTGAAGTCATCAAATGTATAGTACGAATAAAACAAAATATTTTTTGAAGGGATTTCTTTTATGCGGTTTCTATCTCCCGCACAAAAACAGGTTTGAGTATACTGTATTAGGCATCAGTTGGAAAGAAAATGTTAAAGGGTATTCAGACAAGCAAATCTGAATGAAGAAATGAGGAAAAGAATACGTGTAGCAAAGCTAAAGTGGCTATGGGTGGGACACCTAGCCAGGCAGAGTCCACTCAAATGGACTTATAAACTAACTCACTGGAGATCAAGAGCTACCAAAAGAAGCGTAGAGAGACTCCAAAAGAGGTAGCTAGGCAACATAAAGAGTGTAACGGGAAGATACTGGTTTCAGGGGGCTCAAAACAGACAGAAATGGAAAGAAATTAAAGAGGCTTACGTTCAGAAGTGGGCTGGGATAGGCTAAAAAAAGAATAATAAAATATCAAGTAGGTCGCTAAAAAAGTTTTGTAATAAAGTCAAAAATATTAATTCATTGTCATCTCGGTTAAAAAATATATTTTTTCCATAATTTACATTTTAAAATTTAACTATCAATCTAGGTCCATCTAACGAGTATCCTATAGACCAGTGGTTCCCAACCTTTTTTCAGTTACGACCCCTCTTAGATTTTCTCGACCCCCCAGCATATTTTGAAAGGCTAGTTACGCTAGGCTAGAATAAGCAGTGGAAGGTTCGGTGGGTGCCCCACCCCCCAGAAAATTTTTTCGAAAAATATGCCGGTGTTTTAGTTAATTCAGAAGAAATTCATTATAACACATACATCTTTTTTTCATAATTGAACATTTACTCTCTAGCAAAGAAATAAAGAAAAAGTATTTGTGTTAGATTTTGCATTTTAAAGCAACTGACGTAAAAGCGGCGACCCCAGTCGATTTAGATATAAAAAAAATTGCAAATAGTTACTAAATTACCTGAATGCTGATCAGAAACCAGCAAAAGTGGAAACGGATTGAGACGTTTCGACGCCGCCCTTTCGACGCAACGTTTCCGAGCGAAGACATTTCAATGCAAGGATA
This sequence comes from Lycocerus yunnanus, assembly GCA_036346125.1. Classification (NCBI taxonomy): domain Eukaryota; kingdom Metazoa; phylum Arthropoda; class Insecta; order Coleoptera; family Cantharidae; genus Lycocerus; species Lycocerus yunnanus. The sequence continues at coordinate 220,763 of JARFIX010000078.1, read as the reverse complement.
TTCCGATGTAAAACCAAAATTAAAAAATAAATGTTTTTGTGGTTGATTCTTTTCTCATTTTTAAAAGTATTTTTGATTTTGATTATAAATGCAAGATATGATACGCAGGCACGGACTGATGATAAATTAGATACCGGTCAACTTCTTTGAAGAGCCCCAGTCTTCAAAATATTTTTTTATAACAAAAGAATAAAATATAAAAAAATTATGAAGCAAACAGAATAGTATTTTACGTTTTATGAGGCTTTAAAGCGAAATTTTTCGTACCTACTCTTGAAAAAACTTTTCAATAAGTTTTGAGTTATTTTCCAACGTTTAGAAATTAAATAATATAATTGGGAAGAAAAATTCTGATCTTTTTTAAAATAAAATAAAAAGTAAACCCCTTTGGTAATTTTTGACTTCAAAAATAGGCCGTAGTTTAATTTGATCGTAGTTGCGTTTGTCAAAACCGACTTTCTGCAGCCTTTGTTCCGCTTCGCTACAAGCCGTTTTAAAAAGCGCTTTACTGATTAAAAAATTCTTCTCTAACGGTTCAACTCGAAAAAGCGTGGATGTTGACCCGACAACTAGCAGGGAGCAACTGACTTCCTCCTAACGCTGCTCTAGTTAGCCCGCTTAGCGAATTAATTCATGCATATTGGAACAACGATCAAATAAAATGTAAATTTTGGGTTTTTTGTCTTTTAAATTGTATTTTTGACGTTATTGATTGGAAATATCGACTTCATCCGCACTTTAAAAACCTTTATTGATTAAATAACGGTCAACTCGAAAGTTTTGAAAATCTCACAGACGACTGACGCCTTATGTTATAGCGAACCCTAGTTGAAAATTGTATTGAACAACGTAATGTTTAATACGTAAAATTTATGGCAGCGTAAATTTTATGTCTTTTATGCATAATTTTAGACGTTATTTTTGAAAATCGCTTCACGTTAATAATCGTCAAAATCGGAGTTTAGGTATATTACCTGTTTCCGAGAAAATATTATTGGCGCTGAAAGTATTCAAAATATTGTAAATTCCTTAAATTTGATACCACAATTTTTCTCTTGCAATATTAGCGGTCATTAAATAGTTAAATTAAAATTTTGGAAGTTACTGCTGTTGCGCTGGCCGCCATCGCAAATTTAAGAGAAAGTTGGTTTTTTCATCTAAATTTAAATTTGGCCTCCATTATTCTAAGATTTTGTATACTCATTAATTAACCAAAATTGTAGAAAATTCATTTTCTACAATTTTGATTATTATCAATCTCGGTTCTTAAAAACACCAGCCCACCGGCCTAGTCCAGGCCTGCTCTTGAGTTGGATTTTATGCGTTAAAGTAAATTATGATTTTCTTTTTTGTATATTTTTATATTTATCATAATCATCCATAATAGAGGAGTTTCATTAGTTTAAAATTTTGAAATAACATATAAATATGAAAGTTAGATGAAAATGCAGGATACTGATCCAATTGGTTGATCTCAAAACCCTCCGTACATTAAAAAAATTTTTTTTTTAATTTAAAAAAATATTTTATTTTCCCGCTGTGATTAACCAATCAAAATTAAACGTGGTTCTGCGATGTTGTCTAAGTTGGTGGCTGTCAGATATGACACGAATTTTAAATCATAAATAAAATAGTGATCGTGTGTATTTAACGATTATTATCTTCATAAAATAAAAATACATAACGTACATAAGCAAATAATTCTATTTACAAACATTTGACAAATTATCTGCATTACCACCAGTTATATAAAAGTCGCTTGGTTGCATGGCATTTTTTCTTAATTTTGATTTTTAAAACCCGCTTGTTTAGGGCTATTACATCATAACCTCAACTCTTTGAATTTCAATAATTTTTTTCTCATGCTAACAGCACTCAAAAAATCTAAAAAAACTGATGCCTCAGATTGACCTCTACTTTCAAATATTAAAATAAAAAAAATAGTGAAACTCTTCCATTACACTAAGAAATTTTTAATTTTGCCATTCAGGTTATCGCCACAAAAATATCTAATTTTTTAATGTTGTGTAAAATTGTAAAATGTCCTGGCGTCGAAACTTATTCTTCTTTTCTGGTGCCAATCCGTTATCGAATGTTGGCAACCATCATGGCAATTGTACTTTGTCGTCTGCTGCTCGAAAAAGGCTAGTTGTTGACGTACCAAACTATGTCCTAAGATTTTTAAGCCATGATATCCTGCGACGCTCCGGATCTCTTCTTCCAAACACCTTGCCCTGCAGAACCAACTGTGGAAGCTCATACATTTTCGCGTTTTTCATTATATGGCTCAAGTACTCTAGTTTTTGGATCTTTACCGACTTAAGGATCTCCGTTTCTTTATTCATGCGTTGTAATACATCTTTGTTACATGTAGAACCCAAGATATTTTCAATATGCGTCTATATATCCACATCTCAAAAGCTTCCAACTTCTTGCTAGATGCTTCAATTCCACTCCTTCACCGCACCACTCTCATCTTCATTGACACGTTGAGATCGTAACTCCTGAAAAGACCCGACATCTTCATAAATGTTGCCCTGGCTCGTTCAATACGACATTTAATTTCTAGTGAGTGATCCCATTGCTCTGCAACTGTAGTTCCTAGATATGTGTATTTATTTACAATCTCTATCTGTTTGTTGTTGACAGTTAGTCGTCCTGGAAGTACCACTTCTTTACTGATAATCATGTACTTAGTTTTCGCCGTATTTAGCGTATCGTTTGCTTGTCTCCGCTACTCTGCTCATTAACTTTTGCAGGCTATCCGCAAAAACTACCTTATCGTCTGCATCTCGAAATATTTCCTCCGAATACAGATTGAACAACAGGGGTGAGAGGATACAACCCTCTCTGACTCTTCGCTAAATGGAAATTTCTTCTGTATGCTCTCTATCTACTCGCACAATCGCTGTCTGATTCCAGTACAGGTTCATGATGATTCATAAATCTCTATCATCTATTCCAGTTTTTTCGAGAATATTAGCAGACTTTCCTTGCTGGACTTTGTCAAATGCCTTTTGATAGTCTATGAAACATGCATATATTATTCATCGCAGTTTATGTCTCGGCATCTCTGAAAGAGAACCTGTACGCAGAACAGTGTTTCTCTTGTTCATTTGTTGTTTTGTTCAAAACGTTAAAACGTCCGTGGGAGCATCGAAATGGTGGCATCAAAGTGTCCTACCCAAGTCTGTGCTCATATGAAAGAAGGTATCCGTTTAAAGAAGAAGCCCGTTTTACTGGAGTGAACCTAAAAATAAATCCCTTAAACTTCAAATAATGAACAAACTGTGCTTCGATGGATTAACAGTGGATCGGAAGCGTAAGCCAAAACTTCCCCCTTAATATCTCAAAGACTTTCGTCTGGATATAAATAAAACAGAAGAATTACATCCAAAGGGTGCAAAATCGGGAAAGGTGGAAATTGTACATCCGAAATGGATTAATAAATTTTGAACAAGAAATGTTTCTTATCAAATATCAGCAATTGCTATGTCAAAACTCCATTATACGGTATTGATGCGAATTGTCGCTGTATACCTTCATAATATGCGACAGTTGTAACTCCATGGGGCAGTTATCCGTTTACTGGAATAAAATATTACCAGTTGACATACTGATGTATTAAAGGGAAAACTCTAATATTTTTTTAAAGTTAAATCACGTATCTGTAGCATGGCAAGGAATAACTTAATAATATTTGCTAGTAGAAGCTAAGAGCTGAAAAAGTAACACTTTTAACGGGAGTAAAGTAGTGAACCAATCATATAAAGTATATACTTTAATTTGATTGGTTCTTATACCTCCTAACCTAAAACATTAATGCTAGAAAATGAAGAGAGTGCGTTTATAATTGAAAATATGTTCAAAAGTGCTTTTGATTAACGTGTAGTTTAATGATGAATACCCATAATGCAATGTTAAAATGAATAAAACAGAGAAGTTTGTTTCGATATTTTTACATAACCTAAAATATTTTAATGCAAAATAAATTCAAATCACAATATTTTCAAGTACAATATAAGCGATTTTGTGGTAAGGAATAAAGATTACATAAAAGTACTACATTCGAAGCGCATACGTTGAGATGTCATTCATGTTCAGTGGTAAGATAAATCGAATTCGATATCAAACCAATGTTACCACCTTCGGTGAATAAAAGGCTGTATTTCATAATCTTGAAGTCGGATATTATATCAACATTTAATTTCCATGCGATTAAATGCCAAAAATGAGACAATAATTAAATTTATATCAAATAATGTAAATCATTCAATTACTACAAAAATTTTTAATTCCTACGAGCAATTAGTAATTTTAAAATTTACAACTTAAACACAATTTCCGCTAAATTAGAATAATGTAACATTTTGCATCTGCCATATAAAAACATTCAACAAAAACTAAGTTTTTTATTTTTTGACAAATGTTCTAGGGGAGCGTAGACAGTTATAGAACTTAAAAATAGTTCCCAATTCACATTAAACTTTTCAAACACGGAAACAAGTATTAATGTTTTTTCAATAATCAAATAACAATCACTTTGCTATTTTTCTTATAATACAAAAATTTCATAATTGATGGTTTTATATTGCGTCCCTTTCGAGTTTGTAAACTCACCCTACCAGAATGTAGCAAGTGACAATTCAAAAAATTAATTAGCATACTAACAGGAAAAAGTGTCTATGTAAGTAATTTGTAAATTAAAATGTAAATTATCTTTGATAAAACAGCAAATTTGTATTTTTGCAATAAAAAATTATTTTTAAAACTTTCTAATTGTTTCGACTCATAAAAAACAGAAATATTTTGAATTACTTTTTAACTCAATTAAAATGATTAATTACTTAATTACCATTTTATATTAAAATTTTGACTCGAAGTACTAAAAAATTTAAAGGGCCATTATTGGCACAAGGAATAAATTATTTTACAACACAAATTTGAATCTTCAATTTCCACTTCATAAGTCATATATAATAATATGTACACGACTGCTGAAGCTTTTTGAGAAAATCCAAAGCTTCGCTAGCTTAACTGCCTGCAATATTTTAGAATTAAAACTTACATTTTTAGATTAACAAAAAATTACGGTTAGCAAATCGTCACTTTCTGCTTCCTTTAAATTTCCTGTTTAATTTTTTTTAGTTTAGGGCGGGTAAAACCTATTTTTATATTTTAATTTTATATGTTTTAAATTGGTACCTATAAATATCCCCGTTTATTTTAATTTAACAATCGTAAGTTTGGAATAAATTTGAAAAAATAGTTTTAACACGTTAACACTTTTTAAATGTCACTTTTTCTGCCATTGACAATTTTTATCGTGTTTTGTTTTAGTGCTGTGACGTCATCGTGAATTTTTTTAAATAGCAACCCTTATTTTTATTTACGGATTTGGATAAAACCCAACTTTTTAAGTATAAAAACGTAAAAAAAATATTACTTCGAAAAGAAAAATTTTGGAAATAATCAAAGCTACAAAAATGCATTTATCAATGATAAATTAATTTTGTACAAATGAGGTAAAAATAAATTAAATTAAATGTTTGAAATGACTTCCGCTCACTTCTTGGCAATGTACCATCCGCTACTGAAAATTTCCGTAAACCATTTCTAATCGTACCTGGTTAATTGCTCGAATTTCATTGCAAATTTTCCGTTAATAAGCTCCAAAAAGTAATCAATCGGAGTATGATCGGGAGATTTAGCTGGCCATTCAATTGGTTCCATGCGACAAATGCATTGGTTGTTAAAAATTTGGTTAGGTTGGTTTACGTATTCAGGAACGATCACTTCAAAATGAAGTAGAGCTCCGTCTTGCTGGTACTAGTTGGGCAGATTTCTAATCATTTGAATCTTCATCATTTGGGTATAGCATCACAGGTGCAGGGACTAATTAGGGGAGGCCGCAGGCCGTTTCGAGTTAAAAGGGAGGCCGTAAGGCCGACCCGTGTTGAAGTGTTTTCTAGAAGGAAGAAGAAAAGCACAATTTAATGTAATTTAATGCAAACTTTTAAGAATATGTATGACACATTCAGGCAAACTGAAAAAGAATTTATATGTAAAATTTATTTCAATGCAAAATGATCCAGATTAGTAAGCGAATGGTACCATGGTAAGCATGGTATCATTTTGTCCGTCACCAGAAGGGGTGCCGCTACGTTGAGACGTTTCATCTTGAAGAACGTGAGATCTGGTACCGAGATTTGGACAGATTACTGGCGTGAATATGCGGAATTACATCTCCTCGAAGGCGTCTCGCTTTACACCCACAGGAACCGTAACTTACAGTTCAAATTTTGTAAATCCCCTCACCGGGACCTGTACAAATAGGGTGGAAGATCATTTGGTTGTCATTAAAGATGTATTGCCGTCGGTTAGGAATGTTAGGTTCGTACAAGTTATTGGGGCATCTGTTGTAATTTATGTGGGTCTCCATTTTTGGCCGGACACATAAACAACAATTCGAGAACATGTTGATACAGATTACAGAAAAATATACTTTTAAACCACTTCCTCCGCCAAAGTCGCCGATTGAAAATCAGTTCTTTTCAGGACTAAAAATAATTTAGAACAGGATATTTTATCGTAATTATTGATTCCTTATAATATACATATGTGCTGAAGATGGTCGACAACTTCGGGATCGCCTACTATAAAAAACATCCCTGAAGTGTTACAGAACTCGAAATTTTGTATAGTAAACGCAATGAATGCTTAAGAGCGATGGGGGGAGAGTGGGGAGAACTCAATCAAGATGCACGTACTGGTAACAGAATAAATAAATTTATTACGTAATATTACGCAATAATCCACTTACTTGTATTTCTTCACCGGTGGAAGCTGGCCGACGTGATTATGATCGCCAACCCCAACCAGAATCCAAAAAATCCCCAAGTCATACAGACTCATTAGCCTGCTCCCGTCCCTGAGGAAAGTAGCGGAAGAGTCATCCTGAGCAGGCTAAATGCTTTCCTTATCCGAAATAAAGTAGTGCCGGACAACCAATTTGGGTTTTGCCCAGGCCACTTAACTAAACACATCACGATGAACTGGAACAAAAACCAAGCAACGGGATCATTTTTCCTCGACGTCGCAAAGGCCTTCGACAAGGTCTGGCACCAAGGCCTGTTCCACAAGCTCTTTGCACGCAGCACGCTCTACGCAGCTCCTTTCGACCAAATGGTTAAACGTCTTCAGGCTTCCCTAGACGATCTAGAAACGTAGTTCCGCACATGGCGTATCAGGGTAAACCCGAAGAAGATTACGGCCACCTTCTTCTCCAGACAACTAGACCACATATCTAAGGATCCCAACAACAGAAAATCGGCACTAAAGTCCCTCAAACTTCCGACCACTTCGCTACAAATCTTCGGCACCGCTATTCCATGGACAAATACCGCCAAATACTTGGGGGTAATACTGGACACGGGACTTTAGTAGAGCTCCCACATCAAATCGATAAACCAAAAGGCAAGGGGTGCAATGCAGCTTTGCACCCCATTCTTAACCACAGCAACAGCCTTTCAACATCAAACCAGCTTCTCCTATACAAAACAATAGTTTGCTCAACCATGACCTACGCGGCGGTCGACTGGCGATATGCGGCCAAAGGTCACATTGCCCAACTCTAGACGACCCAAAACATAGCCCTTCAACGTGCCATGAAAACCGGATGGTACGTCAAATGTGCGAAGCTGCAGGAAGACTCCAACACGGATCTCATCGTGGACTTTATTCGAGCCATGGCAATAAAGTTTTACGACAACCTGAACTCCTCCGAAAACCCGCTAATCCGCCAGTTGGGGAACTACCAGCTGGAGGATTTCTTGAGGTACAAGAGACCCATGCTGATCCTGCTGCCCCCCGCTTAAACCACAACCAACCTCACAGACCTTCCCACACTTTCGACCTTTACTATTTATTTCAGGCCTTCCTCCAAGGACCAGGAAAAGAAGAAATAAGAAGAATAAAACATTTGTTTTAAAATTAAATAAAAATTTTTACGAAAAATCGAAATTTAAAAAAAATTTGTACGCGTCTCATGCCTTCCACGGTCGATTTACAAAAAAAACTTATGGGTAACTTTAAGATGCTTTGGGATGGGAGGCATACGCTGCCGCGTTGAAATTACTTAGAATAAACTTGTCGGTTGATAACGACTCGACGACGCGACGCTCGGAAAGATTTTCAAAATGTCTTCAGCAATACGAGGCTTCCATCAAATGTATAGGAATATTTCTAAATATTATGGCAGCATTGGATAGTGTTTCCAGAGGTCCAAATTTTTTGGTATTCAAATTTAGTCGAAAAACGTCAAAAAAACGCACAAAGGCGTAAAAAGTTTGATTTGAAAACTGATGTGTTATAACTAAAACTCAAAATAGTCAGTTAGGCGCTTAATGCGACGGTTTTTGTGAAAAAAAATTATAGATCTTTTTGCTTTATTTTGACCGGTATGATCTGTATTTGTAGAAAAAATTTAATTTCGAAAAGTTTAGAAAAAATAATTTGGTGGCCCCGCTAGAACACTTCCGAAGTTACATTTAGATGCGTCTGTAAGAATAAATCAATTTCGTAGACTATAATGACCGCACTCTTAAGTCTGAAAAAAGCTGGAAGTTTTTCTAACTTACAATGTTAAGACGCATTCACACTTTTCGAAATGGTCAATTTTAAAATCTGTTAATGTTGGGTAATTTTTAAACCGAAGAAAATTTTTGGAAACTCTTCTCAATTTGTTTATTGGCTAAATGTAAATTATCATTTATTTAAATAAATTGAAAGAAATGTTACTAATTGTAACTAAAAATTGCAATTGCATTATGAGCCAACTTCTCCAACTTATAGCAATGAATTACTTCACTGATGTATTATGTTTGTATTTTTTCATAAACATTTCTAGAAGTCATAAAATATCCAAAATCTCATTTTTTAAAGTAATATCATAAACTAAATGGTGCGAAACAAATGCAGTTAAAGTAAATGTATTTTTGTGTTTTTAGAAACATTTCAATGTAATGTGACCACAAAAATGCCATTATTTTATATTCTGCACTTTAAAAATGAGGGGAACAGATTTTGTCTAGTTTTTCAAATGCATTTTATTACGTTTATAAATATTTTTTTATTAGTATATAAAATAAAATGAACGTAATAAAATAAATTTACATGAAATTTAGTAATTATTTACATTTGACAATTTTAAATGTTACCTAAGTGGCTCACTCCATCTAGGTGATTGTAAACAAAAATAATAGTAAAAAAATCTTTATGACCAATCCTTGTGAGCTACTTCTGTTTTTAACGTTTACCAAAGACACTGCACTTTTATTTTAATCATGTGCTAAATCATTTTTAAACGAATGTTTTAAAGAATTTAGTAAATTTTGCAGATCCATTCATACGCGTCATTAATTAGTCTAAATACCAAATTACGGCACAAAAGCACAAAGATTCTCTTCAATTAAAAGAAAATAATAAACCAAAGAAAGAATAAATATTATTACCAAACCAAAAAGCAACACTCACTGACGGATTTATAAGTTATTGATGGGATAGCCACCATTTCCAGTAAGCTACCTTTGTTGCCCATTATAATACCCAATATCCAACATTTCCAGGAAAGTTTAGTATATAAGTATATTATTTTTATTAGATTAAAATCTTTAAAATTAAAAGGTTAAATAAACAATAAAACGAAATTATTCGTAAGCTTTCAGCAATGGTTACTGTTGTCATCAGACGTTTAATAATATATATAATTTTTATCTGATAAAAGATAATTTTGTAAATGAGAAATCTGCAGCATGTTTAAAAACTTATAACAAAATTCATGTCCTTGGAAAGTTATGGATTGATTTAAAATATATTATTAATGAATTCGATTTTATAACATTATTTTTGGTACTTACTGTTTTCCATATGTGTGTGTGTGGAACTGCTTATCAGCTATGGGAAATTTTTGCAAGTTTTTTTTAACGCCACGTAAGTGGTGATGTATAAACGTGGATGTGCAGATGTTGGAAAAGACTGAGGTTAGCCATCAGATTGTGCAAGGGTCGTGGAGCCATCGTCAGTTTTGATGGATATTTTAAAACTTTAAGATTGTACAATGCTTGCTATTTATTAATGGGATCCTGTGGACATTTTGTTCATCATTTTTTGATCTCGACTGTATTATTATCATTGACGACCATTTCATTGTTGCAGCGGAGCCTACTTTGGTTGTTTAATGTTTCCCTTCAAGAAAACCAAAGTGTACTTTAGTTTTAGTCGCATTTCCATCATTATTGGAAAGCGACCACCATTTTTGCCTGGGTTTTGTTTTATGTTAAGTGTTTTTGATGTTAGCTCATATTCTGGTGTTTATACACACGCCTACCCGTTTGTTATTTTGGGGAGAATAAATTTAAAACTGTTCTGCTGTTCGTTTTATTATTTGTCTCTTTAATCTTACCTAAAGCAACTGATGGACCTGACATACCATCGAAGTCTAGCCAATGCAAGGGCAGGCGATCAAGCGTATTTTTTAAAACAAGAGGACCCACCTCTTTGCGAAACTTTATCCAAAATTCTGCAATGACTGTTAATTTTATTGCATATGGAACCCGTTTTTTCAAATTTTCATACTAACTTTATCACGTACTGGTGCCTTACATTTTTTTGAGGATGCCTTTTATTGAAAATTCAAACAGGTCTACGAGCACAACGATTTTCAGCACCGCAAATAAATGTTATTTTTACTTTTTTTTTGTAAAATATACACCAAGTAGCTAATGTACAAGTGTTAAAACTCAAATAGTTGATTTTAAATGGATTTTGTTTAACCTATGTATAGTCCATTTGAAATTAGAATGCAGTAAAAATTAGTACTAAAAATATGACCTTGCAATGTTCTTAGTTAAAATTTATACAAGTTTACACTGGTGAAATTTCATTTGCAATTGTTATTTCAGACAATCAAATATTAACGAAATAAAAATTTTAATTTTTCCGATTTTATTGTTAATTATTTTTACGAAAATAATTTTTAGGGTGAAATTGAGATTTGCCGTAGTTACGTTTGTCAAAACGGTTTGGAGCGGAGGCTGCGGTAATTGCGTTACTCATTAAAAATATCCCCCTAGAATGGTCCTACTCGGAAAATTGTGCAAAATAAAAGAGCAATATAAATGTCAATTTTAGTTTGTAGTAAGTGCATTTTTTAAATTTTACATTATTGTTAGCTCTTTGTCGGATAAAAAATATGTTGTTGATCCAATACCAAAAAAATTAAGCAAAATCCAATCATAATTGAGATTATTTTATGATATATCTACATTTATTTTTCGTACATAAACTACAAGAAGGAGAGTGATTTTATTTTATGCTTCTTCTTCTTCTTATTCTTCAGTCGTTCTTTGTCCATTTCTGAACATAGGCCTCTCCTTATTCCTTCCACTTTTTCTGTTCTGCGCAAGCTGTAGCTGCTTGTCAACGATTAATTTTTTGTTTTATTTGATTAATTCAGAATTGCAAATACTTAAATTTTCAAGTAAAAAAATTTTTTTATTGCACTTTTCTTTTTGCTTTCAAACTCAATAATTTGTAGTCCATATTTTTGAAGGACATAGTTTTTGAATTTCAGATTTTTGGGTTGAATTGGTTGGTTGGGTTGATTAGTGGTTGAAGTTTAGATCCCCCCCTCATCATTATTATTTTATTATAAATTTTTTGGTTTCATTTAATTCCTTTTGAACTTTGCATTTTACTTTTATAAAATTATGTTATCACAAAATTATTAGCGTTATTTTTCATAAAAAAAACATATTTGCTATTTTTCTTAAATATGTTAAAGATCTTATCCATGGATATTGATTTTTTTTACAATATTGAGAAATATTATAGTCAAGATAAAATTCAGTGAAAAATCTTGCAAGATTGTATAATATTGATAAAAATGATGTACATTCAAACCTGTTTTTATGCGGTTTTATGTGCGGTATACGTGCTATAAAAGTTTTTGACTATCAATTTTTGTCTTTACATGTTTGAATTAATGAATTATCAATAATGTGCACTCAGTTGTACTATCTGTGTACAAATTGTTAAAAGCAATAAACAAAAATTGCCAACAATATATTTTATAGCAACTTATGAAGTTTGAGGATATTTTTTTATGCAATTTTATTTATGCGCTTCCTATAACCCGCACAAAAAAATTTTAATGTAGTTGATTTAATGTTTTAACCTCTCTGAATATCATGCATTAGATAATATACCGGGTGTTCATTTTAAATTTTCAAAAACCAAACGTTAAAGGAAAAATATTTCAGACAAAAGTTGTATAATGGCGAGGGGGAAAGAATATGGTATAATTATCTTTTTAATCAGCTGACCTTTTCAAGGTCATTTAAAGATCAACTTTGTTTTTTTTTAAATGGCACCTTATATTTTAGCAGATTCAGATTTTGCACGAAAAAATTAACAACTTTTGTTTGAAAAATTCTTTTATCCGCATAAAATGTTTAGATAAAGTATCAATAATATCAAAACATTTTAATGAACTAACCATCATAGTTGATCAAAATTTATTTTTTTAAATTTTAGAAGACTACTTATTGTTATGAACTATTCCAGTAAATATTTTATTATCTACCAAAAATATTTTTTTATTGTTTTGTTGTAAAACTTTGTTAATAAAAAAAAACATAAGAAAACTGAATGTTTATGTTTATTGTGGTTTAGGTATTTCAACCATTGTGGAACTTGCCACTATAAAAAAAAATATAACCTCCTCGAGAAAACAATTTTTTTTAACAATTAACAATTCTTACACGATGAACAATCACCATAAATAAAAAAAATCCAAGTGTGATTATTAAACAATAATAATCTTTTTAGTGAGTATTCTTAACTATAAGCATGCACACAAATGTTACTAACTAAATTAAATTTAAGTCGAAACACCCGGTAGAACTGAAAAAACGCACGTGCATCTGTCAAAAATTTAGTGGCTCAAAAAACGCTGTAAAGTTTTTCAAAAAACTTCACTTTAGAGCTTCAAAAAATGTATAGTACTACAATGTTTAGTTGAATACTTTCTGTGCCAATAAAATTTTCTCATCAAAATCTATTAGAAGCAGTAAATAAAGTGGTTGTTTTCAAATTTCAAATGTTTGGAGATTAGAGAGCATTAGAACACTTAGAATGTGGAAAATACGCCTGAAACTGCGGTAAACCACGCAAAGTGACATTTCGTCGGCCCCCCCATCGCAAATTTTTTTGTGAAATTGGTCTCAAACTTCATTACTACTGTTATTACTCACGTTACATCCAATACCATCTGATAAAATCGATTAAAAGTTGAATTATAGCGCGCGCCACTTGCTCAGAGTTACCGCAAATTCAAATATCTGTAATTTTGTAAAAAATTAAATTAACGGTATGATAATAGAAGCTCATTGGAGCTCAAACGAAACTCCATCGATTTACACCAAATTCACATAAAAATTCGAACCAGAACGGAAAATAGAAAAAACTATTTACAACAAAGTTTTCGCGAATAACTTCGCGATGGTTGTTGTTCAAACGATAAAAATTGAAGTTCATTGAAGCTCAAACGAAGCTCAAACGTTTGACACCAATTTTATTAAAAAATTCGCGATGGGAGGGGCTGCATCCCCCACCCCCAAGTTTTCGCGAATAACTCAGCGACGGTTGTGGTTCAAACGATGGAAATTAAAGCTCATTGAAGCTCAAACGAAGCTCAAACATTTGAGACCAATTTTACAAAAAAATTCGCGATGGAAGGGCCGGCAAAATGTACCTCAAAGTGACCCAGAAGTTGCTGTAAAAGTTTTACAAGAGTGGATTCAAAAGACTTCGCTCCAAAGCCTTATAAAATACCTGATCTAGGTGAATTCTTTCTGTTTCATTTTGTATTTTGTTATAAAAAATGTTTTGAAGACTAGGACCGCTCAAAGGAGTTGTCCGGTAACTGAATTATTGCCAAAAGGTCGCTTATAAAGGACGTCACTGCCTTAGGGGCGGGGGGGTCACAAAATGTGACAAAGGGGGACAGGGGCTAGCCAAATGTGACGCCTGAATAAAAATTTCATTTTTGGGATTTGTAAAAAAATTGTGCTTGAGTGTTTTTTTTTATAATTTTAAAATTTTAAAATATTATGATCCATCTTGAACTATTTGAAAATTTATTAATATAAAAAATTATAAATAAAATGTAAAAGCTAAAAGTTTTAGTGTTTTTCTAAAATGAACGTGAAGTTCAATTTTATAAATGAGGGAGGCTCCTTGATTTGTGACCATTAGACGTTCCGGAGAGAGAGAGGGGATAAAATATTGTTACCAAATGTGACAAAAGGGGGGGGGTCAAAGATTTGGGAGGAAATGTGGACGTCCTTTATGAACGGTCCCCAATCCTGGCATATTAATAGTTTTAGATTACTAGTAGCATTGAGGTCCGCTAGATGTCTGCGAAACACAGGTTAAGTAGTGCAAGTGATGGTATAAAATATTTTATAATTATCTTTTGTTTTAGCTTTTAATTTTAGTACAGTAAAGCTCCTTATCCGCGGTTCCGTTATTCGCGGTTTCAGTATTCGCGGAAGAAAAATTGAGACCACTTTCTGTATTCGCGGCCGAAAATTTCATTATTCGCGGATTAATAATTTACGATTTTGAATATTATAATTTATATTCAAAACTCAAAATTAAATAATAATATTTAAACGAAAAAATTTAGACTTCAAGGAGGTTCTTGTTTTGGACAATGCTCCGGGTCACCCTTGTGAGCTTGAAACTATGCATCCGAATATTAAGGTGATATTTTGCCTCCGAACACGACGACTTTACTTCAACCAATGAACCAGGGAATAATTCAAGCTTTGAAGTTCTTTTACATTAGGCGAACCTTTAAAATCATTCTGGATATCATGGAATGTGATTCTGACGTGAGTTTTATGGAATTCTGGAAAAATTTAACATAGCAATGTGCATTGTTAACATAAAGGAATCGTTACAAGAGCTCAAGCATTGCATACACATTGCAATCATATTGGAAAAAACTATAGGTTGATCTAACAGTCTGTGAAAGTGAGGGATTTAAACAAATTAAAACATTAACTGACACAATTGTACAAATTGCTAATGGAATAGGACATGATGGTTTTGAACAGATAGATTCGAGTGACGTTCAAGAGCTGCTTCAATCACACGATGAAGATTTAAGTGAAGCCGACTTGCAGGAAATGTTAAAACCCTTCAAGCTTCAACATCTTACAATGATACGATGACAATCACCTTAAAAAACCAGACCGCAGGTTTCCAAATGGCAAATGAACTGTGAGATCACTTCATTAAAATTGACCCGTTTTTGGAAAGAAACCTTCCTTTTAAAAGGAAAATTGAAGTTGCCACAGCTGAATACCATGCGGAATTAAAAGGCATTTTAAAGACGGCAAAGCAAGAAAAAATTACTAAATATTTTAAACCAAATAATTCAAACAATAATAATTAATAATAATGATAGGTATGTGATTAAACTGATTTTATTTTTATCTATTTTATTTTATTTTCGTACCTTGGAACCCAACCCTTGCATTTCCATACAAATCACTATTCCATATTCACGGTTTCCTTATTCGCGGCATAATTTTGGAACGTATACCCCGCGAATAAGGAGCTTTTACTGTATTTCAAAATTCTCATAGCATTGGTTTTGTACGTTTACTGAAAGAAATTCAATCTTACCGTTCTTGTAATTGACCCAATCACGGCAACATTCTTAAATTCAAACGAAGCATACTCAACTTAGGATATCACATTACTCATTGGTTTTTGCAATATTAGTTAATAAGTACGACATTCTTAAATTTTGTTTGAATTTAAGAACATTGGATGATTGTGTCAATTTCAAGTACATTATTCTAACTCGCTATCTGACTTAATTTTGTTTTTCTTAAATTTGCCGAAGAAAATTATTTCGACTGGCTACTTTTGAAACGAACACTCGGGATTATGGTACTTTCTAGTATATTTCATTCTTGGCATCTCGGATGATGGACTCAGGTGCTGGGAGTGGGTAGGTACCTTAGAAATTTCATCATAATAGTGAATGTTTTTGCTCTACCATAAGATACGCAATTAAAAGATTGCGGTACAGGTATTGCCTTTTTGTAACCAATTAGTCCAGCAAGCTGTAAATCCTACGGTATTTAACAAACGCGTAATAATTAATTTAATCAAATAGGGACGTGTTGATTAAGAAATCGTAATGAAAGTTGGAAATAGAGTTAGGGTAAATGTACAGACAGGGGTTGCATAGTAGTGTAACCACAGAGGGTTGTGTAGCAACTGCGTAGGGAATATATTGGTTTGTTAGTGGTCACAAGTAATTTAGGGGAAGAGAATCGGCTTTTACAAGTAGGAAGGCGGCGAGACATTGAATGGGCTTGATTTTTGACGTTTTTAGATGAATGTCAGTCCTTTCTTTCTATTGACGCGTATGTAAAAGGGTATTATTATAATTTTGAAATGTTTAGTCCTCAAATCAATAGTTTACCAAATAATTAAAAATCTTTTTTTAATTAAGACTGGATAAGTCAATTTGATTTGAATTAAAATTTGAATAATTAGTTCTTATCAGTGGTGAAGCATTCTCAAGTTATATTTATGAAAGCTCATAAATTACGTAAAAAGGGGTGAATAAAATTTTATTGTTATCCTGTATGTTTATTATACTTTATCAGCTATCATCATTCCTGTACATTGTACGATCACCTGTTTGGCCAATTGACTAGAGGTAAAAATTGTCATAAATATTAATAAATAATTTGATTTTGCAATGGAAGCTTGCTTTGACCAAACGATTTTTTTTAATTATTTTTCTTTTTTTGAACTACTAAATCAAATGCAAAGTGAATTCGAATCTATTTTAATATTCAAGGAGTGTCTAAACAAAATTCAGTCACAGTCTGTCACGGAATATCTTCATAAATTTTATACGAAAATCTTCTATATTGCAATACACGATTGTCGCTTACATGTGCAGCGTGTGTAAAAATGTGGGGAGCTTAGAAAATTACATTTTTCAGTTTCTACACCACAATGCATACATTAAATTTTGTTTTTATGGTAAAATAAAGACTGATTTTCTCCGATAGAAAAAATTAAAAATGTTAAATTGAACCTAATTGTGTGCAGTTTTGTCCTCGAGCGAATTCCTAAACTATTTGTTAATAAAAAGGTACAATTAATTTAATTGGAATGTGAAAATAAATTTAAAAAACTGGACAAACTAAACACTGAAGAATAGAATTCCCTAAGGGAATAAACTATACCTAAGTAATTAATCACTGAATTCGGGTGGTATTTGCTGTAGTAAGCGAGGCATCTTAATTTGTAAGATAAATACCTTTATTAATTAAATTGTGTCAACAGGCAAAGTCGAATAATTACTGTGAAACATGACAGTTTTCGTTCTTAATACTTTATCTTTAGAAAGCAGGCGTTAATTTGCATAAATAAGTACCTCATAAGAAAGCTAAAATGCTATAGCAACATACTTAATCGGTAATTATTAAAAATTCTATTGTATTATACATATTTAAATATTGTTATATGTTAATCATTTTTTAAATCATTGTTTGACCATATAAATGAATAGTTAATTAATATTTCTCGTTTGATTTATAGATAGATAAATTAAAGTATGGTTAAGTTAATGAAAGCCAAATTTAAAATTTAAATTTAACACTCGGTATGTATGACTTTAAATTCAATTCGATTTGCGTTTCCTAAACCACCCTGTAAAATAAAAATAAATTACCACATTATTTTAAATCTTTTTAAATACAAATTATAAATTTTTAACCGAAAAGAAACAGGTGTACTTTGGTTAAAGTTGTAAGAGGATATTAATACAAAAGGTTGAAATTAAGTTTCAAGGAGGACTCTTGAAATGAACCTAAGTGGTAGTAAGTGGTTGGTGCACTTCGGGTTGATAATATTAAGGTTAAAGTTCTAAACAAATAAATTAAGTTTAACTAATTTGTTATCGAGACAAATATACTTGAAAGTTCTCTTTAAAATAAGTTAAGATTAACAAAAAATGACGTTTGTAACATAAGATAAATTAACCACTAATACATTAAGTAGTATGTAAAATTTTTTTGTACCCTCATAAATATACATAAGAAAATCCACAAAGTTTAAAATAAATTAAAATAGATTAACTGCTAGGAATCAAATTTATGGGAGATTTTTAATAAGCACAGATCAAAGCAATCACATAAACTGAAGTAGGTTTCAGATAACTCAAGATTAAGCTCACAAAAAATTAATTAGGTTCATTTTACAATTTTTATTTATAAAAACAGATTACTATTTTTCAGTACTTTTAGATTTAACTTTAGAATTAACAGGTAAATAATAAAGTTAATTTTTATAATTTACTAATTCAAATTCTGATTTGTATAAAAATAATAAATAAATTTGAGCACAATAAATTGTTTATTACGTTATACCTTATACATTAGCATAGGTAAACTAACAAACATCACCAGCAGTGGCTTGGTGTGATCGCTCGTTAAGTTGCGTAGGAAAATTCCGAGTTCAAGTCGCGGACTTTACAAATTATTAGGTCGCGGACTTAACAAGTTATTAGATACACATAAAAGACAAATATTTTTTACAACACTGATTTTCCGATTTTTTTGCAAATTGATCTAGCATTTCTATTTTTAGAAATTTCTAGTAAATCTCAGGCCCGGACTGGCAATAATTTAATTACCAGGCAAATCCTTTGAGCGATCCCAGTTTTCAAGATACTTTTTTTTTATAACAACGTACAAAATTTTAAAAGATTATAGAGCAAAAAAAAAATTGTCAAGATTGCAAGATTTTGCAACAATGTTTGAGCTACGAGGGCGGTTTGATAAGCCGGCGACTTTTCGAAAAAAAAATGTTTTCGCTAAAAAATCGATTTATTTTTAAACATAGTCGACATAGTTTAGCTCAATACACTTAGTCCAGCGGTTTTCCAATTTTTTTATTCTTTCTAAATAATACGATTTATCGAAGCCCTCAAAATAAGCACTTGTTTCAGTGATGACCTCTTCATTTGACCCAAATCTCTTAGGTAATTTCTTCAGGTTTGGAAACAGAAAACTGTCACAGGGGGCTAAATCTGGAGAATATGCTAGATGAGGAAGCAATTCGTAACCCAATTTATGGAAATTTTGCCATGGCAATAACACGTGTGCACCTATGCATTGTCCTGGTGAAAGAGCATTTTTTCTTCGACAAATATGATCGTTTTTGCTTCAAATCAATGCAGAATCTGTCCAACAGCTCTGAATAATATTTGCCGGTGATTGTTTTACCCTGTTCAAGAAAATCGATGTGAATGACCCCGCGTGCATCTCAAAAAAATGTCACCATAATCTTGTTGGCCGACAGACCCACCTTGGCCTTCTTTGGTGCACGTTCACCCGGACAAGTCTACTGCTTTGACTGTTCCTTGGTCTCTGGTGTGTTTTGATGGATCCATGTTTCGTCCACGGTTACGAAACGGCGAAAAAACTCGATCAAATTGCGGTTGAACATCGCCAAACACATAAATTTTTTTTTATAGCGTAGTTAGATCAAAAATATCTAAAGATATTAATTAATACTCGAAATCGAGCGTACTTCGTAAACAAACAGCTTTTAACAAACGGGAATATATTGAGAACACCAAGATAAAAATTTACAAGATCCTAATACGCCCTGTGATTACCTATGCGACCGAAACAATATGCATGAGCAGAAGAGAGGGGGAGATGAAGATTTTTTGAAAGAAAAATCTTAAGAAAAATATTGGGTCCAGTGAGGGATGATAGTCAGAAAAACAGACAAAGAACGAATGAAGAAATACTGACAGCAATGGACGGTGAAGATATCGTCAAAACGATCAAATCAAGTAGAGAATAAGTTGGTTTGGCCACGTGATGAGGAGAAGTGAAGCCGCGGTAGTGAGAAAAATTGCAGACTGGAAACCCGCAGAAGACCGCACGAGAGGAAGACTCAACTTAAGATGGCATGATCAGGTAACAGAGGATTTGAAAAGGATGAAAGTCAGCGGATGGAGAGAAAAATGAAAACAGACAGATTTGAAGAAGAATTGTAATAGACGCAAGAACCGATAAAAATTTATAGAATTGATATGTTAAGTAAAGGAGGAATAATCCACCTTAAAAAACGGATCTGTAATGTCTCGCAAGAGACAGTCATATTCTAATAAGAATAAAAGACTAATTATTGTTATTATTGATTAATACTATTTATTTTAGATTCAATAATAATTTAAAAAATATTTAAAAATCTATTAGTTTGAATAGAAGGAAACGACCCCGCAAGTTGCTGTTTGCTAGTGACGTCACACGGCATAGTGACCTTGGTAACTTAAAACGCAGCTAGTTGTTTTGTGCAGTTTTGTGCTTGAAAGTTGAAGTTTGTTAGTGTTAAAAGCTGTTATCATCATGGAAACCAACAAGAAAACGAGCTATAAGTATTGTATTGTTCCGAAATGTAAGTAATGCAAGCGCATTTTAAAGCCGTATGACGTCACACCAATGGCGATGCGTTTATGGTCACATGATTTATTTTAAATTATCTTTGAATTTTAAAATTGATTATTTATAACAAAATACAATAAATAGAAGTTATTTTTACTGATTTGGCATTTAATATATTGGATTAATCGTAAAATACTGTTTTAATTAAATTTAAAATTCATGCAGGTTCTCTATTGCGGCACCCACCGCGCGGATAGCTTTTATTAAAACAGTTTTAACTCTTTCCCTGACCACAAGATAGTTCCTGAGAAAAACTGTTTAACCAAGAGGTGAGGCATCTTCTTAAAAATACGTTTACCCCTTGCCCTTCCATTGGCTAAGCTCCGACGGTATGTGAAGGCCGCGAATTCAACAGGTAACCCATAGGGAAGAATAATAAAACGCAGATCTAAAAGTTTGAATATATTCTTCCAAAAAAAAATGGAAGGCGTGTGTACTTATCAGAATATGAGACATACAAACATAAAACAAAACAAGTAAAAATAAACTCAGGTTGAGGACCTGAAGTTCACATGTTCAAAAAAATACAGTTTGATTTCCCTGAAGGGGAAAAACAAACAATCGAAGAAAGCTACGCTACAACAATGAAATTCTACGTCCACATAGAATTCCAAACCTACAGGATTCCATCACTAAATAACAAGCATTGCACGAAATTAAATCTTTAAAACTAACCCAGCATCACACAAGAGAATCGTGTTCATCTTATCAAAAATATCCTTTGCCATTGGGAATCCTTCGGTATATTCTTGGTTCGACGGAAAACAAACTCTGGCTTTCCCTAGTGAAAATTCTAAAATTAAAAATCGCACAAAATTCTTATTAAGCAAATGAGAAATACCTGTAATCCGTCTTATGGTGAAATATTCGTGAAATCAGAGCAAATCATTATCGCAGACACCTTATCAAACATAATCAAATTACGATAGCTACATCTGGTATTGGTCCACCCACAACGACCATTCGGGAACTAATATTTCTCATTCCATGAGATCTGTTTTCTTCTCGTTCCGCGATTTTCTCCATTCTATCCTCGATTAGAAGTTCCATTATACAGGACCATTAAATTGTTCAGAATATGAAGGAATTTATATTTAATTTCCAATGTTATGCAGCCTAAAGACCGCCTTGAGGTTAAAGGTTTTGGTTGTAGTTGGCCGGTTTTCTGATTGATTCGGGCAAATTGCAACGATAATAATTGTGGATCAGGCTTTTGCCTCGGTATTAATAAAATTTTGAGGAAAGGTCTGTTTTCATTTTACAGGAAGGAGGTTTTTTTTATCTCACTTGCTCTTATTTGGCCGACCAGGTTTGATTTGTTTTGAATCCAAAAGATTGGAAAATCTGCGAGTCATCAATGTTGTACACGAAAAATTGAGTGTAAAGAAGTGATTTTATCAATTGAAATTACATCTGATTTTAAAATTTAGATATCAGTTTTCATTTAGCATAAAGATAAAATGAGACAGTACTCGTGTTTTGTTAGTGTGTTTGGAAAGGAACGTCTGTAAATATAAGCAAAGAGTATATAGATATAGAGGAACAGCTCTTATGCAAATAGGTGTCACCAAAATTTTGGTACCTGACCAAGGAATTGTAGTCGATTGGTATCGGCCTCCAGCGGGTTAAATTTGCATTATTATCATGAATGAAGCAAAGAGTAAATAGAAGTGAGATAGCATAAGAAATGGTTTATTTAGTATTAATCCTTGGGGGTAGGTAGGTAGGTAGGTACCCTAAGTAGGTAGGTAGACAAACTCAAAATGAAAACATAATTTTTGTAATAAAAAGAATTTGTTGAGGTTTTTACAATTTTATTTTAAGATCTCTTACTTATAGATACAAACTTCAATCAAACTAAAATATTCATTTATGTTCTAAAATTTTTTTCTTTTGTTTTGCTTTTTTCTCGTCTGCTGTATTGTCGTTATTTTTATCAACTTATTGCAATTGTATAATTTCGTAATTAATAATTTATTAACTAAAATTTCCTATGCTCGCTGCAATTATGATTGTTATTTAAGAATGCATTAATAGTTTCATTTTTCGTAATTCTGTAAAATTGTTCCTTTAATATTAATTGCATGTGGAGTTGTAGTCATAAATTTTATGATTGGTAATATAAATTATAAACCATCATCTACTTCAGGGTTGCATATAGTTATTTTTGATACAGGGCATGCTTTATAAGTACCACCATCTAGGAGTTTTACCCCCTCCTATCATCACATTCCTTACAAAAGTACTGAGGAAAACGAGAAAATGGCATTTTTAAGTACAGAAAAAAGTATAATTAAGGAGAAATAAACAAACAATCGCAGCCTAGCGCTTAAGTGCGTCAATCACTAAGCCAAGCGTCACGGTTCGAATCCGGATTGGATGAGAAATTTATTCTGGCCGTCTTCCCGCCAACACGTTCGTCAAGCGAGGTGTAACTCGTGTAAGTAACTAAGTGTAATCAATTGTGCATGATTATGCATCCTTTATTTTCGTTTGTACTTTTCTTCGTGTAATTTAGACAAGTCTTTGGGGGCAGTGAAACTTTTTAAGGCACCTTGTATTTTTTATTATACACATATACACATTATTTTTTGCAAAATTTCGTTCCCTATCTGATGTTCGATCAATCATCTAACAAATTTGTTTTGCTTAAAATGGTCTACTGGTTTGAATTTTGCTTCAGTTGGATCTTTCGTCAGAATTCGCTCTAAATTGCTTTTTAAATGCTTAATTCTTGTGAACCGATAACGAATGTTTTATTCATTTTTATAATGAGTTTTAACATATTACTAATCGCCACTGGCGTATTTGGAGGTGAGCAAGGAAAATTGCCCCCCTTCTCAAGAATTGACTTGGATCCCAGAAGCCCTTCGCTATAAAAATAATGTTTACCACGAGGTTTTAAAATTTAAATAAGTTTGAATTTAAAATTGTTAATTTTATTTTATTAATTTTATAATCAAACTTTTAAATTGTTTAAAACGAAAGAGGTACTAACAAAAATAAAAGATGGACAATCGATTTAGACTGTTTTGATTTGAAATGAGGGGAGGGGCGAGGACATGCACATCAATATTGTTTATATAATCCAATCGAAATATAATATAATGCAACATGTTTACTGGTAATCACAGCATATTAATTAATTTTCATTAAGCAAATTTATTACAAATTAGTTCATTATAAAAAACAAATTTTTATAATAAAGTTTTAATTTTGTCCTCCTTCCCTGCAGAAGATCCAATATTATACATCCACACAATAGTAAATGTTTCTGTGAACTTGTAATTTAATTAAATTTATTTAATATATAAATGTTGTGTAAAAAACAATATATAATTGTTTAATAAAAAACGTTATATGCGCGCACGACAATAGTATATTGCTGTACTATTCAAATACAAAAAGTAAAAGAGGTAACGGCATATTAGAACATATAACTTTGTCAATTATACCAAATTAGCTTATATTAAAGCTACAATAGGTCATAAAACCTTTTTCCTAAGTCCTTCAGGTAGCAAAAAGTACATCTTTTTCGATGTCGGTACAGTAGATATCTGTATTTTAGAGATAGAATGTAGTACATGTTCCTGGGCAATAGGTGGTTTGCTACGCCCCTGGTGCCCAGGGGTGTCTCTACGTTTCAATTTTTAATACATGGCTGGCCCTCTATATCTATATACTCTTTGATATAAGTATTAAATGTTTGGAAAATTTATACCATCAGTTGCCTACAAGTTCTTTCATCTAACTTAAGACTAAAATCCTCAAAAAGCAGTTTTCCTTCAAATTAATTTTTGGCATCTTCCAAAACTGCTCACAGCAAAGCAGGTTTTGATGGAAAACCGTAGACTGGAAACTGTTTTTCCGATTGTTAGGAACATCAACTCTCCCATAGCATAGTCGGTACATGTTGTGATCTTGATTATATTCATGTTGAGGGCCAATACTCGCAAACATGATGCTATTACAGAGTTAGAACAGGTTGATATTCTGGAGTTACATTACTGGTGTCCCCACTTTTGGAAAAAGCCTGTGATTTAGTTGGCTAAAAGATTGAGGGTTTTGAAAGACTTAAAATAGTTTAAAAGTCGTTGGAAAGTTCTTTAAGCTCGATTGAATATTTTCTACGCCAACAAAAGTTTCCGATTAAAATGTATTAGAAGCAGTAATAATTGTGCCTTTAATTGTTAGGTTCAAAAGTTTCGTTTTTTTTAAATGTTAGAATTTAAATGTAAAACTTCACTTCAAAGCTTTTTAAAAAGTTAAATACAATAATTTTATGGATTTTTCCTGCGCTGATGAAATTTTCTCATTGAAATGTATTAGAATGTTGTTTCTGTCAAACTTTTTATGTTTGGGGTTAAAAAGTCCCTTTAGATTTTTTTAAATATGTTTAGAAATTCGCTGCTCGTTTTATTGCATGTTATGAGGTAAATGTTGTCAAGTAGCTGAAAAGTTGTTGCAAAGCCTTGCAAAAGTGGATTTGAAAAACATATTTCTCCATAATTTTTTTAAATTTTTTACTTTTTGTTATATAAAATATTTTGAAACCTAGAAAATTGGTTAAAGAAGATGGCAGATAACTAAATTATTGCTAGTCCGGCCCTGTTGTTCAAGACATCTGTTTATTTCGTTTGGAAAATTTTACGAAACTTTATGTATGAGAGGGTAGTGCAAAGAGTTCATTACGTGAGTCTTTGTTTAAATATTTTTCAATTCAAGTCTGTTTTGGCTTTGGAAATTACCGTCATTATTCTTAATCCTGCATTATTCTACATCTATCTGAACATTTTATAAAAACCTTAAAAAGCCTTATTTGGAGGCCTAGGATTTGTTTTTGTGGAAAGATTTGCAAAATTTTGAAGTTCTGCTACTGATCTACAGAGGGAGGTCAAATACCTGGGTCTAACTCTAGACAACAGGCTGACCTTCACTCCACACATACATAATTCTACAAATAGAGTGACTAGGGTCCTTTGGATCTGTAGGAGCATGATTGGCAAAACATGGGGACTAAGACCGAAAATGGTACTCTTGCTGTACATCAGAGTAGTGATACTCACAATCACATACTCAGCCCTGATCCGGTTGCACAAAGCCAGGAAAAGGGAAGCTTAAACAGGCTCATCAAGCTGTAAAGACTGGCGTGCCTAGGCATAACGGGGATAATGACGTCAATGCCCACCCCTTCCATGGAAGCGCTCTTGGGGCTTGGTCGTGGAAACTGAGGCTGTTCTTGCAGCGTACAGGTTGATTATGAGTGACCATGGTGGGATTAATCCAATGGGAGGATATCACATCATGATCATCAACTCAATAACGAGAAACAGCGTGCTAAGCATGCCATCGGATAGAACCAGCATTGTGATGGACTTTCGAAAACTTATCTGGGTTATGATACCTGGGCGGGATGAAGTGGAAACTGCACAAAAGTTTGGTTGGCAATATCTGGTACACAGATGGATTCAAAACAGAGTTAAGTACTAGAGTAGGTGTACGTGGTAGTAGAACGAGTGATGCTTACAGCATGAACGTGGGAACCCATGCTACCATGTTCCAGACGAAAGTTATCGCAATAATTATTTGCGTTGAGGAACTATTGCGATGGAACTGTAAAAACAAAAGCATCTGCATCATGTCAGACAGCCAGGCGGCTCGAAAAGCCTTGGAAGGAGTCAAAACAAACTCCAAGGTTGTCAAACAATGCAAGGATGCTTTAATGAGACTAAATATCTGTAACAGCGTCAGGCCGATGTAGGTGCCGCGACATCAGGACATTAAAGGAAATAAAGAAGCGGATTCTCTGGCTAGGAAGGCGTAAATCTCATAGGTCCAGAGCCTTCATGCGGGATCTTATATAAGACCGCAAAAAGGAGGATTAGAGATAAT
Source organism: Lycocerus yunnanus (assembly GCA_036346125.1). Classification (NCBI taxonomy): domain Eukaryota; kingdom Metazoa; phylum Arthropoda; class Insecta; order Coleoptera; family Cantharidae; genus Lycocerus; species Lycocerus yunnanus. Next base: position 194,250 of record JARFIX010000078.1, on the reverse strand, counting down.
CTGAAAGAAAATTACCTTGTTTACTGGGCGGGCTTACCTGGACTGAGGTAATTAGTCGCGGATGTTTATAAAGGCCTCATCAAGTGAGTCTAGGAGGAATAAACTTCTCAAGCTGAGCAAGAACCAACTAAGAAGGCTAGTGGGATTTTTTACAGGACACTCCTGCCTTAACAGACACCTCAAGATTATGGGATTAGCAGAAAATCCCACTTGTAGAAAGTGTAGCGAGGAGGATGAAAGGAGGAAAAGTTTTCCTTTCCCAGAAACTGAAGAGATGGCGCAAACACCCTTCAAATGCTTACTCGACTTTGTTAAGAAGATTTGTTGGATTAAAACTTGGATCAATAAGTTTAACCTTCAATGGAGTGGGTCTCGAACCACAACCCGTTAATAATAATAATATATATATATTTCAGGCTTCTTTTTGCAAGGATACAACTTACGTCGTTTACCCGTTCCCTCAAGAGGGCACTCTAGCAATTAATATCTCAAAGATGTTGCCAGCACTTTGCGAGATGACTCCCGTCTTTACGTGCCTTTCAAAGCACGGAGACGGTATTTTAAAGTGATATCTACCCGGATTCGAACCAGGGCGCCTTACATTAGCAGTTGATCGCGCTAACAACCAGGTCAATGACCGTCTCCACTAATAATAATAATAATACTGATTGTAAGCAAAACCAAACCAGATAGTTCATTACGTCTAAGAGATATTGAAGAATCTATGGATATACAGTTCAGCGAGAAGCTTTATGATCGGTCCGTCTATCTATCCGCCCGCAGAATTAAAATTCCTCGTTATTTACAGCGACATGCGATCAGTTCATTTACCCTATTTATTATAGTAGTAAATTAATATATCAATTGATTGATATCTAATTGTCATTCATAATTAGTCAACTACCACTTTTCAAACCAGAAAGGTAGCCATGGTCAGCCACATATGGTAGGGTCCGATTAGAAATATAAAAATCGGATGTGGCCATGCCCATGACTTTATCATACTTAAAATATTAAATATTAAAAAAATAATTTTTATAATAAAAAAAAAATATTTTCCATTAACCAATGTGACTTAAAATCTAATCAGCTCTAAGTCTAAATATAAAGATACAAAATACCAACATTAGTTTTGAAATTTTCATTAGTTTTTGAAATATTTAATAAAAACTAATATTAAATAAAAAGATTTAAAAAAAATTGCTTCCATGAACCAATTTTATCCAAAATTTAATCAGCTCTAATTCCTGCCATAAACATAACAAATCTCAACTTTAGTTTTGAAAATCTTGTTAGTTTTTAAAATATTAAATAAAGACTAATATTAAATAATAAAATTTAAAATAATAAAAAACAATAGTTTTTATAAACAAATTTTAACTAAAATTTAATCAGTTCTAAATATCGATTAAAATATGCGAAAACCTAAATTTAGTTTAGAAATTCGTATTACTTTTGAAATATTAATTAAAACTAATATTAAATAATAAGATTTAAAAATTAAAAAATAGTTTCCATGAACAAATTTTAACCAAAATTTAAATAACTTTAACTCCAGCTATAAAGATAAGAAATATCAAATTTGGTTTTGAAAATTCTGTTAGTTTTTAAAATATTAAATAAAGACTAATATTGAATAATAAAACTTAAAAAAAAAAAAACAATAGTTCTCATAAAACAATTTTAACTAAAATTTAATCAGTTCTAAATCTCGACATAAGTATGCTAAATCCTAAATTTGTTTTGAAATTCTTATTAGTTTTGAAATATTAATTAAAACTAATATTAAATAATAAAATTTAAAAAATAAAAAAATAGTTCCCGTGAATCAATTTTAGCCAAAATCTAATCAGCTCTAAGTCTCAATATAAGGATACAAAATCCAAAATTTTGTTTGAAAATTCCTATTAGTTTTTGCTGTAGGTCGCACACAAAATTTGACCACACACACACACACACACACACACACACCATTACACGTCTTGCAATGTATGTGGCATATCAAGAAATAGCCTCAATTGTGGCACTTTGGTTAATATTAGGACTGTGAACTCGCCATCTCTTAGTAAATGCATACACTCAAGAAATTTCAAGATACCCTCCATAGGAAGAAATCTGCAATATATTTTTAATTATGGCTACTCCGGCACATATATGTCATTACGTGATCTGTGTATTGAAGTTGCCGCAAGTATTTGTAGACCGGAAACGTGTTAAAATGGGACGCCGGAAATATTACGATACATACTCGTGTATAATTGCAATGTTGCCACGTTTATTAAACTAATTATTAAATAATGTAATCTCAAATATTAATTTTACTATAGTCTTTAAATGTATCAATCGAGTGATTTTATTAATATTCCTTTTAAATAAATAATTTTGTAAATAATCGAAAATTTAATGTACTAGGTACTGTTTAATATTCTATCGTCGCCGTCGGTCTAATACCTCAAAACCCCATAAGCTACTTTTTCAGGAAGAATCAAAACGTTTACCTACATATTATTATACATCTTTGCTATTGTTTTTTTTTAAATAAAGCCGTTTTCTAAAATACTACTAGTTGAATATTTAATGAATTGGTTGTTAGGCAACCCAAGTTGCAATGGCGGATTTATAGGGTGCTGATGATTTGGACCAAAGGAGGTCCTGAGCATAGGACCCCGATCATTGCCCCCTCCTTCCCAAGACTTTACTCATTATTTTGTAGAATTTAGTTTTTTCCTTTTTTATAAGCTTCAGTTCCTTTCCTCAAAAGCCTCAAATATAAAAGACAGTTTATAGTATCTATCTATAATTTATACTTTTAAAATTTTACTTTTAAAAGTTTATACTTATAAAATTATTATAAATATATATTATTTTTTTATAATTCGTTATCTTTAGATCTTCCCCCATAATATGCTACTAGGAACCTCGGAAATGTAATTAGCATCAGGCCCCAAAAAGTCCGCCACTATCAATTGTTGACTTTAGACGAGATGGTATTCATACTATAGAGCCTTATTCAATTCAGTTTCTATCGAAATATAATTATGGCTCTTAAGAATGAAGAAAACTGCCAGTAGTTCTTTCATGAGCTTCTACGATTCATAAAATACAAGGCACAAAGTCGAGTTCGATCATAGCTTTTTAGATGGCTTTAAAATTATAGAACTTGGTTTCACAAAATTAACAGGCAAAAACAACTATGCAAACAAGAGTTTTTAAAAAAACTTAATCGCTGAAAAATTTTGTTTTAAAGTTATGAAGTCAAAGTTCCCCTACGAAAAAAGTAAATATGACGAGATTAAATTCTTAAAAACTGAGCCGTTTTCTTTCTAGGTCCGTTAGAGAGATCATCAAATTACAGTAAATATGTATGTACATAGGAAGTTTTACTTAATACCTGTCAGCATCCGTTCGACAGAAGTTAAATATTATAATATCTGGACTTATAAAAGGCCCAATATCTCAAATAATTTAGAGCTTTATCAAGTCTAAATTCGGCCCTGCTAACCGGTCAGAAAATGAAAAGATGTTCATAACAGAGAGAGGTCTCTAGAGAAGAAAAAAAAAGTAGAAAATAAAATAAAAATTTAAAAAGCTTGTATTAAAATAATATAAATAATAAATAATAATAAGAAATTTTAATAAATAAATGAATAAAAATAATTTTTAAATTTAAACATAAATAAATAATTCTAATTCTTAATAATAAATAATATTAATAAGAAATTTTAATAAATTAATGAATAAAAATAATTTTTAAATAAACATAAATAAAAATATAAAATAATAAATTATACTTAATAAAAAAAAATTTTTCTTAAAGCTTTTATTAAAATAAAAAGTGTACTAAAAAGGAAAAAATAATTGAAATGTACCTTACCAAAAAGGATTAAGTAATTAAAATGTAAAAGTAGGAAAAAATAATTTGAGTCACTGCCTCGTTTGGCCTCATAGCGCTAAAAATAAAAGCATGTGGTTTTCTGAAGTTAATATGTTGAAATGTTAAACCAGACCCTTTTATTTTTAGTGTTATGAGGCGAAACGAGGCGGTCGGTAGTGCAAAATATTTTTTTCTTTTTATCACATTTTTTATTTTAATAAAAACTTTAAAAAAATGTTTCTTTTAATTTTTTGTCAATCATTTTTTTAATTTTGTCAATTTGATTTTTTACACAAAATTTAACATCGGTCCGATATTCAGTGAAGAATTTTTTTGTAAGCAGTTAGTACAATCTGCCTTTCTTGGTACAATGCCTTTTGAAAAATTTAAAACGACATCTTTTCTTCATCCGACCATGGTCGTTTAATTCCTCTTTTTTTGATAATTTTTCCTGTAATAAATTTGATTATTTTATATAATTATATAATATGATTTTACACTTACTTGATGCCACCACAACAGCTGTCGATGTCAATACTCGATCTTCATCAGCATGTTTATTATGGTCATGTGCAGTTTCATCGTCATGTACATCTTCATTCTCCTCGTTATCATTTTCTACTTCATCCACATCTGGCAAATCTGCAAATAATATACGAAATAAGCATAAAAAAGTAATATTGTTATATAAAATTACCCTTCAAATTTATATTCTCGAGCTTACTACGCTTCCCAACAATTTGGACTAGAATAAGTTGTTCTGATAAAAATTTTCAAAATCGGTTACCAAATTTTTTCAATTCTTGAGTACACTGCTCATTCCAATTTGGCCTACAAACGAAGTCCTTAATCTGCATTCGAGACGCTTCACCAGATCTTCTCTTATTAAAAAGGATAATTTTACTTAAACAAAGAAAAGCTAGAAGACTGCAGTTTTTGGTTGACGGACATTCTAAAAAAAGAACTTCGTGCAGTCAGCATGTTATCATTAATAATTTAATATACTGACCGAGTTTCATTAAATCGCTAGTTACGGGCAACAACTGCGTTGCATTCATTTTCGATCAGAAAGAGGAGCCAACGCATTTAAAGAGATCATGGTAGACCATTCTAATTCCATATGGTTTAAAAATCCAAAAGCGTGTCATTTCCTTTCAAATTACGGACGTCAGTCAAATAGCGGGAAAAATTTCAATTTTTAACATCTAATATCGATGGTTTTAAGTAAATAATGTTTTAATATACAGTAGAATTCGCTTATAATGACATTAAAGAGAGATCAAAATTAGGTAATACTATGCGGATGTCGTAATAAACGGACAAGCTAATTAGTCGATTAATGATTTGATTTTTAGTTTTCGAAACTTCAAAATTTTTTCTTTTCTAGTTTTTCAGAAATTTTTTAAAACATTTTTTAGAAATTTTCTAGTTTTTGAAAATCAAGGATATCGATTTTCATGAAAAACATGCAAAAATTAGTCAATATAAGCAATATTTCAATGTAGTCATAATAAACGGATTCTACTGTATATAAGCCAAAATGTTGAACGATCATTATCTCCTAATATGAATTAACATAAAATAAAACTTAAAGAATTTTTATTCCTAAAATTTTAAAAAACTAAAAAAAATACTTACTTTTCTTATAAGAGCGATGTACAAAATTATAAAAATTCACAATACCAAAATGTCAGTTTAATCAACAACTGATGTCACTTGTTCACTAGTTAACAACGTATGAAATATCGCGAAGAAAAAATTGCATCTTTTGCAAAATCTGTTTCTGTAGCTGTAGCGGTGACATCACCGTTTTACGATGCGACGGAGTGCTATTAAATTTCAGATAAACTTTACATACTAGTATACTAGAAGTACATATTCTATTAGTATAATGCAAAGTTACTGATTTGATATAAAAATTAATATTATTCGAAATATGTATCTAATTTTTGTTGTTTTATAACAATCTTAATTAACAAATTTACATTAATTTTACCGTCTTAAAAAACGCTAAAATATGAAAATGGATTACAGTGAAAGCTCATAAGCGGACACTCACGGTTCCACTAATTTTGTCCGCTTATACATAGGAGGTGTCCGTTTAAAGGAGAGTACTAAGGACTAATAAGAAATATAAATAGGTATCATATAATGTACACATACCCAATATGTACATAAGTAATGTACATAATACACATGGTACACTCTGAAAAGACGATTTTTGTTATACGGCGAAAAAAAAACAGTTAATACGCCATCTTTTTCAAGTACATATTTATTTTATTCAAATGCTTAGTATGACTATAAATACATATATGTACATAAGTAGTAGGTACATTTTAAAATGTTAGTCCTGTTTTTGAAAAAGTCTAAAATGTTTGTCTGACGAAACCTTGCCATATTTTAAATTATTCAGCTTTGCGTTTTCAATATTAAATCTCTTTGCTAAATCACGAACTGAAACTCTTTCTTTATCTAACAAATTTACAACTTCCATTTTTCCTTTAAGAAAAGCATTTTTTTTATGCCATTTACATTTACATTACAAATTAACTTGATAATGCTGTCTGGACTAAAGACAAAATACTAATGCATATGTATAAACACGAAAACCAAGCTCTCAAGCAAAATAAAGAATCACTTAATATAACAGGAGAATTACCGAATTTAATGTGCATTATAATAAGCGGACCTAAGATATCGTCCGTATTAGAGTTTCGCGTCCGCCTATGGGAGATTTTAGTCACATTGGGGAATAATCTAGTGTCCGCGTCCGTTTATGAGAGCGTCCGTTATCGGAAAGCATTTAACATTGGAAATGATATGCCGAAATTTGGTTCCAGGAATTTTGTCCGGTTACCGAATGTCCGTTTATTAGAGCTGTCCGCAAGAGAGCTTTCACTGTATTATTTTATGAAAATTAATGTTTTGCGCTAGAGAGAACCTCAAAAATTTAATCAAATCGAAGCAATTCACAAAGCGAGTCGCAAAATGGGATTAACTAGTTAGGCGTGAATTAGTAAAATCAGAAAGACAAATGTTACGTCCACATAAAAATCTGATTTTCAAGTAGTCATCAAAATTATAAAATAATGAACAGTTTTCTGTATTTTTATAAAAGCTTCAAGTTTAATTTTAATGAAGTGAGAGAAGTTCCATGATTTATTACCCTTTGATGATTCTGGGAAAGGGGGAACAGCAAAGGTTGTAACCAACAAGGGGGGTCAAAAAGTCGGAAAAAATTGCGACGTTCATTGTGCAAGTCGCGGAAATATCGTGGAAGTATCCAGGTTACGACTGGGAGGGGGGCTCTCCACGGTACCTAAAAAGGTTCAAAACAGAACGAAATAAAATGTTTACAACTTTTTCAACATGTTTTATGAATCAATATTTTAAATATGATAATTAAGATTTAGATCTGGAGCAGTCAAAATTTTTATATTCCGGCATCAGCTCTGAGCAAGAACCTATTACTTTGAGCTCCACCTCAGAGCGGAAGCGACTTTACAACTATCAATGTTATTTAATCAGTTTCAATTTTTAATAATTTTTACGCTATATTTTTGATTGGAGATAAACTAGGGTATCTATCTCTCTTCCTATCCTATCTGAATTCGCAAGCTACAAAATTTGCATGACAAGTAATTCTTGTAAGTGGCTTGTCCACCTAGAAAAACCACTTTCCGAGGTCTATAATATAGACCTCGAAAATTAAATTTATTTTGCATGGCAATGAATTTTATATTGGTTCTTTTTGTTTAAACTTTTTTACGACACGGTCTGGGCTTAAACGCTAGTATTGTGTTAGTTGTTCATAAATCGGTGGTGTAACTACCGAGGTTCTAAAGATTCGATCAAACCAGGGCTCGAGAGATTGAGGGGCTACTATTAGTACGTTTCGGATAATTAATATAGTGGGTAACGAGAACCAACACTCTACAATTTTAAAGTTTTCATCAAAAGTACGATAAATTATGGTAGAAAATTATAAACGAAACAAATGTGATATAGAAAAAATATTCATATTCCATACCGCCATTCAAATATCTATCTACATCTAGTATATGATAGATCGGTTTTTTGACGTTCTACGTGTTCCGATTTCCTCTTTTTCAAGAGGGTATCTAGCATTTAATATCTCAAAGATGTTGCAAGCACCTTGTGAGAGGACCACACATGCCTTCGAAGCATGAAGACGGCCATACAAAGTGAACCTCTCCCCAGACTCGAACCGGGGCACCCCATATTAGCAGTTAATCGCGCTAACAACTAGACCAGTGACCGTCTCTCCCATCAAATATCTAAAATTCTAAAATATAAAAATTAGCTATTTGAATAGCCAAGATTCGTAATTGTAATGACCTATTCAACCCATGGTGCCTGTTGAACTCCTGCATTTTTGAAATATGCCCTCCTAGTAAAAAATATTGCCGACCCCTGTAGTAGATGTTTCATAATCGACGTATGACGCTAGCTAACGCTTTAATTTCTTATAGGTTTGCATTAGAGTTTTTGGGACCTTAGCTATTAGATTAAGATCTTTCCGTTCCAAATGTCAAAAAATTAGGGCGACGTGGTTAGCGCATGATGTTAGCTAACTGTGTAACGATTTGCTGATTTGAACTAGGGTGTTTGACAGTCTCACAGTTTATAATAATATGTGTTTGATGAAATTATTTTAAGTAATTTTAGAATTTATTATTTAATTTACAAGTCACTGAAAATGCCCTTCATTCTAAAATAGGTACTAGTATGTACTAGTACTTAATACTTCATAAAACTGCAGGGTAGCAAATCCTCCCAAATAATAATTCTTCAATAAGTTGTTAATGTGAATTTGTTTTTGATGCAAATTTTAATTTGAATGAGAATCTTGAATCTTGCATACTTGTAATTCGAATATTGTAGTAATTCGGCGATTGCCAAACTTAAAAATTTACTTTTATGAGAAACTAATTTTGAAGATAACTTTTCAAGTTTTATAATTTGACAAGTTTAAATTTGATCAACTAGGAATATTATATTTTTCTTGTTGAAAGTCATGATGATTCTACAAAATTTGCGCGCCTTTAGTGCATTAGATAGTACGTTTGCTGACATGCACTATTTCAAGATTATTCAAGATCACTGTTTTCGAACAAACATTTTAATAATTAATTAATCCTTTTATTATTTTAGTTATAAAATTATTATATATTATATTACTTGCAGAACCTTTTCAAGTAAAGTGCATACGTATTAGTTTTAATTAAAATGCTATTATTTCGCACCAATCTTCCCAGTCATAGTTTGTATGTAAATTGGCACGACTCGAGAAAGATAAAATTTTGTAAATCCACAATTTTCATAATGGATTTTAATTACTTTTATGCAATTTTGATTGCAATTGAAGACTTGATTGCAAAAGAAGTTGTAATAAATGGTAAACCTTCCACTTCACATAACTGTGTGAAAAAACAAATGACAAAACGATCACTAAATCAAAAATTACCCCTATTAAAAACCAAAGTCCTTTTTGAAAAACTCTTTATTTTATATAAATTTTTTATAGTAACCCTAACGAAAAGGGTTTATTTAATTTGTTTATAACAAATACAACAAGAGCTTTTTAATCCAATCTCAGAATTTTTATTTATTGTAGCTAATCAAGGCGCGGTAAATATTTCCAACGCAACTAATTCGGAGTTCTAAAAGTGCCTACGGATGATCATACCATGCATGGCGTGCTTCTAAAATGACAAAGGTACCGAGGCATTTTTAGTTTGTTTGTGGTTTCGGATATTTTAATAATTGATAGACATAATCCTCTGTGGGCATCTAGTTATCAAGTAAATGCAATTTAACTTTGAAAAGAGTTTATATTAATTTATTTCAAAAAATAACTACGTTAAAACAGTCCCGTGCAATTTGAGCCCCCCACCGGTAAACGAAATGAAAACAGCTTTTATTTCCTAAATCATGAACATTTTCAGAGACTGTAAACCATTGCCCAATCTCTCAAATTCAAATTTTAGATGAAATAAATGTTAATCTTCTGCGTTCGAGCTCGAATACGTTTCGATGACCAATATATTGTATAATTTTATTTTTTACAATGTTATGAGCGCTTCCACACTTTCGGAAAGATTCGTGCGGTAACCCTTGACTTAGGTTAGGTCTACGTTTTACCCAATATAATCCTCGAATTTCCTTAATCCTTAGGATCCATAACCCTTAGCGTTTAGCTGTTGATGGCGATAACACGCCAATGATCTTCGCAACTTAAATATAATTTAAAAATAATAAATTTTATTTTAGAATTTTCTGTTCAGACAATAAAAAAAATAGTACTCGGTACGTGAAGAACATTATTTAGGAATTGCAAAAATAATTTTTGAGAAAACAAAATTTTATTAACAAAGCTACAAACAACGATGAAATAATATGTACCTAGTACATATTTACTAAGTACCTTGCAATAAAACATTATGTGCTACATACAATGCTTTAGCACTTTATAATACGTTTTATCATACATTACATTCTATAATCTGCATTTTAATGTGATAAAATCAGCGTTTTCCTCAGTTACCAAAATTTCAAGTACCTACCCACAATTAGCTAAGAAAATAAAATATAATGATAATAAATAATACGAGTAGAAGCCTATTAGAGATTTTGTATTTATTTTTAATAACAACGTGTTGTTCTGGCGTAACTAGCTCGGAGTCATTTATATTAAGTACTACATACTACATAAAAGCATTTCTACGACGGTTAAAAAAGTTAAAATTTTATTACTTTTCAACTTAAAATTGTATTCAATTTTAAACCGGATTTTACAAAAACTATTATTTATTTATTTTGATCGTATCCAGACCTAAAAATAAACATTTTCCAGCAAACTGCTACATAGTACATAATGTGGTATGTAACTTACTAAGATTTCAGTGAAAATTCGGACAAATTCTTAATTATAAAAAATACGAAATACATAAAAGTAGAAAATATTTCAATTTTTACCAAAATGAGTTAGCACCGCTATCTTATACTATGTACATATACTAGCTAATAGCGAGAACTACTCGAAACAATGTTTAATAATTGGAAAATTTGGTTAGAGTCATTGAAAATAAGCAATTAAAGTAAGGTATCCTTTAAAAGAGCAATCAAAGTGTTGGAGTACTTTGATAAAACGTTCAAGGTTCCCTTATATTATGCACTACTGCAGTCTACTAACTTGCTGTTTCTTGTTTACTTTTGTTATAAATATTAGGTGAGGAAATTTTTTGTTATTACTATTATTATTAGTGTTACGTATTGTTTCAGGTGCATGTCGCCAGCCCCCATTTCGAATTTTTATTCAAAAGTCTAAATCGTTTGTGCATCGTTTGTGCATGATTTTTCATTGTTTATTTTCGTTTGTACCTCACTTTAGTTTTCGAATTATTTGAAAATGTAGTTAGGGGGGAGACGGAGACATGCTATAACCTCCCCATTCCAAATTTTGGTTTAAAAATGGTCTTAATCGTTTGTGCATCGTTTGTGCATGATTGTGCATTGTTTATTTTCGTTTGTGCATCTTTTGTTTTCGCGTAATTAAAAAGTTTGGGGGCGGAGACATGCTAAATTTAAACTTTGAATTTCGGATTCAAAATTGTTCAGTTCGCTTGTTCTTTGTTTGTACTTGTTTATGCAAACATTATTTTCGTTTGTACCTCTTCTCGTTTGGAGATTTTTAAGAAATACAAAAGCTAAATTGACTCGCAGTACGATTAACGAGATTCTCAGTATTTTTTTAAACCGAATAACAAAGTCTTTGATTTTTTGATATTCAGATAATCGATTTTAGATAGATCAATGAGATTTGGTAGGACTCCCCTAACGTGAGATTTACCTTACAATTTTACCATACCGGGGACCAGTAAATTTTACAAAGTTACATAATTACATAGTAGATGTGAGATTTTATTGACCCCTCCTTTTAATAAGATTTGGTGCTATTTTACCGGACCCCCCCGCAGTTTGAGCTCACGTAATTAATGGACGTCCCCTAATGTCTAGTGCTACGAGAATTAACATTGATGATGGTGATAGCGATTGCAGTGAAAATAATATTCCTACAAATTCGACAAAAAAGAAAAAATCATAGAAAGAATTACTGATGCAGCAAAAAAGATTCGATGTATGAGCCACGTTATTGGTATATTCTTACCAAAAATCAATTATTAATGCTTACTTTTTTTATAGAATTTCATTATTTTTTTGGACTGTGAACGTTTTTGCAAGGAAAATTTACGTTTTCTTAATTTTCTCTGTTCATTTTTTAAGAAGAAAACAATTTTGTTTATATTATAACATTTTGTTATAATATACAGTTTTAAACATTAAAATTAAATTTACTGCTAATTACTAATTTGTCACTTTGATCGTTTTTGCCGTGTACCCTTCATTATTTGTATGTAGCGAAAAAAAGTAATATTTTTTGATTTCTTATTCTTGAGAATTGATAATTTCTTTAAACGGTGTATTGCTTTGCAACACTTGTCAATAAAATGCTTCGAAAAGAAGTTATTTATGCCGAATTGTTAAAAACTGTTCAATATTCAATGCATAAACTTTTTCTTGAAAATTCTTGACAATTTATAATTCAATATACCATATTTAATTTACATATAAGACAATAATATAATAAATATAAAAAGTCAGAATTTCTCTGATTGCCCTGAACGCAACTAGCTCGGAGGATTTGCTATTTGAAAAGTAAATAGCTTTTAATTTGGAATTAGGTGTCAATTCTAATTCAAATAATCACGGATTTTGTTTTTATGTTAATTTTAACTTTTTTAAATTTGGGATATAAAGTGGGTGCGTAATGTTTTACTGTTGCTGAAAACTTGTTATATAAGCGAAAACTTAAAATTGTATAGGTACAAGAAAAAAAATTAGCGTTATCAGGTTCAGTTGTTTTGAATTCAATAAAAAATACATAATTTATTGTTAGCAAATTATTGAATTGTAACTACAATCTGTAGTAATAATTACAAAATTAATAATTTTCATGTAGTTTTTGTGTTGAACCAAAATTATCAATAATTGCACCAATGTGCATTAACAATTTTCAAAAATTGTTTTCATTCGTAATTCTTGATGTAAATTTATCCCACGCCGAAATTAATATCTATTGGGAAATAATTTTATCGTTACATTTAAATCAATTAATTGTTTAATTGTTCAGTTAACTTGCCAATCTTTAAAAATTTCAAATTTAAAACCTATGACCATAACAATTAGTACATAGTATATTTGAGAACAGGTACTGCTTTCTTGTCGCATCGTCTCGAATTTCAAATTCCAGCTGCAATAATTTCTAAAAATAAAATAGACGTATTTTGCAAAATTAAGGAACAATTAAAAGCTTTAATATTTAAATTTTTTATGTAATATTTCTTTAATTTTTAAAATAATATGAAATTGACTGATTTTATTATCAGTTTATAATTTGGGAATTACTATTTTATACTAGTTAAACAGAACATTTATTTTAGAGCAACGTTTTCCTAAGTTAAATAGTTTTCGTAATTATTATTAATATCTGCATCAATAAAATATATTTAGAATGAAGGTAAATTTGTAAGAAAGAAAACAAATTGTGCAAAATTCTTATCTCCATTATCACAGAAGGATCTCCATTAAATAATAAAATATTTCAGTCGTAGTTAAATTTATATTCAATTTATCATTTTTTACACAATGTTAAACCGTTCTTTCTATAAATAAAGACAATTTGATTGTAAGTTACATCAAAACATCTAGTATGCTACTTTAGCATTTTGCTTTGCTTAATTTGCTTAGGTAAGAACTAATCTGCCAAGTGATACAATTTCAACTTACAAGTTTAACTAATATTCACAAGGATGTCTAATGGTCACACTTTGAAAGGGGCTACAAATGATCCTGATTTGGAATAAAAATATAAAACGACTTTAAAATGCATGATTATTTTACTATAATAGTTGAGCAACTTGATCAAATAGGAAATCATACTTCACTTATTAGCTATCCTTTTTCTTTCTAGTTGATGTCGAATTGTCCGCTCTTTTGAAGGAAGTCTAAATGATAGCGGGATCTATAACTATACAGTAGGGCTCAAATGTAGTAAACAACCATTAAAATCTCGTATAATAATGTATTGGGTCCTTGCTTAAATTCTATCTTTTTTCGACTTTTTTATACCCCAAAATACTAGCTAATAAATTTTACCAAATTTATGTAATATTAATCATTACAAATAAAAAAGTATTAAAAACATACTAGGTCAGAAACGTATAATTCAAAAAACTTATAATCAAAACTCAAAATTATTGAAAGCGCCGAGGCCTTTATTCAAAATTTTATTTATTTGTATAAAGATGAACCGCATTATAAAAGAAAAAAATTTTATGTCGAAAATTTTATCGAAAATTTGTTTGCTTTGATTTGTCAGTTATGACATAACTGTAGAATTTCGATAAATGAAAAGTCGACGAGAAGTCGTAATTTATATTATCTATTCTTTTCTAATATTTCACAATTTGATTAGTATGCTACTTTTATGTTTCATAACGACGAACAATGGCAAACAATACTTGAACGGTGCACTGCAAGGAACATTTCGTCAAAATTTGAACAAAATCAATAACAGTTTTCGACGTCTAATTAACGTGTTCAAAAATTAAAATGGAAATTTTTTCAAACTGTCTTATTTTCCAAAATAAATCTTCAGACATGATGTTATTGATCTCTCAATTTTGTTTTTGTCAACTAACATACCTACTGTCAAAATTTGTACAAAATCGAAAATAACTTTGAACGTTAAATTGGCATTTTCTTGATTTTAATTATCGAAAATATTAAATTGACTTTAAAATTCGTTGTCGACTTTTAAGCAATTACTACAATTTTTCAACTTGAATAATTAACAAATGAACTTGAATATTAGTAAAGTTTTCTTATTTCCAAATGGGTAGCTAATGCCTACTATATTTTTCGAACTATATAATTACATAAGATTACAATATCATCATTATCTGAAATTAAAATTTTTTTGAAATAATATTTGTTCTGCATAGAATAGGCAACCCATTTGATTTAGCAAAACTGTCATGGTACAGAGTATTAAACATTAAAGTAGATTTGGCAATAGCGCAATATTTTGCAGAGGGCGCCACGAGAAAGGCAAACTTGAAGATGTCATATATATTAAAAGCATGTAGTTGAAATGCCCCATATTGTGGCACCTCCGACACAAAATGGAATATCTCTTTTAATTTTTCATCTACGTTAAAATAAATAAACCTATATAATACGTAAGTAACAAACATTATAGGTACTCCCTAATTGTGGGGTCTTATATAAAGGAATTACGAGATATTCTACTTTAAAGTTGTGGCAACGCGTGTAAGTTGCCACAACTTTTGATTTGCACAGTACAGGCATATTCACACACAAGTTGCCATAAATATAGTGAAGCCTACACACACACACACACACACAGACATTTTTTGGAAATGGTCTTATTTTACTCAGGGGACCTCAAAAAGTGTAAATCCATCAAAATCTCAAATTTTTTTTTCTGCACGAAAACAATACTTTCTCATATTACATATGATAAAGTAAAAAAAATCGGATGTGGCCATGCCCATGACTTTATCATACTTTTATTAAATATTAAAAATAATTTTTAATAATAAAAGAAAAAATATTTTCCATTAACCAATGTGATTCAAAATCTAATCAGCTCTAAGTCTAAATATAAAGATACAAAATACCAATTTTAGTTTTGAAATTCTCATTAGTTTTGAAATATTTAATAAAACTAATAATAAATAAAAGATTTAAAAAAATTCCTTCCATGAACCAATTTTATCCAAAATTTAATCAGCTCTAATTCCTGCCATAAACATAACAAATTTCAACTTTAGTTTTGAAAATCCTTTTAGCTTTTAAAATATTAAATAAAGGCTAATATTAAATAATAAAATTTAAAATAATAAAAACAATTGTTTTATAAACAAATTTTAACTAAAATTTAATGAGTTCTAAATATCGATTAAAATATGCGAAAACCTAAATTTAGTTTAGAAATTCGTATTACTTTTCGAAATATTAATTAAAAACTAATATTAAATAATAAAACTTAAAAAATTAAAAAAACAATAGTTTTCATAAAACAATTTTAACTAAAATTTAATCAGTTCTAAATCTCGACATAAGTATGCTAAATCCTAAATTTCGTTTTGAAATTCGTATTAGTTTTTGAAATATTAATTAAAAACTAATATTAAATAATAAAATTTAAAAAATTAAAAAAAAATAGTTCCCGTGAATCAATTTTAGCCAAAATCTAATCAGCTCTAAGTCTCAACATAAGGATACAAAATCCAAAATTTTGTTTGAAAATTCCTATTAGTTTTTGCTGTAGGTCGCACACAAAATTTGACCACACACACACAGACACACACACTACACACAACACACACACACACACACAGACATTTTTTGGAAATGGTCTTATTTTACTCAGGGGACCTCAAAAAGTGTAAATCCATCAAAATCTCAAATTTTTTTTTCTGCACGAAAACAATACTTTCTCATATTACATATGATAAAGTAAAAATAAAAGTAGATAAAATTACCATGTAAAACAAAATAAGGTAAATAAACGGAGAAATTGATTGAAAGAACCTTTTGAATAAAAAAAATGTTGAAACAGATTTAATTTTGTATTTTTAAGGGAAATGTAATATTATCAGATGTGATCTTCCCTGTTTTTCCCGAAATAAGTAATTCTTAAATCAGTCGAAAATACAAGCAGAAATAAAACAAGAAATAAAACCAAGTTCACTAAAGGGAATGTTTTCAAGGTAGTTAAAACAATAATGATCGTGTAGTTAAAATTATGATGCTGCAAACACAGTAAATAAATTGTCGAATGAAAAACCTTGGAACAAACCGCTCATCATGAATAGAGCCACCTTATCTTATCCTCTCAAGATTCATACAGCCATGGTGCACAATGTCTACATTATCTGAACATAAATTTGCTGCATTAATTACTAATGGGGGAGACAAGACCGTCTTGTTTAATTAGGTACACTGCAAATTTGTATCATAAATCATTAAACCGAATTAGTCCAAGCATAATTATTTTTTGTACATGAAACTATGACATTTTTTCTATTTCAGTTTAGTGCTCCCCTGTACTTTTGATGTATGCATGTTAAATATTCTCCTAAGATATGATTTAACATAAACTTAAAAGAAAAACCCACACGATGTGGCTTAAAAATTATTGTTTTCTAAGTTAAAAATTGAATTAATAGCTGAAGAACAATAAGACAAAAATGATTATTGCATATAATGTAGTACTTTGCATAGCAAATGTAGTTTACCATAAATGTAAATATTAATGCTTATTTTGGAGACAATAAAAGAATGTGATAACCGGTAATGACAAGGGCTCTAAAGCCCAAGGTGCTGCCAAACTGGCAACTTATTAAATCACTTCCGCTTCAAATATTCTACCGAACAGATACGCTGACTATAAAATTATGCAAATAGCATTTTTATCCAAAATTCCACAAAAACGTTTCATTTACAAAACATATTCAGCAATCAGATTATCATAAATTTTTAATTTTTGACGTAAAATTGTCAGTAATACTATATCTACTTATCTCACTGTAAATATTATTATTACCCACTAATCCACATCATTCAAACTCAAAATTAAATTCAACAAAAAAATACTGCAAATTTTTTAAGTATTTAACATTATTCCTTATTTGGTTAAGCAGTGTAATCAATTAAGTGCAAATTGAAAATATTAAATATAAATTTCAACTAAACCTTTAAATTTTTTTATTAATCTTTTCAATAAATAAAAAAGAAACAATCAAATTTCAAAATGTAATTAATTCATTTGATAGTTTGCAATTCGATTTACAAATGCCAATCACATCCGTTCTGAAAATTTGTTGCATGGAACTGTTCGTTACGATTGCATCAAGTGCTAATTAAAAATTACTAAAACTTTTCTGTAAACTAAATTATTAATGGAAATGATATTATTAATCTGTAAATTAATATTAAATTGAAATTTTCAAAATTAATAGGTTAAATAAACAATAGAACAAAATTATTCGTGAGCTTTCAGCAATGGTTACTGCTGTCACCAGGCTTAATATTTCGTAATAATCTTCGACGTCATACCCAAAAATAGCTTGTTTTGGCTATCAGTATTTATATTTTCTAGTCCAGATATCAAAATACAAAGCATAAGTTCAAAAGGTGCGACGAGATGGATTCCAAATTCACCATTAAAAAATACGGAAAGGTAGGAGGAATCAAGGAGTTAAAAATCCGTCTTGGTAAAGTGGAAAATAAATTGGAGTAAAAATAAAAGCAGTGGCGTAATTAAAAAATGCCTATGGAGGGGCAAACCAGATTATTTTTTAGAACCTCGTTAATCCATTCATGCGCGTCGAGGGTAAAGCGATAACTGACAAATTCCAAAAATTAAAGTAATTCACAACTTTTTTTGAACTCAAACTTATTTAGATTTAAAAACTGCGTAGTAAACATTATTTTTATCAGGAGAAATACGATCCGAGTCATCCTTGGGAGGCAATTGCCCCCTTGCCCACCCCTGAATACGCTACTGAGAAAAGCACGATAAAAAAAACAACTTAGTGATGACTGGTGTAAAAAATGCTCATGAACGAACAAAAACAAGCAAAAGAAGTGATGGAAGAGGTAATTGGAAAAGAGCTAAAGGTGATGCCTAAAGTTAAAATGATTCATAGAGGAGGGCAAAACAGGTACGTGCTAGAACTGGTAAGTAAACATAATAAACTGGAAATTATTAAATTAAATTAAAGCTGTGTGGATCGATTACCTTTATAAATAAAGATCTTACAGTCGAGTTCCAGATTGAATTAAGAAAAGTAGGAAAAGAAGAACAGCAAAAAGGAAAACACAAAGGGTGGGATATCAAAAATCGTCGATTGATAGGAATCCTAAAGGTTAGAATAAAGAAGAGAGAAAGCTTCAGGACAAAAGTGCATCGGCGTCAATACAAAAACTAAAGCAAAAGGAAGAAATAAAATGAAAAAATAATAATGAGATAATATTGAAGAGTAACTGTGATGAGTCGATAAATGAATTAAACTTACGTTCATAAAATGCCAGAAGGAATTTCTTACACCCTGAATAATAGATGCAGTAGAAGTTGTTTCATAGTGTAAATTTACATAGCAAATCTTTGTAATCTACAAGTTTTACATTTATTTACCATGTAAACTTACACTACAAAACAATTTTCAATTATTTTTTTAAAGTTTACGGAGAAAGTGGAGGAAGAATGAAAATAACTGGAAGAAAGACTTCTCTAGAAGTATCATACTATAATTTTCTTAATTTTTATTCATCTTTTAGCTTTATAATGACAAATTTTGAGCACATATTTTCTTAGATGGGGGTCATTGAGACGGTCAATGAGGTAGTCATTGGTGTAGTTGTTAGCACGATCAACTGCTAACGTAAGGCACCTCGGTTTAAATCCAGGAAGAGGCTCACTTTGTATGACGGTCACCGTGCTTCGGAAGGCACATAAAGACGGTGGTCCTCTTACGAGGTGCTGGCAACATCTTGAAGGTATTAAATGCTTGAATACCCTGTATCTTTTAAACTGAACCGGTTGCCAAAAATTACGGCCCAATTCGGATTGAAAATTTAACGGACTATAACTTTAGTCTAGCATCATTTTTGGTAAACCAACTCATTTCATAGAAAATCCCAAAATAATAAACAAAGTCGGTACAAAAAATAAAGTAAACATACAGGGTGTCTCCGTGTCCATGATAAACCTTTGAGGTGGTGATAGAAGACACTTTTTCAAGATTTATTTTTAAATAAAATTTTTGTCCTAGTTTAAACGCTTGGGGGGTACCCCTTTTTAAAGCAATTTTTTGAATTTCTGCCTTCAAACGGCAATAGCACCGTAACCATTAATTTGATGGTATTAATAGATTAGTAATTTTTTAAAGAAAATTTACTTATATACAAACTGGTTCCTAACCTTTTATCCTCTAGAATCAACTGATTTCGAGTTATGAATTAAATTAAGAAAAGAAATGTTAAAAAATTAAAAGTTTTATTTTTTGGTTTTTCTTGCGAATCCTGTATCTTTTAAACAAAACTACTCACAAAAAATAATGGCCAATTTGGATAGTAAATTTAACGGGCTATAATTTTAGTCTAGTAAGATTTTTTGGAAAAAAAACCTATTTTACAAAAGATCCCAAAATAACGAACACGGTCGATACAAAAAGAAATAAAAAATTAAAAAAATTAATTTTAATAAAGTTTTCACAATGGTCACCCTTATTTTAAACACACAAACATGCTCTTTTTAAAGGTGTAGAACAGTATTATCTATAACGGCACTTTTTTTCATAAATTTCCGCCACAGCTAACTGTCGATCAAATTCAAATTTTTAATAATCTCTTGAATTTATTACATTTTTTGTACCGACCTTGTTTATTATTTTGGGATTTTCTGTGAAATGGGTTGGTTTTCCAAAAAATGTTACTAGACTAAAGTTATAGCCCGTTAAAGTTGCTATCCGAATTGGGCCGTTAATTTTTTTGTAACTAGTTTCATTTTGCTATGTCCGTTTGAAGGCAGAAATTTAAAAAATTGTTTTAAAAAGAGGTACCCCCCAAGAGTTTGGACTAGAACAAAAATGTTATTTAAAAATATCTTTTAGAAAAGTGTCTTCTATCACCACCTCAAAGGTTTACTATAGTCACGGAGACACTCTGTGTACTATATTATCTTTCCTCAGATCTTTCTATTTTTCTCTTAACCTTGAAACCATAATCTACTGCAATTCTCCAACTTTGAAGACCATTTTGTTATTAGGTTTTTTCTTTCAATCCACGTGTTTCTTGTTTTGTCTCGGATTGTGGTACCCATCATTGTTTCTTCCGTAGCCTTCTATACAATCTCTCACGTCTTTGTTTCCTGTTTTGTTAGTGTTCTAGTTCGATCTCCATAAATATTGTAATTTCCCGGAATATTTGACAGTTTTCCAAATACCCAACTCCTTGTACGTGTTCTTCGTGCACTATTATCCCCTTTTGCTTCAAAAAGCTCTTGAAAAAACCATTTTCTCCTACCAATTGTTCTTCAAAAGTTCGGAAATAGTATTAGTCCTTCGCTAATGGTAAATCGCACCTAATCATCGTTTTGGCAAAAATTTGTCTTATTTTTTTGTCATTTATGAAACGATCCGCTATACTGTTATTTATATACTATAAAATAAATACAAAATTGAGAAAAGTTGTGCCTATATTTGCATCTATTGTTGCCATATCATGTCACTTGATCGATACCAAATGGATTTACGCGAATCAGCTATTCCCTTCTATTTTCATACCAAGTCGGAGAGCGAAGCAGGATTCCAAAATCTTTGTGGGTTCTTCATTGACAAATTGCAGTTGCTTAGTGTGAGAAAAATTAATGTTTAAAATACTCTAGTAATAGCAAATAAAACTGCTAAAGAAGAAAAAGTTTTTTATTCAAGTCTCAGCGCTCATTGTGTTTTAAAAAATTATTTTTGCTTATCCTAGCTGAACCGAATTATATGGAAACTGAGCATGTAAAATTGAATTTGTCCGATTTGAAGAAGAGCAATCTTAGCCACCTTATAATCAGTGGTTGACACTAATTGTAAGTTACCACCTCAGAACCGGCACCAGCTGTTATGTCGCTACAAGATTGAGAATTTGTAGTTTCCCCCCCCTCAATAGATGAACATCCAGAAATCAATTATCTCTATATCAGAAAATTTAAAATCTATTATTCACTTCAAATAAATATGCAGTAGAGCTTCGATTGCTGGAATTGCTGCTGGAACTGTTGAAATTGCGAACGCGCATGAATGGGTTAACGAAATTCTATTGTCCTAAAGTTGATATTACGTCTACAATTACCGTTTAAAAGATAATTACTGTAGACAGTGTAAAAGAACAGAATTTGAAAAAACCTGAATTAAAATTTTGGGTATGGCAGAAAATTTTTAAAGTGAAAGTGAAATGAAGAACAGATCGATATGTCCGAAATGCTAAATATACTAAAACAACACAATTGCCATTAATGTGATGAAAAAAACGTTTAAGAATGCATGAGTGTCGACAGTGCAGATTCAAGACATCAAATCATGCAAGGTAGCAAAATTGCAAAAAATGGTAAAAATTCCGATCCGGAAATCAAACCGTTCCTTAACTATTTTGAATCGAAAATTTTAAGTTCAAATTTTGCATATTTCCAGCCCACGAGAAAAAATAAAAGTTGCACAAAATACTCGAAATTTCGTTAAACCTTCTCCGAGTTAATAAAACTTTTGTAGTTGTAACGGGCGGTTTGCATTTAAACCTGCGTTACTAGTATTTGTTAACAAACTTCCACCATTCATATTATTTGATTTCGAATCGTACGGAGTTTTTCAGTTAGCTACAATGAGAGAGTTTGGATTTCTTAATTTTTTGTTTAAATTTTGAAGAGATAGTTTGTTACTTTTGGTTTAAGAGCTGTACACTTTTCTACAAATAATTATTATTTTTATTCATTTTGATTATTCTTATTTGACCCTTTTAGCTCGTTCAGACGTTTTATTTTGAATTTTTGACTTCAATTTACGATTTATAATTTAGATATTACACTTTATTTTCTTTAATTTATCATGAAGTTTCAGAAATGTGCTTTAAAAATGGAAACGCAGGGTACAATTTTTCACTGCTTGCAAGTTCGATGAAGCCGCATAGAATTTGTTCAATGTATCCTTGCACTGGTCAAGTTGCAAATTTTGAATTATTTTTGCCGAGTTTCAATCCAGGAAGATTTTTTTGTTGCATTTTGAGGGTGTCACGTTACCAATATCATGTGGGAAATTAGCACAATATACGTACGTCGTTATATCTCATTTACAAATCGGTTCCATCTTCCCAGAAGGCAGCATTAACAAAATGGATTGTTTTTTAAATTTCGTTATAATAATGGTATTTGAAGGGTTTCACTTCCAATTGTTATCAATCCATCTGGTTATTTGAAGATTGTAGCGAATTTTGCAAGTGATTAATTTTGTTTTTTTTTTTTCTGTAATCACGATTCTGAGTTTTAGTTTATTTTGCATTTCAACTGATCCGAGGATGTCTAGCAGAACATGAGAGACTCGAGTAGAAAGCCTGATTGAATAGCTCCGAATTGAGTAATTTGTATGGTAAGTTGGAATTTGCAGTTTTGTTTGCAGGTAATTGCTTAGATATGTTATTTGCAATTGATCCTTTGCTAGTCAAGCTTTTCAACGTTGATATTATATCTGTTCTGGACTGTAATTCTAATTCGATTTATCATACTTCAATTTATTGTTATTTTTTTTTATTCATTTCTTCAAAATAATTTCAAATTCTTCTTGCATTTTTTTTCAATGAGGGTTGAAAACCTTCAGTTATTATCTCCATTTAAATTGTTTTTTTACGTTGTTTGTTGTATGTTTGTCTTATATTCGGGAATTTAAAAGTACATGCCACCCTATCCATCTTAATGCTATTGTTTGATATGATAATAAAACAGTCTTTTGCTTTCTTATTTATGTTATTTATTATATCTGGCGCCCTTTATATCAAGAGTATTGTATTTGTTCCACATGCACTTGAGTAAAAAAAATTTGAACGAAAAGATGCAAACTATTTTGAATCCGAAATGTCTTGAGCCCCCCTCCCCTTCCCCAAACTTTTTAAATTACTCGTAAGCAAAAAAAGTACAAACGAAAATAAAAGATGCCCAATCATGCACAAACCTAACTTAACGTAGCCATACAATTGATTATCTGTATATCAAAAAATCTAAAAATATACAGCAATCCCTCAGAAGACTGCCAGATTACCTCCATGATATTATCATGGAGGTTTGGTAGCTCAATAAAAAGCTTTGGTAATTTATTATTTTGTCGTAATTAATTAATTAATCCCGGTTTTACAGAGACGGCTCCAGTATGTAATAATACAATTTAAACTATCTTCTTATGCTCGATTTCTTCAACTATAGTTATCATCAGTTAAAATACATTAAAGTTAAATTGACGAAATCACCAATGAGGTGTTTGATTTGTTTTTGTTTTGCTGTGTGCTTGGTTATTTCGTTGTGGTCTGATTGGATGGGATTGGATAAGGTGCATATCATTAGCCCCCTTCCATTGCGAATTTTTAATTCAAAAAGTCTAAATCTATTGTGTATTTTTATTTTAGGTCGGACCTTTTTGTTTTCAAATTATTTAGAAAATTAGTTGGGGGGTTGGAGATCTGGTATCTCCACCCTCTCGATTTTAAAAATAATCTTAATAATTGTTTGTGCATGATTGTACATAATTTATTTTCGCTGTACCTTTTTTTGTTGCCCCCCCCCAAATATGCCATAATTTTTTTAGAAAACTCAAACGGTGGCGGAGAGTTTCTACTAAATTTTCAAATCTTTAATATGTATGGGTATTTGAGTACTGAAGGGTGTTTTGCACCCCCAAACCAAGATCTCCCGTTGCAGAGGCACTGGAGGGTGTTCCACGCCTCCCAGACCCCCGGTTTAAATAATTTATTTTTATTAAAAGTGAATTAAATATTTAAGTATATCTCAAGTTTTTTAAAATTAGCTATAGGCAAGTAAATGTGTTTAATTCATAATCTGACAATTAATCATAAACTGCATAATTATAAATTCCATACTCCCTGGGAGGTAGATCTCTGCAATGGGAGATCTTTAGTTTACTTCTGATAAAAATAAACTACTCAATATTGGGGTTTGGAACACTCTCCAGTGTCTTTTCAAAGAAGATCTTCAGTTTATCTCTAATAAAAATAAAGTACTTGATCCGGGGGTTGGGGATGGAACACCCTCCAGTGCCTTGGCAACGAGGGAGATCTTCAGTTTACTTCCGATAAAAAATAAACTACTCAATCCGAGGAGTCTGGAAGGTGTAGGAGATCTTCAGTTTACTTCTAATAAAAATAAACTACTCAATCCGGGGGGTCTGGGGGGTGGAACACCCTCCAGTGCACAAATGGAATGAAGAACATTGCAAAACATGCAGAATTCCTAGAATTCCCAGACCGAGTAGTTTACTTTTTATCAGAAGTAAACTGAAAATCTCCGTGCAGAAGCACTGGAGGTGTTCCACACCCCAGACCCCCAGTTTAAATAATTTATTTTATTAAAAGTGAATTAAATATTTAAGCATATCTCAAGTATTATTAAAATTAGTTATGGCCAAGTAAATGTGTTTAACTCATAATCTGACAATTAATTATAAACTGCGTAATTATAAATTCCGTACCCCTTGG
Organism: Lycocerus yunnanus; assembly: GCA_036346125.1. Lineage (NCBI taxonomy): Eukaryota > Metazoa > Arthropoda > Insecta > Coleoptera > Cantharidae > Lycocerus > Lycocerus yunnanus. The sequence goes on along the minus strand of JARFIX010000078.1, from coordinate 168,959 downwards.
AAGGCAGATCTTTGCAACAATATAAAAAATAAACTACTTAATCCGGAGGGCCGGGGGCACCGTCCAGTGCTCAAATGTTGGAATCTCGGGGAGTCTCTGAAATACCGATTAAGTACGTGAAATACAATGAAGTATCGATGAATTAGGTGATAGTACGGTGAATTACTTGTGAAGTACGTGAAATCCCGTGAATTACTGCTGAATTATATGAAGTACGAAGAAGTATGGGGAATTATGATGAAGTACGTGAAGTGTGAAGTTAATTGTACGCGATTTCCTCTAGCGGTTGACCCCTCAATGTAATATGAGGAATGTAATAAGATAATAAGATCATGTAATATGTATAACTTTTTATTAAGCATTGCTTTAATAAATAGAAATATAAATTTCCCTTAGTTGTAAAATTAAATTAATTTAATATTTTGAAAATTTTGGAACCTAACCCTGTTTTTTGTATTAGTTCTTTGCTTCGTATAACACAAATTTGTACAATACCACGGCGTTTTTTAGGAACCTAACTACCTGTTATACTGTTCCAGGGGTTGATTACCTGTATGTTGTTAATGTATAAATTAAAGAACTTAGGTCCGAGCACCGAGCCTTGAGGAATACCTGCGTTAATGGTGTTACTTATTTTCACAGTCACGGTAAATCGTGTTTAGCAGGCTAAACACTTTTTTTCTAAATAATTAAAAATCAAAAGAGGTACAAACGAAAATAAAGGATGCACATTGATTTGGACTTTTTTGAATTAAAAATATTAATTGCGGGGGCTGAGAGCATGCACCTACTCTTCCATCGATAGAAATTAGTAAATTAATTACTATGCAAAGATTTTTTCACATAATTAAGAACACCCTGTATATACTAACGGACATCGTGCGACTTACAGGATGCAAGTTGGAAAGTCTGATCTATTAAATTGTGTTATAAGTATTAAGTATGTTCATAAACTTGGTCGTGCGATAACTTCCTGGTTTATGAAGCTGACATTGCAGGTGACACAGAATAGTAATATTAAAATAATGGATTTCGAAATAGTGCAATAATGTTTATAGATTGTCGCATTGATTTTAATAGAAACTTTTTAAAATTTTAAGTTATTTCCGATTTTTTATGTAGTTGCTATAAAAAGCGGCATAATTTTTTCAACCTGTATTGCATATCAACAAACATAAATTGAAGTCAGAGTGCGTATCATGAAGCAAAGGGTGTTTGTAAAGGGCACGAAATGATTATAACGTGTTGTGCAGCACACTCTAATAGTCAATAATCCTTAGCACTTAGAACTAATCTATTTAGCACGCGCCGCCACTTAGTCTTGTCGTTTTTACTGCCAAAATTACAAAACCCAGATGCGCCTTATCAGTAATTCCTTAATTTTTATGTATCATACGTAATCCTTGCATTTGCTTTATGCTTAACTCTTGGCAAAACTAAAAATATTAAAAAGTGCTCTAAGAGCCAGAAGTCAAAATAATTTGACTTTTAAATAATAAGAAGGACCTTATCTTCAAAATTGATAAAAGTTTTTGCTACTTGAAAACATTTGACAACTCGCAGAGATAGATATGAAATTGCTTATGTCACTCAATCATGCAAAATCCTTTTATCAATAAATATTTAAAATTAAACTTTGACTTGCAATATCAGTTGAAAGTCCAGTTTGTAATAAATTAAATTGTCTAAAATAATTATTGAATGAATAAATCTTAAGTACTATCCTGTTTTTTTAAATAATAATTTTTAACAGTTCACTCGCGGATAATTCCATCAGATTCCACTTTTTAAAAGCATACGCTCTTTTGAATTCATGAATCTGAAATAGGATATAAATGTAGTCATTTGTGAAAAATCGTTCTCAAGACGTAGTTTAACTGACCAAGAATTTTGTCAACGTCCTGGATTATCCCTAAAAATGCTAGGGCCAAACTCAAAATCTAGTCTATTCTTAGTTACAAATAAATTGCTTTATATGTTTACGGATACTGTCACTCTATAGTCGACAGTATAATTATTCAATGCACATTTTGGCACAACCACAATAATTATGGAATTAACCTCAAAATATAATGTCATCCTTGTTAGGAAAAAACCGCAGAGCTTACGAAAAAATGAACGGCGTTTTGGACGTGTCTATTTTATATACGATACTTCAAGTAAATGTCACACTGCCGAGAAAGCATTCGCGGAACACGAATGCTTTTACAACCCTCTGAAAGTATAGAATATATTATCATATTTTGTTATTCAAAAAGTCTTGGTCATTTCAAAGATGCCCAAGGGTTTCTCTATGTGCATATAAACGCATACCTCTTCAAACAAACGCAAAAGTTTGATTTATATTTTCTATTAAATTTTAAAATATATTTTTTCAATTGAACTAATCTTTAGATTATTTTTCAGCGTTGTTTGGCGTTACTAATGAGGTTATGTTACATAGCTTGCTAATGCTACCGTTAGGTGCAATACAAAAATGACATTTTTATAATTTTTAACGCTGCACCGCGAGGGTTACAAAAGGTTAAAGTGTGACCAATATAAGTAGCAACATTTGCCTCCCCAGCGAGAGGTATTACGAACAAACTATGTTACATTCTTTTCGGTTCATTGAATAGAGTGCTATAACTTTAGTTCGCCTTATGTAATATTCAAAACACGTCTTTCGTGTGCAGAAATTTTGAATGTAATTTAATATATAAGAGGGATAGTTTAAAATATAAACTTTTTGCTGCAGTTTTCATGTTATCGATACTCGAAAATTACATTCCACACTTTTGTCCAATTCCAATAAGCATATTGCGCAATGTGAAAGTCGAAATTTGTGGTAAACTTACTAAAATTTTATAAACAAGTCTGCCGCTCTACCTAAAGAGGTCATCAGGCAAACAACTTCCTGAGCGGTCGTCCTGCTTGCAAATCTCATTCGAGGTACTCCATAATTATTAATATTTTTTAATAATTTAAATTGAAATTCATGCAAAAGAAGTCACTAAAATTGAACCAAATCCACAATAGGATATGTAACGATGTTATCGACATTAGTGATTTTCTAGGGTGTCCACCCTTATTGCATTGTTCTCACTTTTGAATTTAGGGTGGTCTAGTGCAGATAACGTAGCCAGTATAACGCTTGTTTATATGCAAACTTATTCGCAGTTTTTATCTCCACGGAACGCTACTCATTATACACTTATAAAAAGTATTATTGTTATTTAAAAAAATTTAAATCAATTTATTCAATAGCAGCAGCTGGAAATTCGCAGCTATTGTTTCATCAAATTTTTAGAAACTTCTCTATTATTTGTACAACTAGGTTAGTGCTGTAGTGCGTAAAAATTTGAACTTCTCGAGTTCTTTCAACGTTGCAGTAGCTTTCTGGGCTCTGAGCGGCCTGCTGCCGCATGTCCTACTCGACCAAGTATTTTATGACTATAGATTTATTGTGATTGATAGTTTTATTTAAATAGATTTTTGGCTAGAGTTAAGAATTCCGAACTCTAAAACACACTTTTTTCTTTAGAAAGGGCTTTATCAAATGTTCGTGAAGTTATCCCCCCTTTTTTTAATTTAAATAAAATTGATTGTATTGTGTTGTTTTCAATTTGTTTTGAGTGTTTTGTTAAAAATTTCAGTTCTAAACTTAATAAAAACCGCAGAAATAACGAAAGAAAATTTTACGCCAACTCCCCTTTTTCAAAAATTTGGATTTTTTTTCTTGTATTATATTGTTTTCAATTTGTTTTGGGTGTTTTGTTAAAAATTTCAGTTCTAAACTTAATAATAACCGCGGAAATCACAAAAGAAAATTTCGTGCCATCTTCTCTTTTTTAAAATTTTGAAATTTTGAAATTTTTTTCATGTTGCAGTTAAGATTAATCAAGGATGTTGGCTGATTGACGGCATGGAAAAAAATATTCAAAATTGTGGCAGTTGATATCAAAAGTAAATAAGCAGCGCGGACTGGATGCGCGAACGAGCTACACATGTGCTATCCAAAAACGTAAATAGCACGTAGATACCACGTCTTCCTCTCTCCCTCTTCTGTTCTTTGCTCTCGAAAGAGTATGGTGACCTTATAGAGACGCGTTGTTCACCGTCTAGGACCATGTCCTCCGGTCATGCGCCCTGTGTGATGCTTCCGCCAGCCCACAGCTCACCATCTTCTTCACCTGGTCCGACCACCGGATTGGCGATCTTCCTCTAGGTCCTCGTCCTTCCACCTTGCCCTCCACCACAAGTCTTTCCATTGAGTCGCCACTTCTTGCAATATGTCCAAAATATCGCAGTATTGACTGTTTAATTGTTGTTGACAGTCTTTTCGTGATGTGCAGCTCTTCTAGAACGGAGATATTTGTTTTGTGTGCTGTCCATGGTATTCTTAGAAGCCTTCTGTACACCCACATCTCGAACGCGTCAATTCTTTTGACATCTGCCTTTTTGAGTGTCCAGGTCTCTGCTGCGTACGTTGCAATGGGAAAGATTAGGGCGCTCATCAGTCGAAGTTTTGTCGTTTTTGATATGGAGGTCTTTCCAGATCTTGACTGCTGATCTGGCTATTGCCAGGCGTCTTCTGATTTCGCTTTCGCATCCCCATTTCTTCCCCATGAGCAACCCAGGTAAACAAAACTATCCACCACCTCCTACCCCGCAATTTCAATTTCGGGTGCGTTAATTAGCTCTCTATCTATCACCATAATTTTTGTTTTGCTTTTGTTTAGTTCCAAGCCGTACTGTCTGCTGCATGCATTCAACCTTTGCATTATTGATTCGATCTCTTCCCTAGTTGATGCTATGATTAGAGTGTCGTCGGCATATCTCAGATTGTTAATTTTTCTCCTCCTATTCTCTTTCCTAGATACCACGTAGATATCCATAATATTGTAATTTGGTGAAGATTTCATATTGGTGAAGGAATTTCACAAACTCGTCATATAGGGCTTCTTTATATGTATTGTAATATCGTGGTCCGACGTAAATAATAATTAATAGTTTGCAAAATAATTGTACGATAAATGAACCTGTAATTGCAAGTAAAGTTTGCTAATGATAGATAAAACGTTACCTGTGACGTACTTACTTTAACGGCTCTAGCTGCAATCTTGTAATGAAACTTAGCTCCTGTTACTGTGGATAAATTTTTAAACTAAACTGCCGCAAAACTTGGCCTTTTGTATTGAAATCTGTATTAACTTGAATAAAATTTTTACAAAATGACTAAAGATGTCACCAACATAACTTCTTTCTTGTTACAACTTTATTTTCTAACCTTATGTGTAATGGTGTAAACGTGTTTGATTAAACTAAGCAAACAAATGGTTATTTAAAATTAAAATTACTTAAAACTAATTAAACTAAAAGTGTTGCAAAATCGTTCATGTTACGAGTTTAAATCAAAGAACACTAACCGATGTTACCAGCTGTTACCCAGGTCATTGATTCCTCTTCGCAGACAGTGGTTCCAAAAATGCAGGATCGTCGTGGTTTCGTGTAACATTTACACAGGTAAATACGAAATTTTTTTATTTATTAACTTTTTCTTCGTTGTATTTTCTTGAAAATCACTTTTTGTTACGTTAAATATCCATGACGTCACTAATGGTTATATGTTGCATGTCGACAAAATTATTTTTTAGGTTATCGTTCATATTTTAAATTTTTCAGGAACGAAATTTTCACATGTTCACTCGGCAAGTGAAATGGACCTACTAAACGTATTTTCGCATCGCGAAGCATATTAAATTAAATTCCTACTTTACATCTGGGTTTTTCCAAAAAAAACTCGATTCCGATTGGCTGGGTAAATTTATCTACCGGATCTTCTTGAAACTTTCACGAAAATTAAAGTCTTCAAAGCCGTCCCGCACAAAATTGTTAGAAAAATTCTAATTACACTGGTCGTTCTACAATCGACTGTCAAAGTACGAATTCTTTCTTTGCACCCCATGTTTATTTTCACACACTTTGCCTATTCTAACCACTTGCGTAACACTTAGTTTTTAATTCCTCATCTTACAATACTAATCTCACTTAAATCCTTATCCTATTAACAAATCTATTACTAAAACTAAAAATCTGACATATTTGCAGGTTACAATTTCACATTTTCAATGTAGAAGATTCAATTTTGCATCTACCATCCTCACTTGGATAGCAAATCGTTCTACAAATTAATCCTCAACTTTTGGTATGCCTTATGATCTAATTACAATTTTTTATGTTATCTAAATCTCTCTTTTTTAGATTTTCCGAAGGATGAAATTTTCTTTTGCTCATTTTAGCCTTATTTGAATCTTTTGGATTTTGGATTCACTTACAATAGTGCCAAGAAATGCGGACGCTGCTATTGGATATGCAAAACAATTCCAACTTTGATCTGTGACACCCGTAGGATGAAATTTTATTTTTAGAATGCTAACTGTTCTCGCCAGCTTATGAAATGAAATTTTGTATTCAAAATGGCTCTAATGGTATGCCATGAACCTTCTATAAATGCTACATGCCAAATATTAACAACCCGTTACAACAAAAAGTTCCATCCGAGGTTACACCTTATCTATCGAAGCTGCGGTTTTTTAACCGGAAGATGCAATTTACTTTATTAAGGTTATTTATCTTAGTTTTAAGTTGATAACATGACAGTATATATATAAAACACTGGCAGTATCGATATTGGTCGATAGGGTGACAGTTCAAATTCCGTGATCGGGATTTTTACCATTTTTAAAGTGGTTTTGAAAGATGGGGTCTAATTAGCGTATAAAAAAATTAAATTTGGAGTCGGTCCATAAATTTTGAAAAAAACGGATTTTAAAACTTCATAATCGGCTGTGATTGCGTTAATCAAAACTGACTTTCCGCAGCCTACACTCCGCTTCAGCCGCTACGGGCCGTTTTGAAACACGGTTTACTTATTAAAAATATCCCCTAGACCGGTCCTAGTCGAAAAATTGGAGATGTTAACCCGAAAGATAGTAGGGAGCGATTGTACTAAGTCTGTGTTAAATATTGCGTAATATTGCGCAATAATACATTTACATGTATTTCTTATGGAAAAATTCAATTTTCAAAATTAAATTGTGGCCTTATTATAAGTCCGACAACAATAATCCTCAGCTTGTATTTTTCTGTTCTTTTGTTTAATAAAACCATTTCTATAGGAAAAAGTGTATTTTCGAACTCTTACCGATTGATAGTTGCTGGTTTCTTTCTTTCTTCCCTTTCTGTGCATTGGGATTATTTTCGACTTCTTCAGTGCCTTATATTTCATTTTTGTGATTACGGTTTCTATTTCATCCTTTGTGACTGTGAGATCCTGTTGTAAGAATATCGTGTTGATCAAGCTTTTACTTGTAATAAAAGGTAAAAAAAATCACGGATTGTATGCAAAATCGCAAGTATGAAGAGGAACGATTAAAATGAGACAATCTCAACAAATAAGGTCGTCAGTAAAAAATTTTCGCGCTTTCCTAAGAAACCAAAACATGGCAAAATATTGAAAATTTGTTTCAACGAACTGTCTGTTCTGATAATTTTTCTTTTCAATCTCAACTTGGGTACAAAATTTTGGCTGTAGTTATTTGCAAAAAAATTTTTGCAATTCTGTTGTGAAATGTTATCATTTCGTACACGTTACATGGTATTGAAAGCGGCATGTTTTCTGCACGTACGATTACTCATGTTATTTGATCATATTTCGTAATCTTATCTTTCTCGAGACGACTTTATCTGCACATTTCAGCACTACTGGCGAGTTATTTTCATTTCAGCTTTATCCAGATTGCGTAAATTTTGTTAAAATATTCGTTATTTACCGAATTTCAGATTTGCAAAAAATAGTGTTCTTTACACGTACTTCAATAGGCTTGTTTCCATGGCTCGAATGGAAAAGTAGCCTATTTAAGTACTAGTATCGAAAATAACTATTATTTGCAATTTAGTTTGCGTATAAATAAACTCGTATTCTTATAAAAAGTATTATTATTATTTAAAAAAAGTGAAAATGTAGCATTAAATTTTTTTGTAAAAATATTTACTTATTTTTGTCGTGGTTCGGATTCCACGTTAATCAGTAGCTGCTCCGTTTGGTTTATTCGACGAATAACTGTTAGACTTGTAATTTTATCTTGCAGGTTTATCTCAATCGTTAGTTGAACCGACTGTATTTCCAATATTTGATAACTATTGCGTCTTTTGTAAGATTTGAAAGTGGGTCACCCCTATGCGGTCGGTCAAAAAGATTATCATCAAATACGAAAAAATGAATGCGAATTAAACTTTCAGTTTTGTTTAATCACGAAGGGTGATGAAGAGATAAAAATGAACGGTGAAGAGTAGTGATGAAGTGAAGACGTGCTAAAATGTTTAAGGGTAGCTACATACAACCGACAACAACTATTGAATCAAAAATTCGTTTAAAAAAAAATCGGTGGTCGTAATTTCAAGCAAGTGCATTTTCCGGAAGTGGAATTGAAACGGTGCATATTAAATTAACCTTTCGGAAAAGATGAGACTTGTGCGGTCGGTAGTGCGTTTAATTGCTTCTAGATAGGAAATTTTCGAGACCGAAACCGACACCGCAATGTGTTTTTACGGTATTAAGTCATCATCTTATCTTTTGTATTTTAAAAATTAAATCAATTAAGAGAAAAACGCGGCAGGTTTAGAAAGGAAAATAAAGCGTTGGTACATACAGTTTTATAGGTCAAAATGTGTCGTCCTTATAATACCTTGAAAGTAGATAATTAAAATAATTTTTTGAAAATTTCTACTATTTAAAGGGTTGAATTTCGAGAATCGAGATAGAATCTGTGGTGTAATACAACCCTACAAAGGGTAACTAATATGGTTTTTGCGGTCCCTTCACCACTATTCAAATAGATAAGGGTTGATTCAAAGCTCCTTCTAATTATATTATATCAGTGGGGTCATATATCAAACCCAATACTCTAGAATTAACTATGGCACGTACAGATACCACTAACTTCTCTAATTCTATAATCGTTCTCAAAAGTTAAAATCTCTGATTACTTAAAATTCAAATGATACTATTTTTCAGCTTGTAAAAAATACGTATCCTGATATTAAATTGCCTTCCCCTGTTAGAAAATAAATCTTGGACATAAAATTTTCCTTATTACTCACCAATGCTAATTTTAAGCCAAGATTTTGAATATATTATTATTTAATATTTATGCTTACGAAATTCGAATGTGCAAAGCAATATTACGAAAAGGTACAGAATACTATCGATGGTTTTATTGCAAACTGTTGTTACTATTTAATTATTCAAAAAATTTAAAATTAAAATTTCATTTTCAGTCTGGTGTCAAGAAATATTTACAATAAAATCTTTATGTATCAATCATAATTTTATTCTTTTGTATTATAATTCCGAACATTCTTCAAATGGTTATTGTTTCAACAAAAAATTTTAAAATTATATAAAATTTTACAAAATACTATTAGAACAGTTTTTTTAAGTTCAGAGAATAACAACCTTTAGAATAAATATGACGGGTTGGTACAGTTATTGTTAAACTTTCGAAAGAAATCATAATAAACATGTTTTGCATGCAGTTCGGTTAGATTTAGGTTATCATTTCTTGTTATCGCGTTGTGCGTCATTATTTAAAGTAGATTCTTAATTTATAATCAAAAATAGCCAAGGTATAGTTTAGAAAAACCAATTATTTATAAAACACTAGGAGCAGTCAGGACCGCATTTAGAAGTGATTCTCGACAAATCAAAAACTAAACTGCAAATTCTAGGTAATTAGGGTCTATCTGTGAGCTTAGGATTTTTAACCCTGAGATCTCAAAATCCTGGGATTTCATACAGTTTCATTAACTCAAAATCTTGTAATCAAACAAAATATTAACAGATAGTAGCGCCAAAATTTGAATTTGGAGAAATTAGAAAAATTAATTAAAAAATTTTTTAAATAATTTTGGAAATTTTTAAAAATGCAAAAAAAGACAAAAACATAGTTAACCTGAATTATAAATTGAAAAGAAAATATAGTTGAGGTGATAGGCCAATGAAAGTCTAACCAGTAGGCACCTTTTTCACAATATATTACCAACGTAAGCATTCAAAAAAGCAGAGTCGCATTCAGCAACATCGTCGAATGAAAAAAATAGCATACAAAAATTATAATTTCAACAACTTACTGGATGACCTGAGGTTTCGATCTTATTGGAATTGATCTCCTCAGACCCAGATTGATAAAGAAAGTACAAAATCTACTCACCACCTTTTGCAACCGACTCCGACGCTCGAATGACCCTAACCTTAAAAATGTCACGTGGTCACACTTTCTCGCAAATACATTTATCATTATTTATTACATATTTAATATAATATTTAATTTATTTAGTAATTATTACCAATAAAAGCAATGTGTTACTATCAATAACTACTAGAATTATTAGGAACAACGGCGTGAAACAAGTAGTTGAGAGGTCCATGTGCAAAGTTTTTGACAGGGGTCTTTTTGGTTTTTGGGTCAATAAAAAATACAGTAACATTTTAGATAAATTATTCTTTTTTCTTCTAACCACAGTAAAAATACACATTTGGTTACTTAAGATATTCACCAAATGTTTAACGGTGTGGGGGTAGTACTCCAACCCGGTGACAAAATTAAAAATTTTGAACCGCAGATCTTGTATATACCAGGTGTTTATTTTAAAATTTCCAACAATAAATATCTCAAAAACAAAACGTCAGATGAAAAAATGTTTTGGACGAAAGTTATATAATGATGAGAGAGAAAGAATATGGTATAATTATTTTTTAAATTAGTTAATTTTTTAAGGTCATTTGAAGGTCAACTTCGTTTTTCAAGAGAACCTTATATTTTTTCAGAAGATTCAAAATATGAATAAATAAACAATTTTTTTAAAAAACTTTTTTTTCTGAGACTACGAGTAAAATACGTTGAAACAAAATAGAAACATTTAATGGAATTTAAGAACTTTTTTAAGTCTGAAGCCTTTTATTATTATTACAAAAATTTGTTTACTATTTATATTAATACGTAGCCTGCTAAAATTTAAAAAATAAATTTTGATTAAATATGGTTAGTTAATTAAAATGTTTTTATTTTGATATTATTGAAATTTTATTAAAAATTTTGATGTCGGATAACAGAATTTTTCAAACAAAAGTTTTCATTTTTTCACCCTAAATCTGAATTTGCTAAAAAAAATTATAAAGTGCTATTTAAATAACCGAAGTTGACCTTTAAATGACCTTGGAAAAGTCAATTAATTGAAAAAATAATTATAGCATATTCTTTTCCTCTCGCTATTATAGTACAACTTTTGTCCGAAACATTTTTTCATCCCACATTTGGTTTTCGAGATATTAATTGCTGGAAGTTTTCAAATGAACACCCGGTATACAAAACCTACGCGAAATGCTACAAAAATTAAGTAAAACTCTTTCCATTAGAATGATTTCATATGTTTTGTGGTAGAATTCGACATCTTTCAAATTGATTTTTGAGGTTATTAATTGATATATCAAGTTCAACCTCACCTTATATATTACCTTCTTACTTTGTCACTGGTTTTACATTTAGGAGAGAAACTTTGGTTTTATAAAAACACTGTTTTATTATTCTCATTTACAATTCATTCTTTTTGTTCCTCAGGAGTAGTGAATTATAAATAATTGCCTGTCCTGGCACACCAATATATGATATCTTACGCTATATAAACCCTCTTATATGGTATATAAGAGTGTGTTTTACAGACTTATCCGTTTCTCGCATCCTACTCTCCGAGCCTGTCTATCAGTCCAATTATCTTCCCGAAGTCCATTATTTTTCATTGCAAAGCTTTTGCAGGTCTTCCACGTTTTCTTCTAAAGTGCGCCGTCTATTCCATACCCTCTTTGGCCATTCGTGGTTGTTCATTCTTTGAAAGTATCCAAACCACCCAAGTTTCTTAGCTTCCCCTGTATCCATAATTGAACCCTCCGATTTCATCCTTTGTTGGATATCGATATTTCTAATATGATCCAATCTGGATACATCACAACTTCGTCTTAAGAAATCCATTTCCAGGGCTTTCAGCTTACTTTTATTCCCAGCGCTCATAGTTCACACCTCCGACTCATAAGTTGTTATGCTTTCAACGATTGACTTGTATATTATTATTTTGGTCTTTCTAGTAATTTCATCGTTCCACAGGATTGGGTCAGTTTTCCTAGGATTAAGTAGTAATCCGTTTGTAAAGGATCAGCGCAGCACACCTCCTCGTGGCAGGTGTTCATACTGCGAATAATTTGATTGATGGACGCCGCTGGTATGCCTGCAACATGAACCCGAGTGTCGTCAGATTAGATATGAAGACTGCAGCAGTCGAGCAGAGCTTTCGAATGCCCCAGACAGGCTGCTATCCAGTTTTAAACTACACGAACGTCCATTCCATTCAAGTAGTTAATAAGTAATTTCAGTTCTGACAAATTGCATCTGTAGTACGATAGTTTGACAACAGTAGTTTGTGGTTGATTACGTCAAAAGCATCAGTCGAAGAGCGCTAAAACTGTCACTTTGCTGTTATCGATGTTACTGATTATGTCCCTTGAAATATTTTCCAGGGCAGAAGTAGTGCTGAAGCTAGTACGGAATCCTGATTGGATAGTGGTAAAGATCTTATTAAGCTCGAGAAACTGTTGGTAAATGAAATACTCGAGAACTTTGGAAAGAGAGGATAATTCATTGAAACTATTAGCGTTGTTGATTTTGGGGTGCGGAATAATGATGGACTTTTTCCATAGATCCGGGAGCGCAGATCGCCCTAAACAATACGGTAAGGCCAGTTTGAACTTTGTCATTGCCATTGTCAACTTTGTATGAAAAGCGATTCCGACACTTGAATTTTTCCAAAATTTTGGAGTGGATAGAGAAGCTTGGTGCAGAAAAGTTTCGCAAAAAAAAGATTTTTGGTAAACGACCTTAATACAATGTGGTTGATTTCAATGCTAAAACTGAAATTTAGCCAAAACTACAGGCAAAATAAGTTAGGTCTAGCAGATGCATTTGAAACCGTTGTCAACGTTGGTGAGTGGTGCAGAAAACCGTGGTCAGCCAAACTATTACATTATGGCAACTGAGAGCATTTTGTTTCTCCATTCATTTGGTAGCTAAGACACAACATCTGGCCTTATCGACACAGAAAACACCATATTTTTGCTATCGTTCAAAAGTATTTACACATTCCACCACCAAGAGACGCTACAGGATACCACAGGTTCAGAAAGTATTACTGTAAGTCCAGGCATGCAATTCTATTTGTGTTTATGACGATACGTTACACTTCCTTTTACAAATTCCCATTTTGATTTTTTATCTTTCTATTGATCCATTAACTTTCTTGTGCGGTGATTTGGCGATTAGAAATCGACAAAAACGTACACTTTTTGAAATCTTATGTTCACAAACTCCAATTGGCGTTTGAAAATAGACATCCAGTATATGAAATAATTAATATTGAATAATAATTTAAAACTTACTGCCTGATTTGATTATCATTATATAATGACGAAAAATAACTAGCCAGCCACAACTTTTCAAACTAGTAGGGTAGCTGATAAACAATTGGGAATAATTAACTGAAATTCAATTTTAATTTCTCGAATTTTTTAGTTTATTTTGTAAGTATTAAACACATTTTTAAAGGTGCAGTATTTGAAGTGACATAAATAATAATTTTGAAAATCGATTTTAGATTTTAATTACTATAAGATTTTTTTATTATGAGAATTAAAAATTCATTTATCTAAAGAAAAGCGATATTAAATTTTCATAATTTAAGTTACCACTAAAATTTGTATTTTACCGTAAAGAGAATTGATGAACTTCGCCTAAAGATGAACCATTGTTTCCTTCCTCGGTTCTTGATGGAAATTTGCAGGCACAATAGAGCAGATAAGCCGATCCTGCAAAGAAAGGAAATAAGGAAGTTCTCATTTTGTAAAGAAGAAAAGGTACGCACATCCCTAATTCCTTGTGGTCTGAGCATATTCAAACTGAATATCTAATTAATTTATACAATACAAAACTACCAAATGCCAAAGTTATATATTTTATTAAATTGAAAGTCAAAAATATAACTTTCATTAGTTACAAAACATAAACAATTTAAAGATAAATAATGAAATCCTAATATGTGAAGGTTAAATCGATAAATTTTTATAACCACATAAGTTTTTACTAATAACAAAAGATAAATAAACATTTTTGAATTTATTTGTAACATTTTTTAAATTGTAAATTAACATTGATTTTATAATAAAACATATCATTCCAATAATCTAAGGTAGCTGACAAATCACCAATTTCAAGAGCTTGGGGACATAACTTCGCTCGGGGACACCCGAATGCGGTAGGGTCTCATTTTTATTCTCCCTTATCCGCCACTTGGTTTATTAGATTTTAATTTACTTGTCCGTCATAGTTATAGACTTTCCCTAAAATTGTGTTTAAGCTATTGAGTTTTATCGTCTCATGAGACTATGAAAGAATCTGATATAGCTTTCAACAAATCTCGAATAAATCAGAAAGAGTCACATACTACCACTTTAAAAATAAATATCACCAACATCAACCGTCATAAATAATAATCTTTCAACAAATTTAGGTAATAATAAATTCAAATTATTTTAACCTAAAAGTTTTTATAAATTTATAATTTAATTAGATTAGTTTTTTTGCTTTTATCTATTTTACATGAATTATCCCGTGTTTAAATAAAATCGCGTAAACGGAGATCTGTATTTTTACAAATTCAAAAAATTACTACCAGGAACGCTTACAGATACATCCGAAGTAAAAGTAGCTCTGCCCTTGGCCTCGCGCTGAGCTTGAAAATTGTTTTTGGTACTGCATCAATCTAGAACACATTATAAGATTCGTTTTAAGTGCATTTTGAAAATTACAATCCCCGTAGATGAGTTTTATTGCAAAGAAAGGAATAATGCTAAGCACACAAAAATAAACACCGTGAAGCATGAAAATTATAACTAAGCATTGTACGCAGCAGTACGTTTGAACGCGGCCGATTAAACGCGACCGTTTGAATGTGAGCAATTAATACCGAACAGATGGAAAAAATAGATCGGACCGTGGGTTACAGGTAGTTTTTTATATTTCTTTAAAAGTGACATCGAAAAGGACAATTTTAATACTTCGCGTTTAAACGCTCCTGCGGAGCGTTAAAACGGCCGCGTTGAAAGGGCTTCATTTAGGCTGAGCGTACAGTGGATCCATTTTTAACGAACTGAAAGTCTGACAGAGACCCATAGATGCGAGTAATCGATAATAATAAAGGATAGAATTGTAGTTCGTCAGAATTCGTCCGAAAACGAATCCATTGCACGCGCAGTTTTAAACGGTAGCGTTCAACCGATCGCGTTCAAACTTTCTAGACCGAAGCAGTGTAGCAATAGCTCAGCTATTGACTGGAAACTAACTTGACAAATTTCCAGCAACTTAACATTGCACAATAGCTCCAGTTAAAGAAAAGAGTAACAAAAAACTTATATTATATATTCCAATTGATGACTACAGCAACTTCACTCCTGCGGTGAATTATCGGAGGTTTGCAAGATGTTGGATGACGATTTATTGCTCGTAACAAAAGTTGATTACTATCATGAAACAAAACATCCAGTAGTGTTAATAATACAAAGAATAACTTTAATAACTTCTATTATGGTTTCCGCAATGTTGCGTTATAGTAAAAATAAAAATAAACGTAGAAGTTGATATTACGTAATCGCGAAAAATTCTAATAGTAGCATCCAGACAACAGAAGACGGTCGCGGTTTGGCACTTAAGTGCGTCAAAGCCGAGCACCCCGGTTTGAATCCGGGCAGGATGAGAATTGTATTCTTACCGTCCTCCGCGCCAACACGTTCGGCAAGCGTCAAAACCTCTCAAGAAAACCAAACCAATCATTTAGAGAGAAGTTTGGGGAAAAGAGAGAGGCTTATGTCCAGCAGTAGCTGACATACAAGCTGACTAAAGAAGAAGAAGTAGAATCGTTGCCATTTTTCTTTTTCTCACCTTCAGGTGAGAAACCCAGCTCATCACCCCATCAAGGTAATGTAAAACGATAGGTTGAACATGAAACAAAATACAATAAATTCCGGTTAATTGGGACACCAGTCAATTGAAACAGACGCTTAATTGAGCCAAATCTTGAAGAATAGAAATCAAACTACGGAAATAAGGGGACGATTTGTCATTCGATTTTGACCATTTTTAAAGTGGATTATGAAAGATGAGGGTCTAATTGGCGCATAAAAAATAAAATTTGCGGACTGCTCTCACATTTTGGAAAAAAACGGCTTTAAAAATTTAATTAACAATGCAATTTACTCATTGGCTCTTTTGAACTGTAACCTCGCCCATCGAAATTAAAATAGTAAAGACAGTAAAGATACCAGAATCTCGTTTTTTACAACGAATTATGAAGGATGAGAGTATAATTAACTAATACAAAAATTAAATTTGTGATCGGACAGCAAATTTCGGAAAAAATTCACTTTTTATGTGAATCCGATTCTTGGCACAGTTGCGTTTATCAAAACCCACTTTCCGCTTTCTGCGCCCCGCTCCGCTCCGGGTGCTACAAGCGGTTTTGATAAGCGCTTTACTTACTAAGAACATCCCCCAAGACAATCCAACTCGAAAAAGTGTGGATGTTGACGCGACGGATATCAGGGAGCGACTGGTATCTCCCCACCACTAGTCACTGTCAACCCAGTGGTGATAGAATGGCCGCTCTAATGGCGTAATAATAATAATAATAATAAATAATAAATGCATTTATTTCATACGAAACATAGCAACCTCGTTGAGGTCTTTACAATTCTTTTTAAGAGGTGGATTACTCCTCATCCTACTTCTACATTTACAAAATTTATTTATAAATTGGGGTGGCACTTAGTCTCGAATACTATTTTTTCCATGTCTTCCTGTCGTTACATTTCTCCTTCCAGTTTTCTATCCCCATCCTCTCCAGATCCTCAGCCACCGCATCCATCCATCTCATTCTGGGTCTACCCCTCTCTCTTTCCTCACTTGGTCGCCATCTTACTATCTTTTTTATTGTACTTTCATTATCCCTTCTTTCTAGATGCCCCAGCCATCTCAGTCTCTGCGCTTTAATAAATTTCACAATATCTTTGCCATCAATCCTCTCCATTAATTCGTAGTTTGTTCTTCTTCTGTATACATTTTCCTCCATCCTTTCAGGTCCTATTATTTTTCTCAGTATCTTTCGTTCAAATACCCTCATCTGGTTCTCTTCTTTCTTAGTCATGCACAACACTTCGGACGCATACGTCACTGCTGGTCTTATCAAACTTTTATACACCTTCATTTTAATATTCATACTTATTTTCGGTTCCTTAACAGCTCCTTGTTTGCGTAGTATGCTCTGTATCCGTTCTGTATTTTGTCCTTGATCTCTTCACTTCCTAAACCAGTGCTGCTTATCTGCACTCCAAGGTATTTAAAAACTTTAACCCGTTCAAAGGCGAAGCCATCAATTTTTAATGTCACCTCCATGTTATCCATCTTTTGTCCGCATTCCATATATTTCGTCTTGTCTTCGTTTATTTTCAGTCCGATCTTGTTAGTTTCCTCATTCATCTTTTTAAACATTTCTTCTAGTTTTCTTCTTGATCTTGCGACTATAACAACATCATCCGCATATGCAATTAGTTGTCCTCTCTAGTAGCGAGCGTTCTCTCGCAATTCATTTCCTTCACCACCCGATCAATCATGACATTGAATAATGTCGCCGACAGTGCATCACCCTGTCTGACTCCGCTGTTATATCGAAACTTTGTGTCTCTCCCTCTCTACTTAGTACTGTTGCACTGGTATTCTTCAATGTTGTTTGTACTAGTCTTATCAGTTTTCGGGGTATTTTCAGGTGGTCCATTATTTCATACAGTTTTGCCCTGTTCACCGTATCAAAGGCTTGTTTAAAATCCACGAAGAGAAGGTGCAATCCAATTCTATGTTCATGGCATTTTTCTTTCAGTTGTTTTAAGACATGGATGGCATCGACTGTAGATCTACCTTGTCTAAATCCGTATTGATAATCACCTATTATGTTTTCGGTGTAACTCTTGAGTCTTTTCAGGATTATTGTGGATAGTATTTTATAAGCAGCTGGTAATAACATTATTCCCCTGTAGTTCCTGCAATGTTCTGCGTCTCCTTTCTTGAATATTGGGACTATTCTACCCGTTTTCCACTCATCCGGCAGTTCTTCTAGCTTCCATATTTTCAAGATTAACTCGCATACTCTGTTCTTCAGTTGATTTCCCCAATTTTTCCATAGTTCGCCGGGCAGTTCGTCTCTTCCGGGTGCCTTCCCCTTTTTGATTGTCGCTATTACATCTAATATCTCTTCGTGGGATGGATCTTGTATAACTTGTTCTTCTTCATTCCTTTTTACAAATACATATGTCTGTTGTCCTTCATCATCTCCATTCAGCAAACTTTGGAAATGCTTCCTCCATACCTCCTTTCTGTCTTCCACTTTCTCTACCGTTCCGCCCTCTGCGTCTTTTACTACTCTCCTATGTGCTAGGGTTTTGTTTCTATATTCCTTGATGTTCATGAAAAAGTCTTTTGTATTATTCATTCTGTTATTGTTCTCCATTTCGTCCAATTTTTCGTTCAGCCACGTGGTTTTCTTTTTTTTAAACATACTTCTAGCTAGTTTTCTCTTTTCTTTGTATGTACTTAGGTCTTCTTCATTTTCTGTTCTTAGCCATATTTCTCTCGTTTTTCTCTTCTGCTCGGTGTAGTTGCACATTCTTCATCGTACCAGGCTTTATCTTTTCTTCCTTCTCTGTATCCTATAACTTTCTTTGCGCATTCTTCAACAGTGGTCTTTATAATTTTCCATTCTTCATTAATATCCTCTTTTCCTATTGCATTACGTGTTTCATCATCAGTTTCCTTCTCATATCTTTCCCTTACTTGTACATTATTTAGTCTTTCTGTCGCCCATCTCTGTATCTTATGTTTTCTTGTTGTGTTAGTTATAAATTTTTTCCTGGTTTCGGCTATCACCAATAAATGGTCTGTATCTGCGTCTGCTCCTCTATAAGATCTCACATCTCTTATGAATGTCGCGTTTTGTTTTGTTATTAGCACATGGTCGATCTGGTTTCCATGTTCACAGGCCACCCCCGGTCTCATCCACGTTACCTTATGTAATGTCTTGTGCCTAAACTTAGTGCTGCTTACAACCAGGTTCATTGCCGCCGCTAAATTGCACATCCTGCCTCCATTATCATTTGTCTCTTCATGGATGGTGTACTTCCCACATACATCATTAAGGTAATCTTCTTTCCCCACCTTAGCATTAAAGTCCCCCATCACCATCAGCGTGTCGTGTTTAGGTATCACTTCTATTAAATCCTCTAGAGATTCATAAAATGCTTCTTTTTCATTTTCTTCTTTTTCTTCTGTCGGTGCGTACACATTTATGATCGATAAGTTTGATGGTTTAGATTTTACTCTCAAGTGCGCCAGTCTTCCGCTTATTGGTCTGAACTGTAATATACTATCTTCCATTTCTCCTTTGACAAAAAAACCGACTCCGTTCTTGCCCTGTTTTTCTTCTCCAGAATACAAAAATACATATTCGCCTGTCTTTATTTCCCCATGTTTCCCCCATCTGGTTTCCTGGACTGCCGCAATATTAACGTTGTATCTCTTGAGTTCTTTAGTTATTTCAATCATTTTGCAGGTTGTAACATTGTTCTTACATTCCAGGTGGCCACTCTTTGGGTTCTCTTTCTTCTTTTTTTCCTTGTGAATTGCCTTGTCGTCTTTTTTGTCTCCTGCATCATACTTGGAGCTTCGGGCTGAGACGTTCCCTCCACTCCGATCCGCTCACTTAGTTTTTTGCTATGTGTCGTGTTTCCATTATTGTTATTCGCTCACCATCCATGTCGGCCTTCAGCTTCAGACATCCTTCCTGCTTATCCCATATGTATGTTTTTCCCGTTTGTGCATCCTCTGGTAACCAACCTTCACCCTTTCTCCGTTTTTAATTTCCTCCTTGGCTATATTCCATATTTTATTTTGAATTTCCTTCTCTTGACCTGTCAAGTCGCTCTCTATGTGTATTTTGGAACCCTTTAGTTTGTTCTTGCTAGCCATTACCGTTGTTTTTTGCTTATAATCCCTTAGCTTTGCTACCACCACTCGATTTTCTTCTGTTCTTCCCACCTTAAACGCATCTATCACGTTCACCTGTGTTTGTATTTCTCTGTTCAGGAATTCTTCGACTTTGTTACATGTAATTGGTCCAGCATCCGGGAAATTCCTAATAACTATGTTGCACATCTTTCTCTCTTTTTCGTTTCTTTCCAATTGTGTTTCGAGTTTCTCTATTCGATTTTCCTGCTCCTTTGTGGTTTTCACAAGTTCTTCGATTTCACCTTTTAATGCTTGCCTCTCCTCACTCCATTTTGCTTCGAGAACATCTAGTTTATCCTTTATATCCCTCACATCTTTATTGTTCTTCTTAATTTCCTGGTTGGTTTCCATTACCATACCTGTAAGGTTTCTTAACATGTTCTTCATCTCTTCCATCTCGTTCTGTTCTTTACGAGGCTCCTGTTTTGTGTTAGTGTTATCCTTTATTGGTGATCTAATGGTTTTTTTACTTCTCTGGCCCACCTTTATCAGTTCTTCGGTTTCTTCTTCTTGTTCTCTTAGTGTACTCTGTTATGGATGGTTGTGAGTTTGATCTTGTTCTTCCCTCTGTTGCCTTACTCATCTATGATCGTTTTGTTAGGTTTCTCTTCGATGTAAATTATTACTTCTAATTTCCAATTCTCACGTATTAGTTTTTTATTCGCGTAATGCACAAGCACCCGGCTCAACGCCTCGGAGGTACCTATGTTATAGAAACTTTATTTAAAGGCGTTTTTGTTTATGTTCACGTTTGTGTTGATGGTTTCTCTTCGGTGTGTTTCAACAATTCCCCAGATATTCGCGATTGGTATTATTCGGAACTGTCAACCAGGGTTAACCTAAAAGTACACGTATTTTGTTTGTTTTATTCCAATAACTAATGTATAATCCTGTACACCAACGCTGCTTCCAGCTTCAGGTTTTTCAATGTTCGTCTCTGTCGCCTCGAAATCCAAAATCACTCTCCTTTTCCTGTAAATTCCCAATACCAAATCACTGCCCTACAAGTACAATTCCAGCGGTTCTCAACCTCCTAATGGCGTAATGCCTCGCAATAACACACTTACATGAGGTATTTCTTATGGGAAAATTGTAATTTTTAAATTTGAATTGTGGCCTTATTAGAAGTCCCACTAAATTCATCCTCGCCTTAAACGATTTGTATTTTTATGTTCTTTCGTTTGGTTGAGCCATTTTTATAGAAAAAGTGTATTTTTGAAAACGGGTTTCTTACCTCGATCTGGAAATAATGTCGAATTACTTCGCTTAATTTCAATCCTTGCAAAATGCTTCAATATGTAACGTTTTAAACAATTAGCATTGAAATTCGATACATTCAATCGACACGATAGGGCGGACTAATGTAAACGTAGCTTTAGTACAAAATTAATTTTAAAGTGAATTAAAGGTAAGTTTATTTTGATTTATACATACATATTTTCTATGTGGGACTGTTTTTATGCGGTTCCTATTTACCGTATAAAAAACTGTTTTTAAATGAGTTGCAAAACAATATATTTTATAGCTACTTATTATGAAGTTTTAGGATACCTTTTTATGAAATTTCCATCAGTCTTATTTATAATTCTCAATTCTTGGTTAACACTTATCCGGTGACGTATGTGTAAAATTTCCGCAATTAAATATTTTTCTGATGTAAGCTTTTACATGAGCGACGCATAGTTCTCGAAAACATGTATAGTCTCTTTGGAACAATCCTTCTTTCTAGCTATTGCATAGTAGAAATGCTTTTGTATCTCTTCGATACGCCATAGGCCTTGGTAGGGTGAAAAATGAAAAATTTATTACATGCCACCAATGTATGTACGTTAAGCCAGAATTTTCAAAATTTGACGAATTTAAAACTTTTAGAATTGCACTTGCCGGAGGTAAACAATTGTATGAAAAAGTTATTAAAAAATTTAGAACTTTGTGAATATGTTCAATTTTAGTAAACATCCATTGAAAAAATTGTTAAATTAAATATTAAAAAGGGTGCTTTAGGGGGTAATTTAAAAATATATTGCATTAAAAATTTGAAAATAAGTTTAGTTTGAGGTTATAAATATTGCAAATATAGTTAAGAAAAGTAAAACTTGAAAAAGGGTGGGTTCTAGGGGAAAACCAAAAACAAATTGAACTAAAAATCTAGTAACTTAGAAATGCCATTAATTTTTGATTAGAAAAATAATTAAAAAATTTTAATTTGCAATGGTTGGTAAGCGGGATTGTTTCTAAAAAATACTGAAAGACTAAAAAAATTTAATTGTGTAAATTTCACACATGGATCGCGTATGTTGGAAAAACTAACGTGACCAGTGAGGTGTTAATATTGAAATCCTATTTATAAAGATCGGAAGGTTTAACATTACACATTTCCAACTTTCCTCCCATTGTCATTTACTTTGGCTTCTTTTGATTACCTCAATTCATTTTCGTACTAAGTTTGTTACAGTTCAGTGGCTCTGACCTCAAATGTTTGTCTTGGTATCCTGGTGTTGCATTCAAGAAACCTTCTCTTCATAATACATTAAGCAAATCCAGTAACACCTCTTACGCTGAATTCCCTTACAATGTAAATAAGGACATACAGTAAATAGCAGCGCCAAAATTTGAATTTGGAAAAATTAAAACAAAAATTTTTTTTAATTACCTATTTTAAATTAGTTTAAAAAATTATTTAAAATTTTTTGTTTTAATTAATTTTGTAATTTCTCCAAATTCAAATTTTGGCGCTGCTATTTATTATTTCGTCAGAGGTGAAACTATTTTTTTTAAATGTGATATCCTGTTATTGGACATTTTTAAACTTTCTCACACGTACATACAGGGTGTCCCCGTGACCGTGGAGAACCTCTTAGGTGGTGATAGAAGACACTTTTCTAAGACATATTTTTAAATAAAATTTTTGTCCAAGTCCAAACCCTTGGGAGGTACCTCACTTTAAAGCAATTTTTCAATTTATGATTTCAAGCGGCCATTGCACCGATATTTTTGATTTTTTGGGTTTAATGGATTAGAGCTTTTCTATAGAGCATTTGAATATCTACAAATTATGTTATAACCCCTTATCGCCTAGAATCAACAGATTTCGAGTTATGAATTAAATTAAGGAAAAAATGTCAAAAAATTCCGAATTTTATTTTTTTTACTTTTCTTGCCAACCCCGTATCTTTTAAACGAAACGTCTTAGAAAAAAACTAACGGCCCAAACCGGATAGGAAATTTAACGGGCTACAACGTTGGTCTAATAATTTTTTTTGGGAAACCAACCGTTTTCACATAAATTACGAAAATAATGAACAAGGTGTAGGTTAAAAAAACTAAATAAATTCACAAAATTCTAAAAATCTCAATTTGACTTGCAGCATGTGTTTTAATGTCAAAACGCATTGTAGCCTTTGACGTTTGAGTGACATTGTTAAAAAGCGCATTTATTTATCTGCAAGTGGCGATTGAGATAAAGAGACGGCAATTACTACCAACAAATTTCAAAATAAATTATTATTAAAACTTATCAACGAAATTTAACAAATTTGAAACATAAAAAAGTGGTTATGCAAATTATTAAAGAAATTTTGAATTTATTTTATTGTGAAAATTTAATTTTAATTAAAAATTGGGGAGCTTTAAAGGGATATTTAAGTTACTGCGTTTGATTGAAAGACAAATTCGATCAAGACAAGACAAAGAATTTCAATCAATCCTCTTAAATTGGAGCCACTAAGTGAGATAAAGCCGGGAAATTAAAAAAATAAAAATCACGTGGTAAGTTTATCGGTCTGATACTAAAAATTACTTTTAAACAGTAGCAATAAAAATAGAATCATAGCAATATATTAAATAAGAACGCTGCCAAATTTACAAAAGGAAAATTTAAAATAAAAGCATTTGTCTACGTCTTATCTGCAGGTTTTTTGGAATGAAAAAGAACTCTATGTTCCTAATCATCTCATTTATGATAACCTGAAGATAAACGAGGTGAAAAGTGAAATATCATGCTTCTATATGGTGGAATATATTAGTTCATCGAAATAATCTGGTTGTAAGCATACTTGCTGAAAGTTATCAAAGAATACTTAACGGATTTAAACTTTTTGCACTTAATTCTTTATAATTGACAAAAAGTTCATTTTCTATCTTTCAATAATTATTAAATTCAGTTTCACTTTTTTGGAACGGCACTAAAGTCCATCCTCAGGCGACCGGCCATTTAGTGCCGCTCATCGCCCGTGGTAATGGTATGTTAATTATATAAAACTGAAGCTCGTTATTTACTCGGAGGGGGGGGATCTTCAATCTTGCTTATAACGGCATAACAGCTAGCGCCGGTCCTGGTTATAAGGTTGGGCACAGGAAATAAACAGGACAATTCGGCAAATTTGCTATAAATAAAATTAAAGAACGTTTCAATATTTGCGATTTGATGAGAGTAACTAATTTATATTGACCGAGTATCACATATTTACTAATTGATATTAATTCATATAACAAATGATCAAAATTTTTCATGTAATAATAAAAACGTAAAATAATTGCACCGTAAATGAAAGGTTTTTAAAACAGGTTTATACATTATCGAGTGACACTTACGCGATGTATCGCTACTACATAGTTGATTTATTAATCAACATGACAAATAGATTTAATGCGGCTGATAGATTACGTTATCGTTTTAGCACTTGCAAACCTGTATAATTCTCAGTGACTTTCTTACTACATCTCACCTGAAAATATCAGCAACAGGTTTTCTATAAAATTTGCTTCTATTAATTGACTTAACTCGGAGATGGCTATATATCAAATTTCTGAAGGGGGGCCCGAATAATAAAAATATTGGTTTAAGGTTTTGGGGGTTAAGGAGATTCTTCCTTATGACTGTCCTTGATACCTTATGACTGTCGCTTTTAACAATTACCATTTTTTTAGAAATTGCGGTAAGTGAGCGCTCTTCTAAATTGCATTCTGCCTAGCGCCGGCCCTGATTGCCACAAAAGAAAATCTTGTGATCAGAACGGGAAGAAAATGGCTACGTACAATTTTTAAAAGAATAAAATGGATACAAAATTACTGGAGACTAAGGACAATTATTAACTATCTTGAAATTTTGGAAAACCGATAATTGTCTAGAAAAACTACAACAATTTCGAAAATATTAAACAAAAAGCAATTAAATGAATTTTAGTTGAGCATAGATTTATTTCTTGACAAACAATTAAAATAAAAATAATTATCCTAATATCTACATTCACATTTACTAGCTAACGATGATTACGACTTGGTTAGTGAATTGCCATTGTCACATTGACCAATGGGAAACTCTTACCGCTGACAACCGCACATCTGAGCCCTTTTAACGGACATTCCACAAATTAAACTCTACACTGCTAATATATATTCAAGAACTGTAATAATAAAATTTTAAAACCAATTTTTTTTGCTAAGTTGAACACTTTGATTACACTTTCAAAAGTCTAAGAATCTGCATATTTCCTTAGGCTACTAGAAATTTTAAATCAATAAATTTAAATAATTAATTTATCAACTATACAATTTGATGTATTACAAAAATATAATTAAAATGTAATTTAATTTAATTATTATTATACAGGAGATTGAAAATGTTTGCAATTTACAAGAACAGTGTAGAATATAATTCACGAATCAATAGCTACGTAATTGCTGTATTCACAAATAACTAATGTACGTAAATTTGTTACAAGAAGATGTAATAACGCCGAATACTTCTTGCTGTAACAATGGTGGCTTCACGTTAACGATTTTCTAGGTTTGCCAAATACATTTTATATACTATTCGTATAAATAAAATTTTTTAATTTTTTTCAAAAGCACTTTAAAATTTACAAATTAATTAGAAAATTACGTAAATACAACAAAAAGGTAGTTTTCCAAGTTTTCCAAAATTTATTGATGTAAAAAATACGCAGGAGTCACCTTTTACGATGAAGTTATCAAAGATTTTTAAATAAAAAAAGTACTTTTTTTGTTAATTTATGACTCGTAGGAGGGAATTATTAATACCGCAATTTTGAATGGAAATGATTTAAATAATAATGAACAGCGGAATAGCAATTAGGGTTAGTACTATCTTAAGTTGATGTTAAACAAAAAAAGTGTTGTCTACAACATTCACATATTTTTCTCTATTCCCTTCAAAGCACAGTTGGAAAAACTTTGAATAAGCCTGTCCCCTTCTCATAAACCATTATTCCTTGACAATGGGCATTGTATGATTATAAAAATATGAATTTGGTAGGTAATTATATGGAATGATACACCTGATGCCTTAAGCTATTGTCCTATTTCAAATATGCACAATTACTGCTACAATATTAATTTAAAAAATATTATTTATAAAAATAATGGTATTTATTTATTTATTGAAAACAACAATTTTCAGTTAGTATAGATTGAATTTCACTTCAGTCTACAGTGCGATAGGTTTGATTTCAACCTTCTATGAATTATTTGGGCCGTGGTTTGGATTCCACGTTACTCTGTACGTCTTTTAGTTTGTTCTGTTTAGTCAAAGCTACTTGCAATTCGATCTTGATCGATAGTTAAATGGCTGAATACTAATTAAGAGTTGTTTTGGCCATATTTACCTTGGTGTTACCACATTGCCTATCAGGGAAGACGGTCAAAATAAAGTTGTTACTTCGTCATTTTGTCTGTGAATAATTTTTGAATTCGCCATGAAATCATCTGCATTTAATTATCTGGGAACGGTCAGAAAACCCAACCTGCAAATTTCAAAATTTTTAGAAGCAAATATGAAAGATAATAATGCAATTTACGCATAAAAAATAAAATTTGCGGTCGGTCCACAAATTTTGAAAAAAATGGTTTAAAAATGAATTTAAAATGCAATTTTCTTATTGCCTCTTTTCAAACCGTAACTCCAACCATCGCCAATTAAAAGTTAAATTTTAGAGTATTTTATATTTATAATATACCTAATTGCAATAATATTAAAAAAAAACATCCCTGGGCCCGACAAAACTGGAAATTATGGAATTTAAACCGCTGGCAAAGCTCATTAAAAATGTTTGCGAGCCAAAACTAATCTAGAAAATAATAAATTTTTAAGCCACGCGGCCCAAGAAGAGGTTAAACTAATTGAAAACATCCCTGGGAGCGATAAAACTTGAAATTATAGATGCTTAAGGCACATTACCCTAAAGTCGATTGGTAGTTCGTCGAGCAGTAAGTGTTCAGGATTCAGTCAGGATGCACGGACCGGCATCAAAGTGAAGCTATTTCTATAGAAAAAAGTGTACTTTTAAGTTTGATTTATCTTATTGTTAGTTATATTTATTTCCATGAGTATGACAAGACATAGGAAGCGTACTTTTTGCTGGTGAATAAAAGTTAAATGGCCGCTAAGTTTTAGAGTATTGAGTTTAATTTTTATGTTACTTTGAATAGTTTTAAACATTTCTTTATTTATTATTTAGTATTAAAAATTGTCGTGAGTGTAGCAATATTTTTTTCAATTTGTGTTAATGAAAATGTAAGGACTAAGTTTTAAGTAATATTTAAAGTTAATCTTTCAATTATTAGTACCGTAATTACTCTTGGTGACAGTTAAGATACCCGATCTGGATTTTACGATTTAAAAGCGAATTATGAAAGACGAGTCTAATTAGAAGATTAAAAACAAAATTTGTAGTCGGTTCACAAATTTGGTTAAAACGGTTTAAAATTTCTTATCTTCTTAAAACCCCTTTGCTTCTAAAAACGAAAAAACTAAAATTTCTTTGCACAATAGAAAAATTTTTTTTCAAATAGTGCATATTTTGAAAGATTTTGAAGTTAAAGCAAATTTTTGAAAGACGAGGATCTAATTAAAGATTAAAATTTTGTGGCCCAAAATTTTAGAAATACACTTAGGTTAATTCGAGATTTTCTGGTTGCGTTTTTAAAAATTCTTCGTTCGTCTTCCCTGGTTGCGGCCTTTTAAACAAACTCTACTATAGAAATATTAGATTCCTCCCAAATTAGATGTTGACTGAAGATAGAAGGAGCGAAACTGGCATGCATCTAGCAAATGAGATACATTTTAATGTAAGAATATAAAATTATAATCACCTCCTTCTTGAATTGATTTTGTTTCTAGATGCGCCTAGATACCTTACTAGAATAATAAAAGAAACACAAAATCTGCTATTTTCAAAATTAATTTTAAATTTCTAGATATATCAATTTGGGAAAAGATGAGGAGACCCATATAGCCTACCCTTAAGTTCGGTAGTTAACAAAATTTATCAATTTTAATAATTATTGATTATTTATAAAATGAAAAATTATTAATAGAAATATTTTAATTTCTACGCCATCAAACAAGGTGCTTTTCACGCTTCTGCATCCACGCACAAAGTTGACTTTTCTGTAAAATGGCAAAGTAGCCAAAGGACGAGTGAAAAAGTAATGTGATATTCTAAACCCGTTAGACATATCCAATATTGTAATTATTTATTAGACACCAGTTGCGTATTTAAATCAGAGAACCGTCGGATGTATTAAATAACATAGTACTGTATCCAGAATCCATTACTGGAACTTTTAATATATTAATCTTATTTAATAAGGAGGATTTTATGTTACAAATTCAATACAAAATCATTTAATATTTTAAAATTTTCACGCTCAAGTAGATTTAATTTGCTTTATTTTTAAAACTTGGGGGAGTGTAGCCATAGAACTCCCCACAGATCAGCCACTGATTATCATTAAGTCATTCATTTGCTATTAATTTATGAATTTTTTGATATTTATTTTTCTATAAAAAGGTTTACCTAAGGAATTTTCCTTTTTAAATTTGTTTATTGTGCCTCTACTGATAATCTAAACCTATGACCATCGGTGCTATCTACATAATATTACCATCGCACATAGGTGGATTTTAAGTAATTAGGCGGCCAAAAATATTTTTTTGTTTTATCAAATTCGGAATAGGATATTTCATTAAAATAGAAGATTATCTTACCAAATAAAGCAATTTTTAATGATATAAAAATAATTAGGAACCTAAATTTTTTTTTTGTAATTTTCATTTACAATATACAAATTTTAATATAGGTATTTACAGCTTAGCCTACAATATTTACAAACTAAACCGAAACTAAAGTAATAAATTTTCATTGAATGATGTGTTTTCTTGGTCAGAGAGTTCGGGATCTGTTTCTACATTTGGTTCAGCTGGCAATAGCAACGAAATTGTTTCCGATAGAAATGGCTTACGTGGGCTTTTTTTGATTGGCCTCATGCTGCTCAGTAGTGGATCAGAAGTTAATAGCAACCTATGATATATATCAAAGTTACATGTTTCTCGTGAAAATTTTCTGGCAAAATTTAGTCTGTAGGACCTAAAATGCTTATTACGTGCCTCTGACGCTTCTTCCGACAACTGTCCGATTGGAAGCAGAGAGGTTTTTATGATGCTGGCTCCATGTATGAGGATTTTATGCATAGTTGGTGTCATGGGGTGCCATCCATAGAGCTCAACGTACAACTTCGCAGTCTCTAGCGCAAAAACAAAATTTTCGATCTTTTGAACCCAAGTTACCAGACTACTACCTTAAATATATTCGAAAAATATTTTTTCGGAAACTTGCGGGATTCTGCGGCAGATTTTCTTAAATATGTAATGTCAATTACATAACATATTCAATAAAAAATTAACCAAGACGGGGACAAATAGGGATGGGTCATAAAAATACCAATTTGTTCTTAGAATCGTGATGACTTTGTATTGAAAACGTCAAAGGTTTGATTTGTGAAAAAAAAAGGAAAACTATGTCAAAATAAAAAAAAATATATAGCGTCTGAAGGATACATACCTGTATTTCCAGAATCCATCACTGTCACTGGTGTTTTATACGTCAAAACAAAAATATTGGCTTTGAAAATTATATCACTTTGGGAGCGCTGAGAACAGATGCGTGATCTAACCCTAACAAACAAATTCCGACTACCTGCACTTAAGCGGGGACCTACGTTCGTGAAAAAAATGGGTGGGTGGTAATTCGCAGAAGTGTTAACTATGCGTAGACGTCAATATTTTGTGCCTACATCATGTTTAAGATTTTGACTTTTGGCCGCCTAATTACTCAATATCCACCTATGTGCATCGATCATAATCCCAAAAAAAAGATTAACTACTGACCATGGGTGCAGGATACATACGTCCAATTCTTTTTATTTCGTGTTTTGTTTTTTGAGATTATCGCATATCGCAACATATGGGCATACTTATCCCCCCAAAATGACTCCGATTGTATCCCTGAAGCCCTTAGTGATAAAAATAATGTTTTTACGGCGGTTTTAAAATTTAAATCAATTTGAGTTTGAAATAAGTTTTAAATTTATTTATTTTATTTTTTTGATTTTTGGAATTTGTCAGTTATCACTAACGCGCATGAATAAATTAACCAGATTCTGAAAATAATCTGGTTGTCATCTCCTCCCATAGGCATTCTTTAAATGCGCCACTTTGCAATAAAACAACGAGATAGTCTAAATGGCAACGTCGTTTTTTAATAAAATGTATCACAAGAGGGCGAATAGCGCTCCACGTTGGGCGTCAGTGTTACATTTTTTCTTTCCATACCTAACCAAAAAGTTGAAATATGAGCAGAGATATTTCCATTCTTCTTCAAAAGATGCCATTCAGGAACGAGTAAAATAACACAAATCAACAAAAATGAAATTACAATTTCCAGAATATGAGAAAGTACGAAACGCTCAATATTTAACATTAAATGCAAATAAAATAGAAAGTTGAAGACTTGAATCCCAATATTCGAATAACTTTCGTTATTCTATCGGAAAAGTAACCGAAAAGATTTATCATTCGTAACAAAAGTTTCGTATCGTTTTAAGCTTACACAATGATGAACGATGTAATTATGACAAATATTTGCAATTTGGCTGTAGTTTTTCTGTATCAAGATCCATCTAATAGTACAATTTTGTCGATTCCACAGTTCAGCCATCCTTAGTTGTGATCTCTAAAACCAGAAAACGTACAAACACACTTATTAACAAAATCAAAATACATTTAATCACGACACCATGAAAAATCTCCAGCATAATCAATCACCTTGACCTTCAAGCAACTGATACCATATTTAATGAATTTATACGAAACCAAAATTGAAACTATTCCATGATATAAATTAATCTAGGTCAGTTTACATTACTTCACAAAGTAAAATTATTTACTCGTGCTTGGCCTTTTAAAACAAAATTAATGAAAATTTCATGTCGATATCGTTTGACCTCTCGCCGTTAAACAGCGCTACCATTTTCAACTAAATCACAGGTTACATGTCAGATGGTATATATATGAAGTTGTAAAGTTTTTTGACAAAGAAAGTTAGGGATGAAACCTGGCAAAGGCAAAATTTCGTCTTCAATTTTAATTATACAGTGTAATACATTTTAAGATAAAATCTTACCTTAATTAATGATGAGCAAAATATGAAAATAAATATATTTATAAATTTGTTAAGAATTGTAATTTGGTTAAAAAATGTAATTAAATTAAAAGATTTTGAAATAATAGAGAATTCAATAAGAGTAATTTAAAAAACACAATATTTGAATGTTTGCCAAGTTTGTTTGATTTTAGAAGAAACATCAAACCGAGTCGAGTTATACAAGCATCGAGTTGATAAATATCCTAGTCACTCTAGGGGGCTGAAGATGATCTGTTTCATGATATAATGTCAGTCTCCTTTGTCTCGCTCGCAGGGCTCGTGATATTAAACACCGTAGGACGAGGATTCCCAATACAATGTATTCATATGTTGGAAAGTGCTTTATGTTCAAAAAGGGCTATAGAAGTAAACTTAATCAAATTTCAAGCTCTATTGACGTATTAGTAGAGATTTACAAGTAATCCAAGCAATTTGCCAAATAACTCTTCTCCTTTTCACATTACAAATTAAACTCTAACTGAAAAACAAAACTGAAAATTTTTAAAACAACAATTCACAAATTTAAAATCTAAACTGCTTATTTCCTTAGGCTACTAGAAATTTTAAATCAATAAATTTAAATAATTAATTTATCAACTATACAAATTGATGTATTACAAAATATAATTAAAATGTAACTTAATTTAATTATTATTATACAGGAGATTGAAAATGTTTGCAATTTACAAGAACAGTGTAGAATATAATTCACGAATCAATAGCTACGTAATTGCTGTATTCACAAATAACTAATGTACGTAAATTTGTTACAAGAAGATGTAATAACGCCGAATACTTCTTGCTGTAACAATGGTGGCTTCACGTTAACGATTTTCTAGGTTTGCCAAATACATTTTATATACTATTCGTATAAATAAAATTTTTAAATTTTTTTCAAAAGCACTTTAAAATTTACAAATTAATTAGAAAATTACGTAAATACAACAAAAAGTTGTAGTAGTTTTCCAAGTTTTCCAAAATTTATTGATGTAAAAGACGCAGGAGTCACCTTTTACGACGAAGTTATCAAAGATTTTTAAATAAAAAAAGTACTTTTTTTGTTAATTTATGACTCGTAGGAGGGAATTATTAATACCGCAATTTTGAATGGAAATGATTTAAATAATAATGAACAGCGGAATAGCAATTAGGGTTAGTACTATCTTAAGTTGATGTTAAACAAAAAAAGTGTTGTCTACAACATTCACATATTTTTCTCTATTCCCTTCAAAGCACAGTTGGAAAAACTTTGAATAAGCCTGTCCTTCTCATAAACCATTATTCCTTGACAATGGGCATTGTATGATTATAAAAATATGAATTTGGTAGGTAATTATATGGAATGATACACCTGATGCCTTAAGCTATTGTCCTATTTCAAATATGCACAATTGCTGCTACAATATTAATTTAAAAAATATTATTTA
Source organism: Lycocerus yunnanus (assembly GCA_036346125.1). Lineage (NCBI taxonomy): Eukaryota > Metazoa > Arthropoda > Insecta > Coleoptera > Cantharidae > Lycocerus > Lycocerus yunnanus. The sequence continues at coordinate 135,779 of JARFIX010000078.1, read as the reverse complement.
TAAAAATAATGGTATTTATTTATTTATTGATAACAACAATTTTCAGTTAGTATAGATTGAATTTCACTTCAGTCTACAATGCGATAGGTTTGATTTCAACCTTCTATGAATTATTTGGGCCGTGGTTTGGATTCCACGTTACTCTTTAGCTCTTTTAGTTTGTTCTGTTTAGTCAAAGCTACTTGCAATTCGATCTTGATCGATAGTTAAATGGCTGAATACTAATTAAAAGTTGTTTTGGCCATATTTACCTTGGTGTTACCATTGTCTTTCAAGGAAAGACGCTCAAAATAAAGTTGTTACTTCGTTTTAGAAAAATTTTTTGAATTCCTCATGAAATCTTCTGCATTTAATTATCTGGGAACGGTCAGAAAACCCAATCTGCAAATTTCAAAATTTTCAGAAGGAAATATGAAAGATAATAATGCAATGTACGCATAAAAAATAAAATTTGCGGTCGGTTCACAAATTTTGAAAAAAATGGTTTAAAAATGAATTTGAAATGCAATTTTCTCAATGTCTCTTTTCAAACCGTAACACCAACCATCGCTAATTAAAAGTTAAATTTTAGAGTGTTTTATATTTATAATATAATTGCAATAATATTAAAAAAAACATCCCTGGACTTGACAAAACTGGAAATTATGGAATTTGAACCGCTGGTAAAGTCATTAAAATGTTTGCGAGCCAAAACTAATCTAGAAAATAATAAATCTTTAAGCCACGCGGCTCAAGAAGAGGTTAAACTAATTGAAAACATCCCTGGGCGCGACAAAACTTGAAATTATAGATGCTTAAGCCACAGGACCCTAAAGTCGATTGGTAGTTCGTCTAGGAGTAAGTGTTCAGGATTCAGTCAGGATGCACGGACTGACATCAAAGTGAAGCTATTTCTAGAGAAAAAAGTGTACTTTTAAGTTCGATTTATCTTATTGTTAGTTATATTTATTTCCATGGGTGTGACAAGACATAGGGAGCGTACTTTTTGCTGGTGAATAAAGTTAAATGGCCGCTAAGTTTTAGAGTATTGAGTTTAATTTTTATGTTACTTTGAATAGTTTTAAACATTTCTTTATTTATTATTTAGTATTAAAAATTGTCGTGAATGTAGCAATATTTTTTTCAACTTGTGATAATGAAAACGTAAGGACTAAGTTTTTAAGTAATATTTTAAAGTTAATCTTTCAATTATTAGTACCGTAATTACTCCTTGGTGACAGTTAAGAAACCCGATCTGGGTTTTTACGATTTTTAAAGCGAATTATGAAAGACGAGGGTCTAATTAGAAGATTAAAAAAGCAAAATTTGTAGTCGGTTCACAAATTTGGTTAAAAAACGGCTCTAAAAATTTCTTATCTTCTTCACTTCTTCTTAACACTTTCTTATAAACAATAAAGCTCAAATATGCAACTGAATAAGAAAAACAACTACGACAAACGCAATGATTGTAACTTTTGCAACCGAATGTACTTGAGAAATAATTCGACGTTTATTGGCTTATTCAAATTATTATCAAATTAGTTGCATATTTTCCGAAATTATTGTTACCTTGGTGAAGCTGTAAAGCGAATTATTATGAAAGATGAGGATCTAATTAACAAATAAAAAAATAAAATTTGTGGTCGGATCACAAATTTTGAAAGAAATACACTTTTATGGTGAATTCGAAATTTTTCGTGGTTGCGTTTGTTAAAACCAACCCTCCGCATCTTTCGCTTCGGTCCCTTCCGCTCCGGGCCTTGCAGGCCGTTTTGACAAACGCTCTACTGACTAGAAATATCCTCTTAGAACTGTTCTACTCGGCAAAGTGTAGATGTTGACTCGACAGATAGAAGGGAGGGAAATCTGGCATGCATCTAGCAAATGCAGATACATTTATAATGTAAAAATATAAAATAATATAATCACCCCCTCCTTCTTGAATTGATTTTGTTTCTAGATGCGCCTAGATACCTTACTAGAAAGAAGAAAAGAAACACAAAATCTGCTATTTTTCAAAAATTAATTTTTAAATTTCTAGGTATATCAATTTTGGAAAAAGATAGAGGGAGACCCACATAGCCTACCCTTAAGTTCGGTAGTTAACAAAATTTATCAATTTTAATAATTATTGGATTATTTATAAAATGAAAAAATTATTAATAGAAATATTTTAATTTCTACAGTCATCACACAAGGTGCCTTTCAAGCTTCTGCATCCACACACAAAGTTGACTTTTTCTTTAAAATGGCAAAGAATAGCTAGAGGACGAGTGAAAAAGTAATGTGATATTCTAAACCCGTTAGACATATCCAATATTGTAATTATTTATTAGACACCAGTTGCGTATTTAAATCAGAGAACCGTCGGATGTATTAAATAACATAGTACTGTATCCAGAATCCATTACTGGAACTTTTAATATATTAATCTTATTTAATAAGGAGGATTTTATGTTACAAATTCAATACAAAATCATTTAATATTTTAAAATTTTCACGATCAAGTAGATTTAATTTGCTTTATTTCTAAAACGTGGGGGAGTGTAGTCATAGAACTCCTCACAGATCAGCCACTGATTATCATTAAGTCATTCATTTGCTATTAATTTATGAATTTTTTGATACTTATTTTTCTATAAAAAGGGTTACCTAAGGAATTTTGCTTTTTAAATTTGTTTATTGTGCCTCTACTGATAATCTAAACCTATGACCATCGGTACTATCTACATAATATTATCATCTATCATAATCCCAAAAAAAAGATTAACTACTGACCATCGGTGCAGGATACATACGTCCAATTCTTTTTATTTAGTGTATTGATTTTCGAGTTTATCGCATATCGTAACATATAGGTCCCCCCAAAGAATGGCTCCGATTGCATCTCTGAAGCCCTTCGTGATAAAAATAATGTTTATAAGGCGGTTTTAAAATTTAAATAAATTTGAGTTTGAAATAAGTTTTAAATTTATTTTATTTTTTTGATTTTTAGAATTTGTCAGTTATCTCTTTACTACTGACGCGCATAAATAAATTAACGAGATTTTGAAAATAATCTAGTTGTCATCTCCTCCCATAGACATTTTTTAAATGCGCCAATTTGCAATAAGACAATAAGATAGTCCAAAGAGCAACGTCGTTTTTTAATAAAATGCATCACAAGAGGGAGAAAAGCGCTCCACGTTGGGCGTCAGTGTTCCATTTTTTCTTTCCATACCTAACCAAAAAGTTGAAATATGAGCAGAGATATTTCCATTCTTCTTCAAAAGATGCCATTCAGGAACGAGTAAAATAACACAAATCAACAAAAATGAAATTACAATTTCCAGAATATGAGAAAGTACGAAACGCTCAATATTTAACATTAAATGCAAATAAAATAGAAAGTTGAAGACTTGAATCCCAATATTCGAATAACTTTCGTTATTCTATCCGAAAAGTAATCGAAAAGATTTATCATTCGTAACAAAAGTTTCATATCGTTTTAAGCTTACACCATGATGAACGATGTAATTATGACAAATATTTGCAATTTGGCTGTAGTTTTTCTGTATCAAGATCCATCTAATAGTACAATTTTGTCGATTCCACAGTTCAGCCATCCTTAGTTGTGATCTCTAAAACCAGAAAACGTACAAACACACTTATTAACAAAATCAAAATACATTTAATCACAACACCATAAAAAATTTCCAGCATAATCAATCACCTTGACCTTCAAGCAACTGATACCATATTTAATGAATTTATACGAAACCAAAATTGAAACTACTCCGTGATATAAATTAATCTAGGTCAAGTTACATTACTTCACAAAGTAAAATTACTTACTCATGCTTGGCCTTTTAAACAAAATTAATGAAAATTTCATGTCGATATCGTTTGACCTCTCGCCGTTAAACAGCGCTACCATTTTCAACTAAATCACAGGTTACATGTCAGATGGTATATACATGAAGTTGTAAAGTTTTTGACAAAGAAAGTTAGGATGAAACCTGGCAAAGGCAAAATTTCGTCTTCAATTTTAATTATACAGTGTAATACATTTTAAGATAAAATCTTACCTTAATTAATGATGAGCAAAATATGAAAATAAATATATTTATAAAGGGTATAGCCGGATAAGCATGTGAAATCTGCCCCAGCGATTTTTAAAAATCCATATGGTGGATCGATTTCTAACTAAAAAAATGTTTTTCTGAAAATTTTAGCTTTTAAACCCCGTGGGTACGACGTAATTAAATAAAACGTGTTTTCGGTAATTATTTTATTGTAACTATTCTACTGAATATTTTTAACAAAAATTTTATTGGTAATAATTATCAACAAGGGACGTTAAAAATAATTTTTATAATTTTGTAACCACCCCTTTTTTAAAAAAATAAAAAGTTTTTGTCGTTATATTTAAATATGTTCCTTTCATATGTCACTCACGAATTTTTTCAAAAACTCCTTTTGGCTCTTCATTATACGGTAAAATTTTCAACTTGATCCATTTGGTGGAACAAGGTCAAAAAATAAAATTGATTTTTTATATTTTCTTCTAATATTATTCACTAGATTTACTTGTGAAATACTGCTTTTTTATTCAAAATATATCAAAATCTTATTTAAATGTTCATACTATTGGGAATAATTATTCAGTGTTAATATATTTTAAAAAATTATCGAATGTCTAGAACCGTATCTTATTTGGCTGATTGTGAGTTGATGAATGAAGACGTTACTATTACACTTCACTATGTAAAAATTACACCAAATATAATAAAACTAACTATTAAATCTCGGCATATTAACTCAAAAAAATACCGTTGTTTCATTGATTATTATCAACCAGGTACGAATAAAATCTCTGGCCATAATTTTTATTGTTGTGATTGTGCTAATGGTAGGCACACTATCGGGTGCTGCTCTCACATTGCGGCTATTATATATTGTCCTTTTCGTGGTTGATATTTGGCTAAAATAATAAGACCTGTCGAGATATTTCAGTCGTTTGTTTACAGATGACAAAGTTAATGCTGTAGTGAGTAAAGATAATGACGAGGATTAACTAATGTTATTAAAACCAATCTTAACAAAGAATTTCTCATAGTGTAATAACTCTTTTTCTCAGGATATCTCCGTCCGCTCCTGAACGTAAGCCTCTCCAATTTCTTTTTTTTTTCAATTTTTTTTTTGCCGCTGCCTAAAACCAGTATCTTCCTGTAACATTCTTTGTGTCGTCTAGCCACCTGTCTCGAGGTCTTCCTAAGCTTCTTTTGGTAGTTCTTGGTCCTCTGGGAGCTATTCCCAATTCTTAAGTTTATTTAAGTGAGCTCTGCCTGACTACGTATCACATGCATTGCCACTTTAGCTTTGCTACTCGTTCTGTTATGTCCGCCACTCTTATTCTTTTCATTATTACTTCATTTCTGATTTTTTCACTAAAATTCACTTCTGGCATTATTTGTTTCATTGCTCGTTGTGTTGTACTCATATTTTCCGTCTTTGCTTTTGTTGTTGTTGTTGTCGTCTCCATCCTATATGTTGCAATAGGCAATACACATGCGTCGTATACCTTCCTTTTCAGAATTATAGGAATTTTTGATTACCGAATATGCAGTTTAGCTTTCCAAATGCAGGGCAGATTAAAAAAAGATTATTTTTCTAGATAACTCCGATGTTTGGTTAGTTTTAGAGTTGGTGATTTTGTGTCCTAGGTTTCAATTTGAATCTTTGCGTAGTGGGGACAAATTTTTTTATGTTTTACCTAGGTTCATTTTCAGGTCTAATATTGCTTTGGAAGCTTCATTTAGTTCTTGTAACATCGATTCATTGTATTAATTATTATTGTAATTAGTTAATTTTATTAAATTACTTGTATTAAAGTATAATCTATACATTTTACGCGAAATTACTTAATTCAATATAAATAATTGATAAGCTTTTGTTGAACCATATTAATATTATAAATTATAAAATTGGAAATTTTGACACTGATTAATTATTTCCAATAGTATGTACATTTAAATAAGATTTTTGATATATTTTGAATAAAAAAGCAGTATTTCACAAGTAAATCTAGTGAATAATATTAGAAGAAAATATAAAAAATCAATTTTATTTTTTTGACCTTGTTCCACCAAATGGATCAAGTTGAAAATTTTACCGTATAATGAAGAGCCAAAAAGGAGTTTTTGAAAAAATTCGTGAGTGACATATGAAAGGAACATATTTAAATATAACGACAAAAACTTTTTTTTTTTAAAAAGGGTGGTTACAAAATTATAAAAATTATTTTTAACGTCCCTTGTTGATAATTATTACCAATAAAATTTTTGTTAAAAATATTCAGTAGAATAGTTACAATAAAATAATTACCGAAAACACGTTTTATTTAATTACGTCGTACCCACGGGGTTTAAAAGCTAAAATTTTCAGAAAAACATTTTTTTAGTTAGAAATCGATCCACCATATGGATTTTTAAAATCGCTGGGGCAGATTTCACATGCTTATCCGGCTATACCCTTTGTTAAAAATTGTAATTTGGTTAAAAATGTAATTAAATTAAAAGATTTTGAAATAATAGAGAATTCAATAAGAGTAATTTAAAAAACACAATATTTGAATGTTTGCCAAGTTTGTTTGATTTTAGAAGAAACATCAAACCGAGTCGAGTTATACAAGCATCGAGTTGATAAATATCCTAGTCACTCTAGGGGGCTGAAGATGATCTGTTTCATGATATAATGTCAGTCTCCTTTGTCTCGCTCGCAGGGCTCGTGATATTAAACACCGTAGGACGAGGATTCCCAATACAATGTATTCATATGTTGGAAAGTGCTTTATGTTCAAAAAGGGCTATAGAAGTAAACTTAATCAAATTTCAAGCTCTATTGACGTATTAGTAGAGATTTACAAGTAATCCAAGCAATTTGCCAAATAACTCTTCTCCTTCTAAAAAGAACAAACTTAATAAATGAATTTGTCATTTATTTAATTCTTAACGTGCCAACTTTTTGAATTTTTAAAAAATTAATTTGATCTGTAACCTATCGGGTGGGAGAGGTAATTTATATTTTAAATACATTTTGGAATATTACAATACTATTTCAACGAGGCGAGGCTTTCAACAAGACTCCGAAACATCCCTTTCTCATTTTACAAGTGATGCGAGTAACTTGAAACGCTTAATTCATTTGTAATTTCGGACAGCACAAAACTTTTTTCACGGTTGACGAATGAGACATTGTGGGTAAGGCAGTGCTAATTGGATCGTCTGAGTGATTACTAAGGTAATTAATGGGCTACGTGATACAGGGTTGCTGAAACCCTCCCTTCAAGAATTACACTGATATTTCAATTGTTTATACATTTTAATTACAACGGAACTGCTTTTTGAATTTTCATTTATTATTGTTATATTCCATTTTATATTTAATAATAATAATGATATATGATATCCAGTAATACTTAATAACAAAAAAACACTAATTAAATAAAAGCGGGATCAATTTGTGCGACGAATGACATTAACATTCTGATGTGACTCGAAATCGAGTTAGCTACTCAAAAAATCTACACTTTCACCGTACCACTAAATTGGTGATAAAAGAACAAAACAATGTACGTACAGGGTGCTTACTTCAAAAGTACCCAGTCGAATTAACTTTTGTTCTTAAGTTCAATGCACCCCTCCCCATCAGCTACCTATACTTCGAAATTTTAAACAGCACTTTCTACCTTGAGATACATCGTTTTAAAGATTGAAAAAATCCTGTATAGTTTACAAGAAACAATAATATTTATTTATGAGGCTAAAAATTGTTGTGCTCATAGAACTGTTCAAATTTTCAATAATGGCCACCCCGAATAAAACGTAGGCCACCAGTACGTGATAAAGTTAGTACAAAAATTTGAAAAAACCGATTCTGTATACAACATAATTAATTGAAAAGAAAATATAGTTGAGGTGAAAAGCCAATGAAAATCTAACAAGTATATACCTTTTTCACCACACACTACCAACGCAAACATTCAAAAAAGCAGAGTCGCATTCAGCAACATCGTCGAATGAAAAAAATAGCAAACAAAAATTATTATTTGTACAACTTGCTGGATGACTTAAGGTTTCGTTCTTATCCACAAAGTGGAATTAAACTCCTCAGACCCAGATTGATAAAGAAAATACAAAATCTACTTACCACCTTTTACACCCGATTCCGAAGCTTGAATGACCCTAATCTTAAAAAATGTCACGTGGTAAATGTGTGTGAGAGAAAGTTAAAAAACGTTTATAACAGGATATCACATTTAAAAAATGGTTTTATCTCTGACGAGATAGTAGATAGCAGCGCTAAAATTTAAATTTGGAGAAATTAGAAAAATTAATTAAATGCAAAAATTTTTAAATTTAATTTTGAAATTTTTCAGAAAAGCAAAAAAAAGCAACATAGTCGACTTGAATTATAAATTGAAAATAGAATATAGTTGAGGTGATGGCCAATGAAAATCGAACAAGTAGACGCCTTTTTCACAACACACTACCAAAACATTCAAAAAAGCAGAGTCGCATTCAGCAACATTGTCGAATAAAAAAAATAGCAAACAAAAATTATAATTTCTACAACAAATTACAATAATAAATGCAAAATTTTGGATAAAGTTTTGCAGATGGATATACTAGGTTACTTTTCTGCAAATCCTATCACCTCCAATTGAAAGGTTTGCAAGTTCAAATGGTTCCAAATGCTAAATTAATGTTAACAAGTTTCTTCCTTATAAAACTCAAATTTATCAACAACTTGGCAAAGACGATTTTAAACAAAGATTCAAGTTTTTCGAACTGATATCCCAGAAAATTCAATGGCCCAAATTTGGTAAAAATATTTATTTCAAGGACGAATCAAGTTTTATCTTCAACAGATTTCTTGACAAACACAATTGTAAGTATCGGGACAATAAAAATCTGCACGTGTTTCAAAAAGAGCATACGCGGTATCCTTAAAAGGTCAATGGGACATTATTGGGCAAATTTTTTTTAGAAAACCTTACCGAACAAATATATCACTATTTATTGTAAAATGAAATTGTTCCAATACTTGTCGATGAGTCCTTAAAAATCAAGTTAAAGAAGTGCTGTTTAATGAACAAAACGTGCATTTTCAACATGATGGAGCATCCCTATATTGGATGAAAAATTTTCTGGCAAATGGATTGGTAGAAGAGGTCCGATAGAATGGTCAGCGAGATCCCCATTTAATGCCGGTTAATTTTTTTCCGGGGGTCATTTGAAACGGCACTTACAAAACTCTTCCCGAAAATCTTCAAAAACTGAAAAATAAGATAATTCAAAAATGTAGTGCAGAAACATACAAGGAAGTTCGCGAAGAGTTCCATAAGTTGTGCTATTGTTTGGCCAATAATGGAAAACATTTTTAAAATGTTATTTCGTAAATTTTCTAGAATTTTTGAATAAAATTAATTTTTGCTTTACCTTTCACTTTTTACCTACAACTTAAACTCCAATTTTTTTTATCGTGGATAAACAATGTTTTTAGACCTTTAAAATGATGTATCGCAAGATAGGGGGTACTATTTAAAATTTCAAAGGATGGGTAGCTGGTGGGAAGAGATTAATCTTAAAATTCAAATAGCATTGCTTTTTAACGTCTTCCTTACCGAATCACCGTGTTTTTCTGTTTCTCAAATTTACTCAAAAGCAAATGTTATTTCGACTGGCTTCTTTTGAAACGAACAAATGAGAAAATCGATCTATTCTGTTAATAATTAATTTTTATTATATTTTTAAAGCAGTTCCTTAAGCCGATCTTTATTCAATTACCAAGTTTTTCGCAAATAACTCAAAAACGCTGAAAACTTTCTACAACTTTCGTAACAAAAAATTTTGGGGGTAGAGTCAAGAATCCCGAACTCAAAGTACACTTTTCCCTATAAAATGGCTTGACCAAACGAAAGAACGCAAAAATACTAGCTCTTTAAGGTGAGGATCAATCTTGTCGGAGTTGTAATAAGACCACAATTTAATTTTGAAAATTGCAATTTTCCCATAAGAAATACATGTAAGTGTATTTTTCTGTATTAAAATGCCAAATATGGAATACATTCTGTCGGCGGTACTTGCAATTTCATATACGTGAATAGCCCATAGGGCGGGGCCAAGTAGAGCAGCGTTAGATAGGAGCAGTCGCTCCCTGAGATCTGCCGCGTCAACTTTCAAACTTTTCGAGTTGGAGCCGCTTAAGGGATGTTTTTAATAGGTTTTGACAGCGCAAACACCTCAGAAACGAATTCACACAAAAAGTGATTTTTTTTAGAAAATTTGTTGTCCGATCACAACTTTAATTTTTTTATTAGCTAATTACACCATTATCTTTCATAATTCGTTGTAAAAAACGAGATTCTGGTATATTTACAGTCGCCACAACCTCTTTCAATTTTGGGGCGGGGTTTGCATAAAAGGGCCAATGATAAAATTGCATTCCAAATTAACTTTAAAGCCGTTTTTTTCAAAATTGTGTGAACCGACCGCAAATTTTATTTTTTTTATACGCTAATTAGACCCTCATCTTTCATAATTCACTTCAAAAATCATGAAATTCCGAATTCGGGTTTATTGACCGTCCCCAATTTTGGTTCTATTATGCTGAACAGTTTTGGCCTCTTGGATATTTTTACATATTTAAGTTTTTCATGGTTTTTTTTAGAAAAACTGGGTCATATTGCTTTCGAGCTCAATCTCTCGTGCTTATGAATGGTTTTTCAAATATGGCTAACCTCTCGGCAGAGTCTACTAGTCTCTGCCTACTATTCTATATAGATTACTAGTCCAGTAATTATAAAAGTGAAAAGTTAGAAGTTCTTCATTAATTCCAAATTTTGTTGGGGGCATTGTTAAACAAGACTTAGTTAACGATTAATCTTAATTTGCAACCAACTCCGAGGTTGGGAACCTGCCAATAGAATTAAAAAAATGTTTTTTTATAACCTAAGTTATAAAAGGCATTTGGCACAACCTCATTTGGTGCAAGACCAATTCGGGGCAAAACGATTTGGTACAGAACCCATTCTAACCAATATGAACATACTGCACCAAACTGTCTGTTCCCAGACAGATACATACATATATCTGGTTCATTTTAATCAATTCAATCTTCGTTAGTTCAAACAAAGTGCTTAATTTATTATTCGGTTTCTGCTTTGATTTCGGACTTGCTTCGACTCCAAAGCAGTGGCATCCTTCTGCTATGTGGTTTCCATATTTGTACTACCAACAAGAATGAGTCCTTAATACTACATACAAATAGATCCAGTTAATCGTGACAGAAAGTTACAATTTGATGCTCCATATCCCGTTGCCAGGATATGAGGAGTTTGTTACCTACTGTGCATATGAACATTTACGACATCACCTCAGTTCAATTTTTGACATCTACACTTATCCGATTAGGGCCGGTTTACAGGAATATTTTTAGTAGTGAAGCATTTGTCAAAAGGGCTTGGAGCGGCTGGAGCGAAGGAGACCAAAGCGGAAGCTGCGGAAAGTCGGTTTTGACTAACGCAACGACGCGACGGCCAATCTCGATTTTACCCTAAAAATTATTTTCATAAAAATACTTCTTAAATCGTCGCGTTTCAATGCTTTATTCAAATCACAGTACATGACGTGACAGTACAGTATCTGACGGCTGCACCAAAAAAGTGATAAAATACATAATTTTAACTATAATTATAAATTATATACAGTTATCTATTTTTTTCTCTGACTTCTCATATACCTACTTTGTTTTTTCTTGGCTTATTTCTATGTAGTTCTACTATTATTCAGCCTTCCACTCTTCTATCATTTCCTCCATCCATCCGTTTTTCTTTCTTTTATACAGCTTGTTAGCTTCTCCTTTTTCCTTTTATAAATCTCTAAAAACTTTTGCAACTATTTTATATAAATAAATAAAAAATACAACTTTCTGTTTTTACGTCAATTTCTCGCGTCCATAAAATATTTCAAATAACTTGAATCTTTAAGTACTATCTTAAAAGTACTTGGTATCTGAAATAGTACTTTATTAAAGTATTTGGTAATTAGGTTTTAAAAAAATTGACCATTACTTGAAATAATGTTTTTAAAGTACTTGAGTACTTTTAAGTAATTAAAATACTTTGCATAATTGAGGTAAGTACTTTCAGTAATTGAATTACTTTTTAGATAATTTTAAATATTTGAAGTACTTTTAATAAGTATTTGATAATTGAAATATTTTGTCTTAGTGAAATGTTATGAGAATTGAGTTGTCAAATACTTTAAAGAAAATTTAGTATTTGGTATGCTAAGTACTTTCGATCATAACAAAATACTTGCGGTAATTGGTACTTGAATTACTTTTGACAGCTCTGGTTTAAACCAATTGCCAAATAAATAACCCCCTTGCTGGAAAAGTATATATGTGGAATCAATCAAGTAAAAATTAAAGCAATTAGCACCCTTGCTAATAGTTTCGATTCTGTCTGTTATGACTCCGAAAGCTACTGTATTGGAAACACGTTAATTATGAAAGACTTCACGGTTTTATTACATGACTGGCCTGATTTAGGACTTACCTTCTAACGTTGATGGGAGATATTTAAAAAACTCGATTTTCAAGAAAATTTGTTGTTTTAAATTTAAAAATTTTTTGCGCATCTTATTAATTATTCACCACAAAATTAGAAATTCCTAGATTAAGCTAAGAAATGCATTAAAATTGAAGGTTTAATTTTGGCGCATATTTATTTATTTATAGGACTTAGGTACACTTGCATGAAACTTATAATCTGCATGCTCGAAGCAATTTAATAATTTTAAGCGATTACATTATTATAATATGACTGTATTAATGCAGACGTTATTGTTGTTTGTAATGTTCAGTTAATAGTAAGTTAAATAATTACGATTATAATGGCGAATTAAATTTCATCTACAATATTAAATACAACCCCTTTTCAAGAGTTTGGTTTTAAATGTCGGATTAGGGTATTAACATTTATGCTAGATGTGCTTTGAATGTGTGTAATCGCATGATGAGCGTATATAGCACATATAAGCTCTGTAGACGCGTTATACTGTAGAAATTACTCATACACTCCAATAGACGTGTTAGTTTCGAGAAATATTCATATTGTGGGGAAACAGCTGCTTTTTCTTCCTAAATTTTCTTATTTTTATTACTTCCTTTAGACTTGCTACCCAACTTATATTGTATTTCCGCGTTCCTGATTCTGATGCTTTATTGGCTCAGGAAGGGGTCTAATTTTTACCAAACAAATTAAACTCACTCTAGATCTGTATTAATATTTAAAAATGTTCTTAGCTGTAAGAGAAGATAAAACATTTATAATAACGCGTAGCTGATGTGAATGGTGCTAATTCAAACATCACTAATCAAAATGTTAAAAGTTATTGAAAAGAAGATCAATAAATCATTTTATTAAAATTTGGGTTACAGTATAATTTTTCAAAATCTGACCATCGTGACATGACGTTTTGCATTTACGTGAATAACCCCCTGAAGTTATGACAGAGGTTTGAATCAAGCATTTTATTTACCTGGTCAAATTTCAAATTTTAGATGATAAACGAATTCAAAACGCAGTTATAACGGTTAGTTCAGGAATTCTTTGTTAATAGGCAAAAAAACTATAAATTTATAACGAAGAAAAAGTTAAATATATCCATGACTGATTAAAAATTGCGATAGTTCATAATATTAAAATATATAAGCAAAAGCATTTTAAATTTCGCCGTTTTTAATACTAAAACAAATAATTTTGTTAAATTGGTTTTTTTAAATCGAACAAATATTTAAAACTTGCGGGTTTTTCAAAAAGTAAAAATTTTAAAAATTTATATAATAAGCACATGTTTTACTTTTTTTGAAACTCATCGAATGAACATAATGTTCGGTTTCGGTTTTGTTAGTTATGTACACTATGTTGTGTAGCCGTTAATCAGCTCCAATGTCAAAAAAATAATTCTCAAATTTTTATTGTAAGTCCTGATACTGTGATGATATGACTAATGACACAATGTTCCTTATTAGGTTAGAAATAATACAGAAAAATTCCCTAATAATTGATAGCAGCGCCAAAATTTGAATTTGGAGAAATTGGAAAAATTCTATGTTTTTGCCGTTAGCTTCGTTAGGCGATGTCAAACAGAAAAGTCTTCAAACAAAAATTAAAAACAATAAAATTTTTATTAATATCTGAAAAGTATGTAGTATTATAATTTCCTACAAAAAGAGCTGAAGAGCACACAATTCGTAGTTTATTAAATTACTTACTCAATTGCTAACTTTTCAGGATACTTTTTTTTACATTACTAATAAAAATTTTATTCGCTTCAATTTTTGTTTCAAGATTTTTTCTGTTAGATGCCACCTAATGTGGCTATTAGCAAAAAACATAGAACGGGTGCAAGTTTTCCCAGATAACAGACGAAGCGCACGGAGAAATTATAGAGATTTTTTTGACTGCGTTTGACATTAACAAAACAGGGCTTGACATAATAATCTGAAGAAATTTTTAAACAATTTTTTTTGACATTTGGAGTCGATTTGCGATCATCCAACATTAAAATCACAACAAACTCATATAAGGACCACCCTAATGTACAGGGTAGACCAATTCGATAATTTTTATGAGAAGCTTGATAAATATTAGAGATATGGAAAAAATAGATGGCGCATCCTTGGTCTCTTCTTTTGAGAAAAACTTGGTAGTGGAAACCGAAATTTGCTACTTCCTCTGTCCGAAAATAGTTGCTACATTTTGTAAGAAGCAAGAAAACGAGAAATTACTGAACAAAAACTTTGTAATTCAAGAAGAAACATAGATAAATCATAGACGCAACAGTTTAGCACTTTTTAATTATTATTTTGAAAAACTTCCTGGACTGTTTTAACAGTGTTTTCATCATATTTTATATTATAACCGCAAAACTTTTCAGCAGCGGTATTTTTGCAATAAATGATGCAGCATTTGCTTGCAATCATCATTAAGCGCTTCCCAGGTACACACATTCGGTTGCCAATGCCGTTGTAAACCTAATGACCTTCCTAGATCAGGCTGTCGACCGACGATTTTATGAGCTTGTTATTTTGTTTGTTGTTGTCGACTCGAATTAATAGACAACAAGCTCTTTGTTTAATGACGAGCGCTTAAATTATATCTTTTAATAAGAAAAGATTCAACAGCTAGAACTTTTGAAGGGTGTTGGGTTAACAACGGCATTGGCGACGGCGGTTGTCTCACTACTGGCTTTACTAAGTTCTCCAAATTTTTCTGTCTTGGTTGGTTATTACTTGGCATTTTGAAGTTTTGATTATGTTACAGTGGTTAAATACATAATATGTAAGAATTTCACGTTTTGTAACAGCAGCGTAAAGCAAAGGAGCAATGAATTTAATCAAAATTTGGCAAAGGCAACATAAATTCTTAAAAAAATCTGATAAACAAATTAAAAGAAATTAATTAAGTTCACTATTTTCAATAACCTGGAGGTGAAATTGAAATCTAGCAACTATTTTCGGACAGAGAGAAGTTTAGTGAGAAGAAATGTTCCCCAATCTGGATTCGAACCCGAGCGTATTAGATGTAAATACGCGTGCTAACCAACTGCACTACTGAGGCGATTAGTTTATGTTGCGCGGATCTGTCAAATGAATTACTAATTGTAGGACCGCTACATCACCCTCCTCTTAGTAATCATGTCGGTTACAAATGGTAGCCGTGGCTGTTGACTCTGTAACCTTGTCCGTTAGTTAGTTATCCATTTTCGCTGCTTAGAAGAAAGGAGTTAAGCGGGTTCTTCCTGGAAATTAGATTTTAGAACAGAAGCTGCTTGATGGTCTTGTCGAAGGTCACCAATTCAGCGAGATGATGTGCTGAAAAAATGTATCCCGAATCCACATTGAATAGAATACGCGTTATTAAAAGTGAATACGCGAGCTAACGAACTGCAGCACTGCAGCGATTAGTTTAAGTTGCGAGGATTTGCTATATAAATTACTATAATTCTAGGACTGCTACAGAAGTATCTTTTTTGCATTTAAGCTGTAGGTAAGCAAAAAGTTCGGTTTTCCAACATTTCGTTAATTGATGTTACGCATGTCTATTATATTTAAATAAAAACGTGTATTCTTAAAAGTTTTATTTTTTGGCGTAACTGGTTTTGCTGCAACAGCATCTTCAAACCCTCATGTAATACACTCAAACCTGTTTTTGTGGGGTGAGGGAGGATAGGGACCGCATAAAAAGAATTCCTTGAAAAAATATTTAATTTTTTATTTATTTGATGCAATTTTTTTTGTATACCGCACAAAAAAAATCGCACATAAACAATTTCACATACAAAAACGCATTAAAATAGGTTTGACTGTATATAAAAAACTTTTCCAATATAACAATAAATATAAATATAAACGTTTACAATAAATTTAAGTAAAACCTAAAATAAAATAAACTGCAGAACACGGCACCGGTGGATAAAGATTAAATGCTCGGTGGAGCGGTGTTTTTTTTGAAGATTAGAGGCAGCGGGCGGCTTCTCAAATGTTTAATCACATAAAATATTTTTTATATTAATTATTGTAATTTTTTTTTTTATTTATTTATTTTTTTTACCAAATACATTTTTTGCAGACATTTTTTTTATTTCAGTCAATTTTTTAATTTTTTTCTTTTTGGAATTTGGCATTTTTTTGAAATTGTAGTATTATTTTCCATTAAAAGAAATATTTTGGAATCTTTTTTTCAAAATATGTTATTGATTATGACTAAGCAAAATTCGACTAAAGAAAGTAGAGTAAGAACGCGTATGTGAATCTGACAAAACGTCGTAGAGCACTTCAAAAGTTTTTCAAGGGTGAATTCAAAAAACTTCACTTCAAATCTTCAAAAAATTTTAAATACAGTAATTTCGTTAATTATTTCAAAAGTACAAAAGTACAAAACCTATCGGTTGTTTTTCGAAAATTGTTAAAAGCTAGCTAGCTATTCTTCTTATTATTCAAAAGAAAGTGCGTAGAGCGTGGAAAAAGCATGAGTGGGACTAATGCAAACGTTCCAAAATAGGTTCAATGTAGAATCAAAATTTGTCCCTTTTCAAAATTTTAGTATATGATCAAAAAGTTTTTGTGTTTTCAAAATTTGAGATTCTCAAAGAGTTGAGAAATTGCTAGTTTTATTACATAATATGTCACATTGAAATTTCTAAAACTGGAAAATGCCTGGAACTAGGGTGAACGTTGCAAAATAGCTCAAAAGTTGTTGCAAAGCTTGCAGAGTGGATTAAAAAATTTGCTTTAAGGCCTCATAAAATGTAAAATATCGTATCTACATAGGTGAATTTATTTGGACCATAATTTTTATATTTTTGTTATAAAAATGTCTCTAAGACTAGAGCTCCTCAAATAAATTGCCCGGTTTTATTCCCAAAATTATTTTGGATGTCTGATGTATACCACAACACATTTAGTGACGAAGACGGGTGCCCTCTAGTGTTGAAATAAATCCACTAAGCCGAGCCCCCCTGTTTGAATCCGGGCGGGATAAGAATTTTATTCTGACCGACCGTCTTCCGTACCAACCTTCGGCAAGCGAGACGTGTAACTGCCAAAACCTCTCAGGAGAATCTAATCAACTTTAGAGAAAAGTTGGGGCGAATCGAGACAGGCCTCTACCCAAGAGTGCACGAATACAAGCTGACTCTTACCTTTCTTTATTGGGTGACGGTTCGAATTCCTTGATCGCGATTTGTACCTTTTTGAAGTGGATTATGAAAGATGAGGTCCCAATAGCATATAAAAATAAATTTGCTGAATATTTAAACAATTTTGAAAAACGGCGGGCAGGGTACGAGAACTGGGCCTCGAAAATAGCAAATTTATAGAAATGGTATAATATTATGAAAAGAACATAATTAGAAATATTATAAACTATGGATGATTTAAAATTTTCACGTTTAGGCATTAAAACTCAAAATTGAAATACGTATCCATGATAGGCTACATTTGAACCTCAAGCCCCGCCCATTTTGAATTGTTTGTAGCAATTTTACAAAAATTACGTATTTTATCACATTTTTGATGCAGACGTCACATATGTGTACTGTTATTTGAATAAAACATGGAATTGCATCGATTTAAGGAGTATTTTCTAAAAAATCACTTTTGTGTGAATTCGTTTCTGAGGTGGTTGCACTGTCAAAACCTACTTCGCACCGCCCTCGCCCTCCGGGGCTCGGACGTCGCTTCGACGGTTTTGACACGTGCTAAACTCATTAAAACATCCCTTAAGCGGCTCCAACTCGAAAAGTTTCCAAGTTGACGCGGCGGATCTCAGGAGCGACTAATCCCCACTTTTCGATGCTCTAGTAGGCCCCGCCCCATCACCAATTCATGCATATTGAAATGCACGTACTGTCATGAAAATGAATAATTTGCCCGATTTTGTGATTTTCAAAATCGATTTTTGGCGTTATTATTGCAAATATCGAATTCATCCATAGTACATTCCACTCGTATTAACGTTCTCTACCTAATTCTAAATAAACATTTGTAAAATAACACAGGAAAAAGGCCCAGTTGGCGTACTCTAACCAAAACGGCTTTAAAGTTAATTTGAATGCAATTTTATCATTGGCTCTTTTGAAGTGTAACCCGCCCTTAAAATTGCAATAGGATGTGGCGACAGTAAATATACCAAAATCTCGGTTTTATAACGAATTATCATAGATAATGGTGTAATTAGCTAATAAAAGAATTAAATTTGTGATCGAACAACAAATTTTCAAAAATCACTTTTGTGTGAATTCGTTTCTGATGTGATTGCGCTGTCAAAACTACTCAGCAACCCTTCGAGACTCTGTCTCGAAGGGCGCTTTGAACGGTTTTGACACGCGCTTAACTTATTAAAACATCCCCAAGCGGCCCAATAAAATTTTTATGAGAAAGCGTTTCCCACCTACGGTCGCTTTGGCCGCTACAGGCCGTTTGATTAACGCATTGTTACGATTGTTTTTTCAAAATGTGTGGGCCGGCCGCAAATTTTTTTAATGTGGAGAACGATGTGCTCTTTCATAATTCGCTTCAAAAATCATGAAAATCCGAATTCGGGTTTCTTGACTGTCTCCACATTTATTATACGAATTTCGTTGGTGCCAAATACTGACATCCCAAAATGTGTAATGCTATGCACTTATGCAGCTATTCTTATATTTCTACTGGTCGTTCAATAACAAAATTACAAATTGACTTCCTCGACCAGGTACTTGATCCTATGATCCGATCTAATCCAAACTTGTTTTAGTTTACGAAGTTTAGTTAAAGAAATACAATTTCTCTAAAGTAATCATTGTGATTGGAAAGTTGCAAACAAAATTAAATTTTATAAAAAGTATGACTAAAGAAAGTAGAGTCCCATTACATCTTTACCAAATCTCAACGAGAGGGGGCCGTTCTAATAAAAAAACCTCACGTAATGCCCCTAAGTTCACTTGAAGATTTCTCTTTAATTTATCTCGAATTACAATTATTAATTCTTCTGTATGTCATTCTTATGCCATTTTTTTTTATACTTACTAAACTGCCAACTTAATAACACCAAAATTAAGTACGTATAGGCAACAATTAACTTAAGATTTTTATATCCACCAGGATCGTAATAAGAGGGCGACGTCTGTTCCTTTAGTCGATTAGAATAATGGAATTGCGATTATTATTGTTACTAATCAAGATCATAATCACATATTTTTATAAAACTTTTGAATTTAAAATTTTCGTTGGCAACAAAAGCTTTAATTTAAAAAATACTTAAAGTTAAGCCGTTATTCTCTAACTCATCCTTTACGTAACGATCCTTTAAAAATTTTAAAGCTTAGTTTACACCTAAAATTTGGACAAAATTTTCAAAATTTTGGGTGTAAACTAAAAGTTTGCATTTTTTCAAGGATGTTTATGTAAGGAACCAGTTAGAGAACAACGGTCTAAGTCTATTTTTTAAAATTAATTTAAATTTTACTTTTGGAATCTCGTTAATCCACGCAGTCAATGCGTACCAGTGGGGGGCCCGTAAATTCTTCTTGCCCCTCGGGGCAATCAAAAATTCACTTAATACTTAAAGCGATAAGTCTTTAATTTGTTTAATCATGTTGTTTTGAATCTGAAATTTTAATTTTTGATTCCACCCTTCCCCAAGTTTTTTAAAATTTAATTGTAGGATAGCAAATTTGCTATCTATAATTTTAATTTTCAGATATTTCTTTTATTTCTTATTAATTTATATTATTTCCAATAATCTTTTCGGTTTGGCACTTCAACATAGAAAACCGCTAGTGGAAAGTAATAATGAATTGCAAATAGAGTTTGTATAGCAGGTTGCCAAGATTGTGCGGCCTAAAGGCCGCACTGTCGTATCAATAACTAATTTATACAAAATTATTTTGTCATTGTCTTATCATTTCTGTAGAACTCATTTACTACCCCATTACAATATCAAATTAATTATTAGAGATCCGTTACTGTGCCGTCATCTTGTTTGATATAAAATTGTCATTTACTGATCCGTGACCATCCAGTCACTTGTAAGATATTAATTTAAGTACCGTTACTTTTTTGCGACAGCTATAGTTATATAATATTGTATACATTTACATGTATTGTTTATATGTAAACAATACGCGCAATATTACGTAATAATTTTATGCATTGTATTTACGGTGCGTGTACTATACGTGGGTCAACATCAACTTACTGCAATCGCTCTCGGCTATCCGTCGGGTTAACATCCCCAATTTTTCGTCTAGGGAATATTTTTAATGAGTAAAGCGTTTCCGCAGCCTACGGTCCGCTTTGGCCGCTACAGGCCGTTTTGATTAACGCATTGTTACGATTGTTTTTTTTCAAAATTTGTGGGCCGGCCGCAAATTTTTTTTTAATGTGTAGAGAACGATGTTCTCTTTCATAACTCGCTTCAAAAATCATGAAAATCCGAATTCCGGTTTCTTGACTGTCTCCACATTTATATTACTGAAATTTCGTTGGTGCCAAATACTGACATCCCAAAATGTGTAATGCTATGCACTTATGCAGTTATTCTTATATTTCTACTGGTCGTTCAATAACAATAATTACAAATTGACTTCTTCGACCAGGTACTTGATCCTATGATCCGATCTAATCCAAACTTGTTTTAGTTTACGAAGTTTAGTTAAAGAAATACAATTTCTCTAAAGTAATCATTGTGATTGGAAAGTTGCAAACAAAAATTAAATTTTATAAAAAAAGTATGAGTAAAAAAGTAATATTAAATATCTAATATCAAAAATACTTTTTATACAATGATTAAAATTTTAAATTGCTTAAATTATTTATAATCAAAAATTGAATTAAAAATTAATTCTAGATCAACTTTTAGTGCTCTGAGAACTAGAGTTAATGTGCCTGTTTGCGGCCTGTGTCCGTCCTCGACCAAAGAAGGATAAAAAGTGAAATAATAGCAATTCCATTAAACAATAGTTTTCAAAAATCACATTAACAGTTTTCGACATCATTATTTAATTAAATTTAATTATTATTTTGTCTAATTAACAAAGTATAATCTAATATTATTAGGTTTCATAGTGACGACGTTAAGATTTACACGCGTAGTCGAGTATTTTATACGATGTAGTAATTAGTACTTGTGCAATTTTATGAAGTATTTACGTGTAAATTATTTTAGGACTAAAATGATCTTCAAACTGTGTTTTAAAAATTTATTAAACTCACTTTTTTTAAATTAAATTTAAAAAAAGGTGGCCTGTGACAGGAATTAACAATTATGTGTATGTTCTGTGCTCGACCATCATGGCCGACAACAAAAAATAATGCTGTTAAATATTTTGTTATTTTGTGGAGCTTCTAAGCTAAATTTCTTTATATTAATTATGACATGCTGCTTTAAAATATCGATAGAATCTTACAACCCCTTTTCGACCTTGAAAATACGCAATTATAGCAATAATTTTCGATTTTTTTTATGTGACCGATGATTAACTATTTTCTGTGCTGTTTTGTTAAATATTATTTTATATTACTTTACATTGGAATTTGTTATATTGAATTATTTTTATTCATTTTTACATGATTTATTGCAATGGGAATTGGGGAAGTACATACTACATTCGTAGTCGTCGTCGTATAGGACAACCTTGTACCTTGAAAGCACCAACCTTGCACTTGTTATTCATTTCTTGACGATTGATAACGCATCGCAACGAATTAAGAAAGTAAAAATTTCATAAAAAACTAATACTTATTGATTTAATGAGAAATAGATATGTTATAATATTATATGTTGATGACGTTAATCAGTTCGAATTTTAATTTTCAAGTTTAAGAATTTTTCGAGTTTATTGCATTATTTATTGCATTAAAAAGGTGGCCGAAAATGGACTTAATATATGAACGACGAAGGAAAGCTAGTGTTCGAGAATGGGCATTTTGGGTGTTTTCTGAGTTTTTTAATGAAATATTTAAATATTTATGTAAAACATAAAGTCATGGTACAGCGACAAACATTCTAACTTAAATTCGATATAAATTTTACAATTACAAGTAAAAATTACTGTTTTCCGACGTGTCAAACATGAAATTTCTGTTAAGTGGCCGAAAACATGTATACCCTATAATATTATACAGTTTACATGAATTATAAAACAATAATAACTTTATTACAAATAGTTATACGCAATTACAGCAAAATGTAAACTAACTACAATTGCGAAATACAAAAGTAAAACTGTTTACAAAAATGTACTCCTATTAGTTTAAACTTGTTAATTTGATCTTTGACCTTGCTGATATTCATAATCCCAGTTCCTACACAGAAAAAAAATAATTATAATATATTCATCCAACGTTGTGCACTTGAAATTGTGCAATTCTTGCAAATTTTTAATCTTTAGCTATTCACTTTATTTAATTATCACGCCAATTAGGAAAAAAAATATTATTTAATTATTAATTATATAATAATAAACGTCATGGTTTTCATACCTTCTGACATTTATTTTTTTATAATATATCAAAATATAAAAATTATACAGAAACTGATAACCTTTAAGTAGGTAGGTGGTCTAAAGTAACGTAAGTAGGTAGGTGGGGTGCTCACAACACAATAAGTAAAATTTACTTTTCTATTTATATTGTTTATATTTATTTTATGTTCTAGTTAAATTTACATTAGTTACACTTTTACAAGATAGATTAATGTACAAATTACCAGAATTTATTGCTTTTAGATATACTTTTATTTATATTTTTCATATGGCAGCATTAAATGAGTTGTATTTACGCGTCACTAAAGAATAACAATTATTATAAAGAAAATAAAATATGAGGATAACAAAATTAAAACACATGGTTTGTTCGATTTTTAGTTTAAAATTTTATTTAGTGTCCCTATAACTATATTTTATAAAAAAGAAATTTTGAAAACAAAACGTAAGTAGGTAGGTAGGGTGGTGACAGTACCTCAGCACAATTATTACTCTGTCACTGTTCACCAGTTTAATTTAGATATGCGATTGTCATCATAATCTTAGAAGAGATGTATAACAGGAAGGTAAAAAAATAATTAGCTATGTTACTAACCTATAAGTATAAAATATATGAGAAAACAATGCCTGTGGTGTTGTGGCCACCCCACATACCCACTTAAAGGTTAATTATTAGCTTTACAACAGATTTTATCGAACTCATTAGTGGACCCTTGAATAAAATATTATTAGTTGTCATCACTGAGAAACTCCTGGACAGGTTTCCCCAGTAACAAGGAAAAAGATGGATCTTTACATAAAATTCGGGGGTAACACACCCAGTAAAATGATTAAATTATTCACGCCTTTAAGCCTTCTCCCTTAATTCTACTTAACCATCAGTTTTTCTCTAATTTGCGAACAGTAAGAGCAGTGGACTAAAACATTACTTATTTTTAAACAATAAAGTAGTAGTTAAAATATGTTTTTATATTTTTGTATTACTTACAATGGTGGGAGTTTCAAATAGCCGTAGTTTAAAAAATTTAAGCTTGCAACAATAAATTAGCAAAAAAATAGCTAAAAATCATTATGAAAATTATTTTTGTTTTGGAAAAGTGGGGTTTCAGTTTTAAACAAATATATATGTACTTATATATTTTTAATTGCGTAGGGCATTTGTTATAAGAATTCAAGTTCATTTAAAGCTTTTTGAAAGTCCAGATTATAAACCTTGTCAACTTTTGGAGGTTATATCTCAATAACTCAAATTATCGTTATTTTGTAAATTATTGTAATCGCGTTCAATTAGTTTAATATGTATAATTTAATTAATTTTTGGTTTTTCAAGTTATCTTCTTGTCGCTATTTTTAAGTACTATTATGGATTTATAAATGTATAAAAAATTTTAAATAGTAACGACATTTCAAATTTCAGAACATCAGTACGTATTGTATCTACACCATTAAACTTAAAATTCAGTAAGAAATGTATTTATGTGTGTATGTTATAATGCTAACTTCTTATGTATTATGTTGGTGGTTAATTTACTGAAAAGATCAGACAATTTTTAGATATAATTTTAGAAAAACTTGAAATAGATTTGTAAAAAATATAGTAAACTACTCTTATCAAAGTATTTATCACAAAAAATGCAAGATGTAATATTTTAGATTTTTTTTTGGGAATATTTTGAAAAAAATCAAAAAGTTATATATTTTATTGATATTTTTTTCCTATATTTTTGGTATTATAATAGATACAAAATGTAGTATGTATACAAAATATATTTCATAAATTTAAAATTAACTCCATTAACAACGTAAAAAGATTTATTTAAAAAACACGAAGCTATTAAATTAATTCTATTGATCTTGATTATAAATTTTATCATAAAATTCGTTAAAATACCTAATGATATACAAAAATATCTTAAAAAGGCAACTTATGTTTTATCGAAAACGGTTAAAGGTCAAAAAATATTGCGATAAGCAGTAGATTTTCCAAGAACGTATTGAGGCTGTTTTTATATAACCTCGATAAGTATTATTTATACCAATAACATAACTTCATTTTTGACATGAGAATACTGATAAAGCAAATGCCATGTATTAAAAAAGTGATTAAGAAACTTATTAAGAACATTTATTAATGCTATTTCAAAATAAATTGTATATAACTTTAATTAAGTTATTAATTATTTTATGAGATAAGTTTATGAAAAAATTTTGATTTCTTCTTTGCTGAATACAAAATAAAATATCAGTTAGCATAAAAATTTTTTATATATTACAAAATATGAAAATATTTGCAATACGATTAAAATCTTTAACGACGTTCTTGAACACCCTTACTTTGTTGTGGCGCACCACCACTGTGCTTTTCTTAATCAAAATCTTGAAATTAATAAAATATTCCAAAATTCATTGATATAGTAGAATGACTCACGAAACTTAAGAAATCTACATAATTATAAATTAGACGAATAAAATTGTGATGTCACCATTACAAATATTTACAAAAAGGGTAATTAATGATCTCACAATTTATTTATCCATACCATGAGTAAGAAATCAGTCAAGTTGATTTAAAAAATTTGCACCTCACCAATACAATCACCAATTTTGAATTCTAATATGAAGAGTTATTGTAGGTTTAGTGTAGATTTATAAGTGATTTGATTAAATCTAAAAAAAAAATTTTTTTTGATGAGTATTATTATTAATTAAGGTTAGAATCATAATGAAATTATGAAATAGAACTGCTTTTGTTTCTTTTTTGTTCAAGTACAGCAAATGCCATATTTTATGAGATGTAAATTGCAATCACATTTGACAGAAGCTTTGACATTTGACAGAATCTGAATCTATTTCGATTTCAACATTTTGTATTAATTAATTTCATTTCAAAAATTTTGTTAGATTTAACTCGTTTTCTCAATTCTTTAATTTGCCACAAATTCGAATGAGCACTTTGTTATTTCTTTCAACACCTAATTGGCATCAAGTTAGCTTCTATTTTAGTATGGACTAATTGTTGTTAATATTTTATATAGTAAGTGGAAAATGCTTACGGACGCGCAAAATGGATTAACGAGATATTCACACACCCTGTGTTCAGTCAAAAGTGCTCTTCTGCCTAAAGGGATGATAGAATGTTGTCTTTAAAAGTCCAATAATCGTTTGCATTAAAAATTCAATTCATAGAGTTAACACTTTTCAATAGTTTTCAATTTTTTTGCCAACCCTAAAGAGAGTTGCTTGGGTACTTTAAAATAGAGTCAAACTACGTAATATAAAATCTTATATTTTTCCATGATGTGGATCTTCTTTCCTTCTTTCTTCCGTTCCTTCGTGTCGCTAATGACACCAATTTTTTTATACCTAAGGCCGGATTAAGCTTTCCGAAAGTCCTAAACTTTTTCTTGAGACCTTTCAGCATAAATGAATGTGCCTGAGCGCTTTGAATTCTCAACCGATGCCACCCCAAAAAATTGTTTATGTTTTTATCCACTAGAGGACGTAGACCTCTTTCTCTAGAGAAATTAATCACTATTAAGACACCACGGCTGCTTATACCGGGTTGGGGTATGTGCCTATGACCTTACTTTTATTGTTAATGGTGGCAATCATCACACAGAGAAGCTTACGGTTTTCCATGCTACTGAAACTTGGAGAAAGTTAGACTTTCTTCTGATTTAAATCAAATCTTTGCATCCTTATCTACTCCATAAAATTTACTATACAAAAATTACCATTTTTTTAGACATCCCGGAAGTCAGAAGTTTTGTATTGTGGAGAGAAAATGTGAATCAGTAAACCTCCATAAAAGGTATTAAATTAATACTTTCAACATAGCAGCAGTGTAGGATAAAGCTTACACCGACAGGTTAGAAAGAGGGTAACAGCAGTTGTTCAACTTCTGGTCGCGCCAAACACACTGCTGTGATTCAGTTGTAATTATTTACTTGTAAAGTTTATAGGATACGTCCTCAACTCTCTTAGCATTGAATAATAATAATAATCTCAAGCACCCCGTGTACCTTTTATATCCTATTTGAAAGCCAAAACAATGGGCGAGAGTTAATTAACCCTGATTGCGATTTTCACCATTTTTTTTTAATTATAAAAGATAATATTGACATAAAAATCAAATTTACTTTCGAAATTTGGTTATAAAACGGTTTTAAAAATTAATTTGAAAAGCAATTTTTTCATTGGCTCTTTTGAACTGTAACCCCGTCCATCAAAATTAAAATACGTTGTGGTAATAGTTAAAATACCCGAATCCAGAGTTTTAAAACAAGTTATGAAAGATGAGGGTCTAATTAACAGATAAAAAAATAAAATTTGTGGTCGGTTGACAAATTTAAAAAAAAATACACAATGATGGTGAATCCGAGATTTGCCGTAATTGCGTTTGTCAAAAAGGCTTGGTACGACCGGAGCGGAGCAAAGCGGATTCCTCACTGAAACAAACTGGTAACAGAATGTCTTCCATATATGGCATAATATTACACAATAATACACTTACGTACATGTGTTTTTTACGGAAAAATCGTAATTTTCAAAATTAAATTGTGGCCTTATTAGAAGTCCGACTAAATTCATGCTCACCTTAAATGTCTTATATTTTTCTGTTCTTTCGTTTGATGAAGCAAGTTTTATAGAAAAAAGTGTATTTTCGAGTCAGGGTTAGTTACCTTTTGCCAAACAGTGCATACATGCAAAACTCTCTTAATACGATCCAATTAAAGATCTCCATGGGCGTAACCAGGAATGGTGTGAGGGGTGCTTGCAGAATCTAACGTAAGCCAGTAGTTAAAAATAAGCAAAATATTTAAAAACTAAAAACATTTTCAATACTGAAGAAAACTAGGCAATCAGATTGCTCTAAACGAATGAGTTTTTGTGAGGTTAATAAAAAAGTGGACAAAAAATTTCACACAATATTTATTTTATTACTGCTTCGTAGCATACAATGCCAAAAGAAATTATTTGTACATGATCAAAAAGGCGTCTAAGCTTGTAGGTAATCGAAAAATATATTTTTTTGTTCGTGTCACGATTTGGCGTTCCTGAAAACAGATTTTTTGATTTTGCAAGAATCACAATTTTAGATTATTTTAGAAATTTTAAGATTATTGGAATTATTTTTTAAGTATTACCCATGAAAGTACGAAAATATTAAATTGCGGTTTTATTCAGAATAAAACACAGTTTCATGTGCGAATAAATAAAATTAAGTAGCGGCCATGTTTACAATTTTAAAATTTTATTTTGCTTGTTTTTTTTAATCTTCATTTTCTTTAATTAATCAAATGAATTTTCAATTGTTTCCCGTTAGAAAGGATCGATTTAAAATTGTATTCTTAATTTTCTTTTCTCATAGTACGTAAAAGTGACTTGAAAACCAACGTTCTCGTAGAGTAAATCAAAATATAAATTTATAATTATTAATTCCCGGTCGATTTTTACCATTTTTGAAGTGGTTTATAAAAGATGAGGGTCTAATTAGCATATAAAAACATAAAATTTGCGGTCGGTTTACAAATTTTGAAAAAAAACGGTTTTAAAATTAATTTGAAATGCAATTTTCTCATTGGCTCTTTTGAACTGTAACCCCGCTCACCAAATTTAAAATAGGTTGTGGCGACTGTAAATATACCATAATCTTGGTTTTTACAACAAATTATGAAAGATGAGGGTATAATTAACAAATGAAAAAGTAAAATTTATAATGCGGCAAGAAATTTTGGAAAAAAATCACTTTTTGTGTAAAATCTAGTCTTGGGGTAGTTGCGTTAATTAAAACCGCTTGTAGCACCCGGAGCGGAGCGCTTTACTTACTAAAAACATCTGCCAAGGTGATCCAACTCAAAAAGTGTGGAAGTTGATCCAACGGATGTCAGAGAGGGACTCGCTCCCTCCTAACGCTGCTGTAGGTAACCCCGTTCTATGGTTGTTTCGTGCATATCAAAGCACACGCACCGTTAATACGATGCGTAAAATTATTGCGTAATATTGAATAATAATACATTTAATGTATTTCTTATAGGAAATAGTAATTTTCAAAATGAAATTGTGGCTTTATTACAACTCCGACAAGATTGATCCTCACCTTAAAGAACTTGCCATTTTTATAGGAAAAATGTATTTTTGATTCCGGGAATCTTAACTCTTATCTTAATTCCCTATTAATTGTTTTAATTGCAAATGCAGTTCTCTTTCCACAAATAAATGCTTTTGTTATAGGAAAATAAACTTTTTTTACTCACAACAAAAATTTTATAACAAAAAGTGTTCTATTTTGTCGACACATACAATAATGTACCTATTTAAGGGTTGCATGAATCTGAAAAATTAAAAATTTATTTTTTTAAATTTTTTAATTTAATAGTCGTGTGATGTGTAATAAACATGTCAAGAATATTTTCCCTAAGTTTCAAGTCAATCGGAGTAAAACTCTAGTAGAGAAAGCCTTTGGAAAATCTTTTAATTAATTATTAGGATTAAAACTTTATTTTTTCTCAAAACTCCATTTTTTAAATCGGTGGACACGATTTCTCAAAAACTATTGCGCCAATCTTTGGTCTCAACTTATTTTACAAACCAAAATGCGGTGTAGATTCTACCGAAAATGCAATAATTTTTGTATAGATCTCTGCCAAAAATTCAAAATTAATATTTTATTAAATTCTTCATTTAATTACGAGCTACATACATCTACTTACTAACAAAAAATATTTTTTTTTTTTGATTTCCGGTAAAGCTATCTTAAGTTATTCTGACGATACCTACTACTTTTGAAAAGGTATTCGAAAATTGGATCCCAACGGTTGAATTTTCAAAACTTTTAAATGAAAATTTTACAAAATATTGTTTCAATGTTGCTCATTGATATGCTTAAAATTTTGAATAAAATAATTCTTTTATTATGCATATTATTAGAGAAAATATACTTTTTTTAACCTTCGAAACCCAGGTAACCCATTAAATAATTACGTAATTATCTATACGTTACCGAATCGAATTATGTATGTCGATAGCCATGTGATGTGATGGAAATGTATGATGTTTCAAACTTGAAAGATTTAGGATTTTCTGAATTAATTTAAGCTTTTAAGGTATAAGATACACTAATTATTTATATTATTGCTGATGATGTTTGAACATTTGCTGTGCATAGCTATCGTTTTCTAATTTCAGGAACTAAAAGTAGTTTGCAAATAGAACTAAGATAAAATGTGGCAAAAGTAATTGGATTTGTTGCACCATAAAATATATTTACTGTGACAAGAAGTCGTTAGTTTTATGTTAACAAATAGATTTGTTAAAAACAAATTTTGTTGCCATGTGAACTAAACTACTAATATATTCAAAACAATTATTATATATTCCATTACACAACAAATTTTATTTATATCGGTAACAATTGTTTAAATTGCAATAATAGCAAATCCACTTCTGTTGTTAAAATTAAAATTTTTAGTTTACATAATTAATTTATACTCAACAAATGTCGATTATTTGCAGCATAGCTACTAAAAATATTTGTTATCAGTAATCAATTTTTGCTATTGTAAGTGTAAAAGAAATCGTTTATGTCTCACGTCTGATTTTATTTCTCGTTGAGAAAGTGGTGACAGCTTTCCTACGCTACCCTGTTCTAGCGCAAATCATTTTTCTTTTAATTTATCCCCCCTCCCCTTTACTGCATCCTGGTGCATCTTATTCCTGGAAAGCTTACGTATGTACTCACTAGTCTGCTGTAATACTTATCTTATCATCATCATCAACGTCAAAAGTAGAATATTAAATTTTATACGTCTTTTCCAATACAGTCAAATCTGTTTTTATGCGGTTTTTATATGTGAAATTGTTTAGGCGTGTTTTTTGTGCGATATGTCAAAAAATTTCTAGCTAGAATGAATAAAAAATGAAATATTTCCGCACTAAAACAGATTAGAATGTATTGTTAATTAGAGAAAGTTGGTATTTATGTATTTCTATGAAATTGTTTTGTTTTCGGATAAGGATTATTTATTATTATATTGCGGGCTTCTTTCTGCAAGGATATAACCGAAGTCGTTTACCCTTTCTCCTAAGAGGGTACTCGAACATTTAAAAAAAAACAACCGAAGTCGTTTACCCGTTTCCCTAAGAGAGTACTCGAGCATTTAATACCTCAAAAATGTTGCTAGCACCTTGTGAGAGGATCACTGGCTTTACGTGTTTTCCAAAGCACGAAGACGGCCACACAAAGTGAGCCTCTGCTCGGATTCGAACTGGGCACCTTAAGTTAGCAGTTGATTGCGCTAACAATCAGACCAATGAGCGTCTCCAATAAAAAAAAATAAAGATTATTTCTTATTTTTTTATCCAAATTCCCAGTGCGGCCATTGGCTCGTACCTAGCCCCTCTATAGGGTATAGTTTTATTACTTACATTAGAATTTCGAAGATACACGCAAAAAAATACGTTCTTACCAGCTAGATTAATACTATGTACTTGAAATTTATCCAATGTTCTTAAATTGAAACAAAATTTAAGAATGTTGTACTTAACTAATATTGCAGAAACTAATCGGTAATGTGATATCCTAAGTTGAGCATGCTTTGTTTGAATTTAAAATGTTGCCATGATTGAATCAATTTCAAGAACGGTGAAAATCAATTTCTTTCAGTGTGAAACTTTGTTGATTTAGGTAACAGAACACATCTAAAAAAAATTTGCTATAAAAAATAATAAATTTGGATGAGGTGATATTATTAAAAAGTTAGTGAACAGCCCTAATATTTGGCTGCATATACCTAACCAAATATTATTTTGAGTGTGCTCTTTAGCGCGTATTAAAATTTCAAATACTAGAAAAGGTTTAATTTAGCCAAAAGTTGATACTGTCACATTTAATTTATATCGGCATCAACTTGAAAAAAAGATTACATTTTTTACAAGTGTACCTAACGTACCGCCTAGAGGTAAAAATGATGCATACCTAATTTATTATTATCTTGTCCTTGATTTTAAGGTTAAGGGCATAGCCTTTTCCGGTGCCCATTGTTTCCACGCTAATAGGTATAATATAATATAAAATTAAAATTTAAAAATTAATATTTCATTGATTGAATTTTTATTTAACTTTTAGATATTATCTATTATGTGGGTATGCAGAGTTGTAGCTCCTAGGGTCCTATAGTATAATATAGGTAGGTAGTACATACTTAGGTTTAAAAAAATAAAGTACAAAATCAGGAATTTGTTTTATGACCGAATATCATCCAAAAGTGCTGTTTATGAAACTTTATGTTAAAATATATCAAGTGGATATAATATGTACCTAGTATGTACTTAGCTATTATATTCTTTAGCTATATAGTGAGGTTAGTAATAGAAAAACATATTCCATATAATTATTACTTACTCTAACATTATATTGAAGTAGCTACCCCCTTTTTAAGTCGAGTTTAAAAGTTATTTTTAATAGTTCAGATTTTAATTAGATAAGTAGGTACTATATATTAAATTATATTATACCGTAGGTATAATAGTAACCTTATTAGTTCATATATCTATTATCTGTTTCATTACCTACACAAGTATACTGTGACACTTCCACTCTACCGGTATTATAATATATCGGCAGATTTCTTTGGTTAGGTGTTATAATTCTGTTTTATTATTGGTGATAGACCATATACTCACCTACAAGGAATACTGCTGCTATTTTGAAAAACGTAGATTGTTTTTATTAGGTGTGTCTGATGAAGCTTTATTGCAATAACTTTCAAAAACTTTTTTTCCAAAATTTGTTACGTCGACGCTATCCAGACGATAATAGCGTAATTAAGAATTATAAATAGTTTATTTTACACTTATATACTTACTTAGGCAATGGAGATGAAAAAAGTATTCGGTAGTATTTAAATATAAAAATTAATTTTTTATTACATGCTTACATTCCAAACGATTTGATAATTTTAAAAATAAAAAATTAGAATAAAGTAATTTTTAAAAGGGGATGATAGTAATCGCCGGTAATGGTGATCTGAAATTACTGCTTCTTGGGGAAGCCAAATCCAAAAAACACGTGTTTAAATTAACCAATTTTTATTAGTTATAATTACAGACCTTCTGACTACACAACAATATACGAATAATACAAAAATTTCAAGCGTATGTAATATAAAATGTAATTTTATTGAAAAACAACGTCGATGTTTGAATTCAAGCATATTTTCAGGAAAATAAAATTTTACTAAATTAGCTTACCATTCAATAGGTAGTATTTTACAATTAATATTTAGATGGGCACATTTCAAGAAGCACACAAATTTTTCGAAAATTAATTTCCTTATATGTTTGAATTCAACACTTAAAAATTACCACTATTAAACATTAAATATATATATTTTCAGTTTTTCAAAATATTATGTAATACTTGACAAGATATTCGAGTTAAGATAACGCGAGATTTTTACTTTTTTATGTTAAATTGATCAAGTAGCCACTGTTTAGCTTGAATTTAGTTGAAAACCACGTATTAGTAATTTAGTAAAATAAAACTAACTATAAGAGTACAAACAGCACCATCAAACACGTGTCAAACAGGTTACTAACCTAACTGCTTCAAATACTACCCTGTATAGTTGTTGCATGTGTAAGACTTATTTGATGGGATCGGTGTTTCTTTGTGGTATCCCCACTCCGACTTTAGGAAACGCCTTATGGCCTATCGTGACCCAAGTGTGAACCGGGGACCTCCCTAGCCCGCCCAGGCCAAGTCAGTGTCGGGACCGAGACCGAAAGGTCACTAGTAGAGGCTAGAGAGTACCGAGGGGATGACCTATCACCTCCACTGCTCTGATACGTGCTCGGTTTCGAATCGTCAGCTCTTGCTATAATCTAAATTTTGAAAATTCGTGAAAATAATCTAAAATATATTTTAAAGCAAATTTGAAAAGTAAAACGTATGTTTACCGTAGAAGTGCAAGAAATATCATAAGTGTGACAATCCGTTCTTTATAAAAATTCGTCAAGGTATAACAAGTGTCCTGTGTGGGTGTTTCAAATTTTCTTATAGGTACAAAGAACTTCAAAGTTCAGTTATGTCTGTCGATAAATGAAAATCGTTATGTTTTAACCGAGGTGAAGATATTTGTTATTTAAATAAATAAAAGTGTAAAACTACAGGTGCTACACTATGGCATTAGTGGCTAGTTCGTGGCGGGAATCACCTCTTTCTAACCCCATTCCAACGAGCTTAAACACATTATCAAGTGCGTTAAGCCCCCTGCAGGGTAATTTAAATCCCATGCAGACGAACTTGAACACCATCACATTATCTGCCGAAAACACTGAACTACCGGTTATTAATCGCCAAACACCTTCCCAAAATTCGCAAAATAGTACGAACAGTAGTGATAAAAATCAAAACATTGAATGTGTAGTTTGTGGTGATAAAAGTTCTGGTAAACATTACGGACAATTCACTTGTGAAGGTAAGAGATCCCAAAATTAATTTTACGTTTTTTGAGAAGATTTGGAGAAAAATTACCTTAGACTCCAATTCCATAATCATTTTGGTATAATTCATTCAAAAACTTACTCAACTTATTCAAAATCACGTTAAAAGTTGACGAGTCACCACTGGAATAAATTAACATAATAAATCATTTTTTATATTAACATCTACATAATTATATGATGTTCTCGGGCAATAGTTAGACAAGGTGAATAGTGAAGGCATTGTCAAGATGTTTTACAACTTAACAATAAGATAAAAGTCAAAACGTCAAAACTACATAGGTAAGGTATACCTTCTACCTAGGTACAAATGAACCAACAGAATAAAAGAATCACCACTTGATACCCACCGCAAAAAATTTTCTAAACAAAAAATATGTTTAAGTTGGTACTGACAAGTGAGGTTAATTCCAACATCAACATTTTTCAAAATATATCACACTTGCAAAATAACTAAATTCCGTGTAAAATATTCCAATCAACTTGATAAATTGTGACATAATCAAATTGTGCAAAATATTTGACCTTTCAATGATTTTTAAGCAAAAAATGGTTTTGTCGAGATAGAAGATATACTATCGCGTTAAACGAGTCATTTGTTTTTTCAACTTACCACTTAAAAAGGTGAGAGTGTGTATTATTGTTGATGATGTAACAAGATTACGGTGTAGGTAATTAAGAATAATGTAGGAACCTAAATAATTATTTTTCTCATTTACTAAACATGAAAAGGTGAAACAAGTCCACCACATTTTTGGTTCAGTAACCAAGTGGAATTAGAGCATTATAAGTTATTCCGTTTTGAAAAATATTTTTTGTAACACCTTTTTTGATAACCTAACGTGCGAAAAAATATAAAATTTAAAAATTAGCAAGCCGATAAGCACAAAGTAAGATTCAAAATATCTCCTTTTTAATATTATAAATTGAAACAGCCGAAAAGGCAATAGTCGATTGCAAAAATTTTTGAGACCCAACATAAGTTTTCATAATTAAAATTTTAAAAATCATACCAAAATTTGATTTTTAACCAAGTTATACTAAAAACAAAAGTTAGAGATGCATACGAGAGAACATCAAATAAAATAGGAAATCTTTAAAAAAAATACAAAATTAAATCTTTTCGCTAAAACAGGAATGTACGGGATAATAATTGTAAAGCCCATATCCATATACCAAACCTACCGAAAGGTTTTTTGAAACGCGTTTTGATAGTCATATGTAATTTTAAAGTTAAACGACGGCAAATTAACATTTGCAAAAAAAACGTTGTAATATATCATTTTAACCACGGAAAATGGAAGATATTAGAGAAATTGTAAGTTACAGTCCAAAACGGTGAAATATTGTTACAACAATTAAAATAAGTTATTATAATATGTAATGGATTATTTTTTATCAATAAAAACTATTTTCCATTATCAGTTTCTCAAACTTTTAAAATAAAAACATCTAACACTAATATAGGTAGATATAGGCGCAACTACCCCAATTAATACCTATTGGTAGCTATATTGTAATAGATTTACAGTATAGTAAACCAATCTTACCTGTTTTTATACTCTTGTAAATGATGGAATCGTCACTATTATACGACCTTAAAGATTAACGTGGAATCCAAACCACGTCGCAAATAATTTGCAGCAACCTGGAAGTAAATTTGCTGTATATAAATAACTATAAAAATTAAGCCCGCTTTATACTTGTAATGAATGCATTTTTCACTAAAAATTTAATCCCTTACTCGAAAACAATGTGGCAATGAGTTTTATTAAATCTATAGTATAGTTTGTAATGCTGATCAATCGCCATAAAAAAATTAATCTTAAATCTTCCGTAGGTATAGTAGATTCCAAATTAACCGCTCAGGAAGTTATAATCTGCAAGACTACCTTTAATACCAAAAATTATCATCTTTAATACCGTAAAGTGTAAATTCATTCTGTGTCGTTCCACAATTTAGCTAATTCAACAAATTTTTATTAAGTACCTGGACCGTTTTCATCATAAAAGTTATAACAACGGGATGTCCCAAGCCTCACTGACCTGGTTGGCCTTTGTATTGCAATCACAAAACAAAATTGAAAAATTCGTATCTCAATTAACGTAGATTTTCAACTTGCCCAAAGCAGATTTTCTGGAAAAATTTAAATAATGTGGTTGTTGACCTTTTTGGCCTGTGCGAACAGGAATAGAACCACTGTCTCCAGCTCTGTATGCATTGCGTCTCAGTGCGGGTTAATTATTTCTCCAATACGTTCGCATGTACTACGCCAATTTGATTAAATTTTGGATTTTACACCTTGGGGAATTTGGAATTTACTGTACAAACGTTCTAAAAACATACTTTTGGTTATAACAACAATTATTCTAAATGTTTGGCTTCTAAAGGGTACATTTCTAAAGGAAACATCTCACAAGCTAAAACGAAGAGGACAGTTTAAGGAAGAAAGAGTACAACTAAAGTTTACAGACCAAACCGGCAGATCCGCGAACGGAGTCCTTTCCGAAAGACGTTTTCGGAGGCACGCGCAGGCGAAACGCGAAATTTCGCATTTTATATGCTTTTTTATTTTTAATATTTATTACTCCGAGCATCAAGCGTAAACAAAAAATTGATAGAATTCGCAAGAATTTACAGTTTTTACAAGCCCCCTCGAATTTGAACGGAGATACTGTTTCACCCTGTAACTGACCAAGTGAGGTCTCTTCTGGAAGGCGTTCAATGATAGGCGCTGGAGAGAACTTCCCGAGTTTGTTACTAAACCAATTGTGGGCACTTACCTTGACGTTAGTTCTCATTTTTAATTGAGTAGAACTGTATGTTTATTATCCACATTAATTTTTCCTGTAATGCGCTATATTATGTGAGGTCCTTAGGAAAATGTCCTAAAATGAGATACACTTTTTCAGTAAATAAATTTAGTAAACTAATTTCTTGCAAGGAAACAAGTAATCGTTTGTAACCAAAACAAAACGTAACATAAACTTTAATATAAGGAAAAAATTTTGAAATAACCTTAATAAATCATAATTTTAGGAATATCTCATTTTACAAAATATCGTCATTTGAGGTAACTAAAAAATATAGATTTTTTTATGTCAGAAATAAATTGGTAATTTTAAATAAATTTTAGTGATTTATTACTTAAATAAACTAATGCATATGCCGCTTATGTCATTTTAAGACACTTTCCCCTACACACCGCCGTCAAAATCAAAATCACCAATTGTTGGCAATTAGAACAAAAATGTGTTTGTTCGAATTTTTACGTTTTGTGAACTTTTCCGTTTATCGTATGCATATCTTGTACCAATGAACAAAGCAGTATTATTGGGTAATCTTAATG
Organism: Lycocerus yunnanus; assembly: GCA_036346125.1. NCBI lineage: Eukaryota > Metazoa > Arthropoda > Insecta > Coleoptera > Cantharidae > Lycocerus > Lycocerus yunnanus. The sequence continues at coordinate 97,864 of JARFIX010000078.1, read as the reverse complement.
TAATTTTACATTAGGACTGAACATTACAAAGAGTTCTTTTATAAATAATAATTAAAAATATATTGCTTAGAACAGAAAAATTTGTTAAATTAACAAAAAACATCTAAAAGCAAAATTTTGCTATTGGAAATAGTAATTTTTGAAAAAGCAATCTTAACAAAATAAATGAGTGAAAAGGCGTATTATTTTGATAAAACTTTTAAAAAATTAAACCGATTGTAGAATTTGCTTTTAAGGTTTACGTTCGGTGCATACAATTTCATATTATAGTGATTGAGCATACTCGCCAGTTTAAGGAAATGCTAATAAAGCTTTTAATCTGTTTTAATTCATCCCCAGACGTAAGTAATTTTTCTGTTATTTGCAATAAACCGTTACTTCGAATGTGATTAATTCACCAAATCTGGTCAAATTTTAAAGTACTTTCGAGTGCAGTAATAATTGTTTACACTTCCGAAGCAATTTATTATAGGTTAGAGCATCGTGAAAGTATGTGAAAATTGAAATATAAGTCATATTGAAAAATGTGTCTTTTCACTTTTCAGTACGTAGTACCTACCTACTGGTACTTGATGGTGTAGTCTATAGAACCGTATGGTCATAGGTTCGATTTCCAGGTGCTGTCAAATAATTTTTGTGCCGTGGTTTGGATTCCACGTTTAGTTGTAGGGCCTTGTTTGTGCTTAGTTAGTAAGTGACAAAAATATTTTTATTTTATAATTTTTGGTTACAAACGTAAAACAATTTTCAAATTAAGGTTTGAAAATAAACCACACTCGAAAACAATCTTTATTTTTACACAGTGGAATCACGGAATATGCCATAAGTACTACTGGAACCCAAATATCTCTAGGTATACATATATATTTTTTAAAAGCACATGTTTTTTATTCTAAATATTTTCTGTATCACGCGAGATATTAAAATTACATATAAGAATATTAAATATGCATTAACTCGATAATGAATGCGAAATTATAAAAGCGATGAATTATTTTTAAATTTAATTTGAATTATATCTGAGAAAATCAAATGACGCAATAAAAATAGGTTTCCATTAAGAAGAATTTCCGATATAAATTTTAAAACTCAAACATAACAATTTGCTCAGCTCTCATCAATTGACCGAGGATATTATCAATGCCAAGAATATAAGGTAATTTGACACTTGGACAGATAAAAACATAAAATTAGTTCGCACTACTTGAATGAAGTCATGATCCAGCTACCACATCAAGATATTCTAACACTGTTAATATTATATACTCGTAATCCTGTAATCCACCACTATAAAATGGATATGAAAGTTTCACCAACCAATTCTTCTTCTTCTACAATGTCCGTTCTTTGAGAATACCTCCTTTATGACCTTGACCTTGGCATCATGGCGCTGTGGAGTACCGAGGCTTAACCCCACACCTTCTTCATCGGACTGGACGTAGTCCTGAGACAGGCGGAAGGAAAGTTTGAAGTGCCTTAGAGCCAAATCGGGTTGGTCCGAAGACTGTGCGAAACGTGATAGCATCACATATTCCGGTCCTGGAAACAGATGCGCAGCCTCACTTGTACGTACGCTATGACGTCATCAGACTACACAAACCAACTACAATGGATAACGCGGAATTCAAACCGCGGCATACTGAAACCAGGCGTTACCATCGGGAGTCGTGCACCAGTATCTCAGCGGGCTGTACGCCTATCCCGACATCTTAAACCAAAGACATCCTCATACTGAGTCTCCTGCTTTATGTGACACCCCATCTGCCACGGAACACCGGCGAAAATTGGTCGTCCCTACTCGAGATTCGAACCTCCGTTTTCAAGGCATAATCCACGAAACCGAGAGTATTAGACCAACTCCGTGTTCTCCTCCTATATTAAGTCTTCCCAATCTATTTGTACGGTGGATTACTCCTGTTTCCTCTTTCATCTCACTTTTTGTGCAATTTTGCTCTTTCTGCCACTTTTCTCTATTGTTTTCTATCCTTGCATTTTCTCTCTAGTTGTCGGCAATAAAGGATTTCGATCATTTCTCTTTTCACTCGCTCCTCCACAATTTACCTAGTTCATCAAAAATTAAATTTTAGTTGATTTTATTTTTAAAAAGAATGTACTAAAGGTTGACGCCGCCTGCGGCGGCATCCGCTATGACAAAGATCCATAAAACGTGGTCCTACTCAAAGAGTATGGGTCTTTCATGCGATGAATGCTTGAGAGCGACTGGTACCTCGGCGGGCGATGAATGGGAGAACCCACTCAGGACGCAAGGACTGGCAGCACAATAAATGGCATTGTCTTTCATGTGTTTCTTATGGGAATTTGGTGAGCTTCAATATTAAATTGGGGGCTTATTATAGGACCCACCAAATTCATCCTCTCTTTAAAAGTTTTGGTAAAATGTCCTCTTTCGTTTGGTGAAGCCGTTTCGTGTACTTTCGAGTCGGGGTTAATCGACTCTTGCCAAAAATTATACTACAGATCACTAAAGCTTTAATACCCTTTTTAGAACGTATACAGTAAAGAGGGGGCGGGTTTGATTGTCACACTTTTTAGTAAGTAATTCTTTACAGGCTCTATTTTCTTTTAGTCGCACTTGAAGCTATAAATTATTCGTACAGTCGATTCCGATTAATTGAACAAAGGTTAATCGGGACAGCCGCTTATTTAAACCAAATTTTGAAAAACCAAACAAATAATATCGAATTACTTCGCTTGGATGGGCCAGACGCTTAATTGTTCTTGCTCGATATATCCCGATTAAACGAAATAGACTGTATAAGAAAATAAACAATATTTTCTAACCAATCTTCCATACACAAATAAAAAAGGACAGTTAAACTTGTTTTTATGCGGTTTTATATGTTGAATTGTTTATGTGCGATTTTTTTGTGCGATATATCAAACAATTCCATCAAATGCAAAGTGTTTTGGTTTGAGGTTTGAGTGTAATTAACTCTCCTGGTTCACCGGCGGCTTTCCATACATGGTAGGTGTGGCAATTACACGCCATTTAGAATGTAAAGCTGAAAAACTTATTAAAGTATTGAAAATAAGAAACAAGTAAAACCGTACATTGCATATTTTTTGGTTTCTCTAAGGCGTTTGGCCAGATTCCTGTTAATTTAGATCTGATGAAGCTTGAGAAAAGTATTAATTTCCCTCTTTTGGATCTTGGTATATTATTTTGACTCTGCTTTGCCATACCATTGCCATTTAGACTAAATTAGAGAAGAACTAATAAGATTGATGTTATTAATACAATAATTGGAGAATTTAGCTACGTTCGGGCGTTGAAAACTTGATTTTCGTAATTTGTGAGATTAATTTTTGATTATTGCTCAGTATTCTGGTGTTCATCGTGCACTTTACATGTTGACAGAATTGAGAATTTCCAACTTAAGTTAGTAGAAAACAAATGATACTTTCTTTCATTGCACCAGAGAATTTTGAACCCCTTATTTTTTTCCAAGCAAATTAAATAGGACCATTTGTTTTGTTTTTTCGAAATTAGTCGTTTCTTTCAGGGAGTTCTGCCAAAGAGTCCAGCTAACTTCAATCGAGGGAAACTCCTATATTTCACGATAACTTCCCGCCGGGAAATTTGGCGTAGGGCAATTTCTAGGAGAAACTCGAACTGAAATACTATTTCTTCCCGAACTTTCTTGTCGATGATTTTACGTTTGTCCAGTTCCTGGTCGTGTGTCCGCTGTTCCATATTCTCCATTTTTACTACACCAGAGATGTTCTTCTGTTTTAATAGGGTATTCCAACTGAGCATTATATCTTTTCTTCTCTAATTACCGAATTTTCTCTAATTATATTACTTATTTAATTATTCCAAAAGTATAAATATCGACAATAAACGAAACTAATGTTTTTCGCAATGAATACGTGATTTTTTTTTGTTTTTCGTAAGATTGATCATAAATAACTTAAAAAACAGTTATTAAAAAATCAAATGATTTAATTATTGTTTTAACTACTCCTACTTTTTTAAACGTTAAACTGACTTTTATAATTAATAATTTATTACAAGTATATAGGTAGTAATAATATTTTTTGTCGCATTTTAAATAGCATAACCTATAACTTTCTTATAATGGAGAAGATGCAAATAATACATCGGTTCTAGACATTCTCTTATGGCTATAAATTTCAAAAGCTCTTTACGAGGCTAGCAAATCAAGTAAATACCTTTTGATTTTTTATCTTAGCTTGACTCACAGTTATATTGTTGATGACCGTGTTTTCAATGGAAAATTAATTACGATAATTTGATAAAAGAGCGAATAACGAATATTAAATTTTAATAAGTACTTTGACTTAAATTTTTTCATTATAGCATCATTTAAGAAAAGTGAATCAATTTTTTGATAAAATTAATTTATTTGGAGCATAAATGGTAAATATAAAATATAAGTATTGCTTAATAAAGAAGTTACTTAGAAAAAGTAATTAAAAATTTTAATTAAAATAATCAAAGCATTTTTTTGGAGATTTCTGAGAAACAGTAGTGTTGAGAAATGGGAAGTAGTTGTTTAGTTAAGATATTCGCATATTTTATTTTGAAAACATTAACTCAAAATCGTGATATATGTAGGGTCGGACTACTTGACACTGAACAGTACACCATAATATTAAACCGAACAGGTCCGTTAGTTTTGAAAACCCGGTTTTAGAAACGAGTTACCATAAACCAATTTAACTACACCTTGTAGAGTATAGGTAGGCAAACTCAAAAATAAATTTTCGGAACCCTTATTATTTTACAGTCAACCTCCAAATAAAGCCGTTTATATATTAGAAAAAGTTAACGTATTAAAAAGACAGGTTTTAATAAATAAAACAATGTAGGTACATAACCTAGAAATTAAAAATCGTTAGTTTTGCGTCACTTACGGTTTTTAAATGAAGGTAAATAACAATATTAATTATTAGAATTAATTAAATAATTTATATGGCTTGGTGTGGTAAACAATTCTTTCTAATCGTTACATTCCTATTGTTAGCAGGTATTGCAACTTTAAACGGAAAAGCGTGGCGATGACAGTTCATAAATATTCAGTATGCTAATTTTTTGAATCTGTTAACTTTTACGTTCGTAGTCGATGGAAACTAAAAATGCATACGTTCTTTAGGAAATTGAAATTTTATTTTTTTATATACTTTTTGTTTATTTAGATTTTTTTTACTTTTTTATGCTAATGTGTTAAATTAAGAGTTAAACAGAGAACGGATTTTACGCGCCTGCATATTTTACTACTAATGAATTCAAATTTCACACTTTTCAGTTTTTCCATTCAGTTTTCTGACAGTAATTTAACGTTGTGCATAAAATTAATTATTACAGATAACCGTAATTTTGGTTGATATTTCTATTATAAATACAATCTTAAAAATTATATTTCATACGCAACTTATTAACTAGACCAACATGCGAAATTCCCTAGTGCAATCCTTTATCTCTAGGCAATTATTTTGAGTGAAAATATTAGTCGAGTCAGCTTCAATTAAGTAAAAATGTCTCTATCGACGTATTTGTAATATCTACATTAAAACTTCGTTATTAGAGACTGCATCTTCACTTTATTATTGTTTCAACATGTTAATTACCTTCAAGGTTTTGTGGCGCATTATAGAACGCCCCCATAAATAAACCATTTTTGAAACTTAAAACAAAATCACGTTTTCACAAAAATAAAATCATATCGCGTTGAGACAGACTTTTATAGTTTTATGACTAAAGTGTTTTTATAAACCATCATTTTTCTTTGAAATTCCCGGAGGGGTTGTCAAATTCTATGCGAGGGGTTTTCCTCTTTACTAACGATGTCTATATTTTTATTTTAAACGTCTCGACATTGTTTGATCTATAAAAAAACTAACTGATTAAAGACCTTTTCTATTTTTATTATCCATAACATTCATTATTAAACACATCAAATACTTTTTATGTTCCTTGCAGATAAACAAAATAAAGAATTACTTAAAATTAGTTATGAAATTTGGTTAAAACTCATTAAAAATGTATTTTTATGGATTTTTAATAATAATTAAAATTTGTGCAAATTGAATTAAGCAGTAGTTAATGTATAAACAACTGCAAGCATGTCTAAAATCGATGTATATCTATGCCGAATTGTTACCTAACCTCAATCTTTTCATAATTTTGTCAAATATAAATCATTGGAATTAGGAATAGCGTAGGTAGAGAATCGTCACACTGTTGATTTTTATAAACCCGAAAAGCATATCAGATGCAGTTGTTAGACATAAAAATTCTAATTTGTATTTTACTGTTTCAATTTTATCTTAACTTCCAATCTTTTCTTTAATTTCGATACCTGAGCATTTTAATATTAGCTTACGTGTCAGGCACGATTATTTATTCATCGAATAAGCATAAATCATATAAATCAAATTTATAATCGAAACTAGCAGAAATATTTTTATATCTACAACAAATACCTATATAGTAGGTGCGAACTCGAAACCGTTAGAAAAATTATCATTGAATAAATTTTTGATACTATTAATATTTTATTTTATATTATACTTATTAATTGCATATTAAATTTTTTCAGGGTGTAAATCTTTCTTTAAAAGAAGCGTGCGTAGAAATTTGACCTATTCCTGTCGAGGCAGTAGAAATTGTCCAATTGATCAACACCATCGAAATCAGTGTCAATATTGTCGACTTAAAAAATGTATAAAAATGGGAATGAGAAGAGAAGGTGAGTGTTTTTTTTACATTAATTTTTATCTTGTTTAGTCTACAATAAATTTAAAATTAGTACTGGAGATTTTTTTATTTTGGACCAGTACGTACTATTTATCATTAATATAATTAGTGCGAGTATTGTTTATCAAAATTCTGTTAATTTGATTTGCAATTAAACTAAAAAATAATTGATTTAACAACTTGTTTACTAAGCCGTTAATAAAACGCATATTTACATTGCCGAGTGTGATGACATAACCACACATTTTGTAAAATTTAATTAAAACATTGGTGGTAGGTATACCTTTAAATGTTTATTAGAAAAAAGTTGAAATGTGATGCAGCTGTTCAGCTTCAAATATTTGCCCTGGTCAATTTTGATTTTAACACAGGTTACAAGTTTTCTGGTCTTGTTTTTCCATATCGCTTTCTTCCTTTTACATATGCATATTAAACCATTGTAATTCTATACTTTGCAAGCTTCCAATTAATATACGTGTAGACCTCCTTGGCTTTCGGTTTAAATATAAATCGAAATGCAAATATGATGTATTAAATAATCTATATAAGAATGTCAATCATACTATATAGGACCCGTTACCTACCTGATGTTTTAATTAATAAATTGAGATAACAGCGTACAAGATTTTAGTTTAAAGAAAATTTGTTATTAATGGAAGAAAATATTGTTAAGTTATTCATTGTTGCGTTAAATGTAATAAATAACAAAGTGAAATTATTTTACATTTTCTGGCTGCTTTTCTTATACTGACCACCGATATATCATTAATCTTTAACAAGTCGTTAATACATGCACACGGTAAACGATCCTTTAGGACTCGGGAAAAGCCATTGTTAGCCCTTACGGTCAAGTATTTGTATATTAAACCGATCAATCATCCACAAGAATAGACTGCAATGAAATGGGTCTCGCTATACATATATTAAGGTCGTTGCATATAACTACAATCCGACCAACCTAACCATACTGTACATAGAGAATTCGAGATTATTTTAAAGATAGATCAAATCCAAAGAATGTATAAAAAAGGGCAAACAGTATTAATATTTATAATGGAAAAATTTAGGTTACCAAATTTTTTTTTGACATTTCATACACGAATAAATTGATTTTTCACTTTCAAAATCAATTATAAGCATATATCCATTAAGAATTTGTTCCCAAGCAATACATCAGTCATAAAAGTTAGTTTATAGGTAATTAAGCGCAGAGCGTAGTAGGAGAAAATTAAATCTTATCATATTTTTTAAAAATTTATAACTTTCAAAAACAAACACGATAATGAAATCAATTTTGGCGCCGATTTTTGATAACACATCGAATAACAAAAATAACACAATATCAACGTAATAGAATTATTTTTCCAGTAATTGTTGTTTTGTGATTAATTTGTATTATTAATTATATCTGCAGTTTGCAACTTTTTGTATTTTAAACAAAAATAATGGAAAATTACCATCATATTTTATTTTCAAAATAATAAAGTTATTTACAGAGCGGACATTGTCGGTTCGAAATTTCGAAATGTTTTAATTGTTTCATTATTATTTAAATATAATATCCAAGTTCATTTACTAGTATTTTAAGCAATAATTTAATAATATTTACGAGTTTAGTAAATTTTTCCACACTTCTTTAATTAAGCCTTGATACAGATCACCATTTTTATTTCGTTGTATAGGAAACTCGTTATTTTAAAATATAAATTATAATGTATTTATTAACCGAGATGTCAATGAATTAATTCATTTAACTTGTTAATTGTGGAAAAAATTCACTAAACTTGTAATATTACTTTAATACTTAAAATAAATTTAGCATTATAACATTATATTATAAATGTTCCTATATATAAAAATTAATATTACCTAGAAATATTAACATTTTAGTAAATATATTATAACAAACACTTTATTTAACATAAGAATACACTAAAAACCTGATTCTGACAATCCGTTTAATTATTGTGCAGTTTTTATATGATAATGTATACCTAGTGAAATTTATTGCCCATTAAAGTAAAGAACTTAAAATAAATAATTATATTGTATTAAATAATGTAAATTTAATAACAATAATTGAAACCCAACATTTTATTGGTGATATAATAGAAACGCGAAATAATTATTTGAATAATAATTTTGTGAGGTTATAAAAACGTATTCGGTTTTAGTTTTATGGTAAAATATTCCAACCTTTTTATACATTGTTTTTATGCATAAATAAATAGGTGTATGTTAAATAAAATTATTAGATTATGTTTCAAAACAAAATACTGCTTATAAAGTGCAGGTAGAAAACTGGTTTTCTATAAGGCTTAAGGTAGAGTGACACTTTGCGAGGGTAATATAGGGTAGATGATGACCAATGTCCAGTAAACATTATGTAAATCAGGTAAGGGCAGTTTTAAGAGATTTATTCAAATGAAGAAGGGATCTTTTGGTGTTTCGTGGGAAAGAAGATAAAACCAAGCAAAAGCCTTTATAGTATTCATCGAATTTAGGGGCAAGTCATTGATTGATTATGTATACCACAAATAATCTTTGCTTACTTTCTTATTGGCTTTATTATACATGTAAAATTTATATTTTATTTAAAAACGGTAGTTTCCAAAATTTAACACTGCCATGGGAAATATTTTAATTCCGTTCAAATGCAAATACATTTTATTTATAAATAAATCTTACTATACAAAACAAAATGCAAATTTTAAAATTAGTTACCTACAGTATTTATGACCCAATATAATTATTGTATTATCAGCACTACACAATTTCACTTTACGCACTCTCAATTTAAAAGTTCGTTCAAATTAAATTGTTTTTTTCGCTTGATTAATCTTTAAAAAAATTGTTACCATTCGTTTTTACTGTACATATTTTTGAATGATACGTCAACAGATTCCAATCCGAGGGTGGATTTAAAAAAAATTATGAGATATTGGTTTAATATGCATAATACTCCCCCCCCTCCCCCGATAGACCCTGTATTTAATTCCACTTTGTAACAAAACGGTGTTACAAATACCTAATAGACCGGTGAAATATTATTTGTTTTACTCAAATATTTGGATCGCCATTCCTTACCAGAAGATTCGTGGTTCTGTCAGAAAAATGCCAGTTGGGTTAACAATTATTTACTTAATTAACAATTACACGAACAAATTCACGATAGTGAATGAACTAAGACTAACTCGCAACTAACTGCATTTGTAAAAATACGCACGTTTATCGATGTCAACCAAAAATAACGTGATCAGCATTTTTAGGGCTGAATACATCTAAACATCCATTTCGTGAGTATGTATCAGTCCTATCAGCAAATCTTTTGACTGCAATTCAATGTATTCTACTTAAGGCACTTTCCACACTTCACATATTAATTATTCACATTAAAATATAATTATTACATTTAAACTGCTACTACACCGGGTGCCCGGAGCATTAACTTCAATGTAATTCCGCTCCTGTCTTTGCGAACTAATTCTTCCAAAACAACTTAGAAACTTCAAAGTTTATACAAAGGCATACATCATATCTATCTATAATTTTTAATTAACTATTAATATTTTACAAATTCTAATTGAAATAGAAATTTAAAACTTGAGATACCATAATATCTTTGATTAACGAGCACAAAGCATTAAGTAAATTTGCATTTTAAATAGTTTAGCTTTTATGTTTGTTTAACTTTTGTTTACAGAAGCTTTATTTATAACTTATAATGAATGACTCAATATTGTAAATTACTCGTAAACTCATGGTATATGTATGTATGGTATATGGGTACGCTCATTGCCAGAATGAAAGTTTTGTTATTGTGCTCATCAAAACTCAAATAAACTAATGGGGGGATTCTGGTCATTCTTTTAAATTTTAAAGATTTAAGTCGTTCAAAGAATCCAATGAAAATCAACAGTTTTATTTTTATTGATTACTTCACTTAAAATTAAAGTTTAAATGCATTTTCAAGGTCTTTGCCAGAATTGACAGACAATATAGTATCGTTGGTATTAAATCATGGATTCTCCGTTGTTCTTCCTGTTAACAGGTCTTATCTACTAATAATTTTAATTGAATAGAACGAAATCTTCAGAACCCTTTTACTAGATTAAATTAGGGTGACGTAGTTTCTCATTACACCAAACAAATCGCCAAAAACGTTTCATAGAAAACAAAAAATATCCCAAAATGTCAAAAATGAGACGATTCAATTAGTAGCTGCGAAAGTAAAGTTTAAAAATTAAACACATTAATAGATAAGATGTATTATTTAAAATAAATATGAAACTGAATATTTATAGCGGACTGGTAACGTTAAGAATTTAATTTGGGTCGGTTCTGTAAAGAACCAATTTTGGTCTTGTGGTTGTATTAGTAAAAAATTGAGTTATATATTTACAGCGGGAAATTTTAGTTCGAATATTTCATGCTTAATGGTCAGACAAGTCTTTGGTTCCTGATGCTTTTTTTATAATTAGTATAAGAACCGTATACTGCATAATTTTGTTTATTTTATAATTTGTCTGAAATCTCGAGTTACCGGACTGGAAATTATGTTTTTGGCCCATCAACATTTATTAATATTTAACGTTCATCAGACTAAAACTTAGGGTGAGCTAACAACCTCTAGACTGCTAGGTACCTTCTTACGGTGCTTGGTTTTGAATAAATATACGTACATGATTTACGTTGGTATTTTCGAATATCTACGTTGGGCTCTGTTTGTTGAAAAACAATCAAGTTTTAAGCATTGGAAGAAACGAAATTTCATTTTTAAATTTTTTAGAATTTTTTTACTAATCTCAAAATAGCTAACAGTATGAACAAGTCCAATCTTATAACTTTTTTACAACTATTACCTAGAGCTTATTTCAAGTTTTGTGAAAACTTCAGAAAACGATCCAATCTACAAAAACTTTGTTTTATTTTTATTTAAGTTCCTGTATTAGTATTAAAAAAAAACTGTAAAATCATAGAGGCAATTACTAGTACTATAATAATACGATTTTTTTTATAATACTAGGTAGAAAGTGTGAAATCCATGTGTTCTACCTTGAGATACAACTGTAGTACAACTGTTCCACTAGACTTTTTTTTCTCTATCCATCCACTTCTGGATATAGGCCTTTCCCAATTTCTTTGAAACTTCTATATCTTTGGCTTCGCCCTTCCTTGGCTTGGAAACAATTGACGGTTTCCAAAACGTCTTTGGGGACGCCGACAATTCCAACTTCATACATCTGATGATTTTATCCCAATGAGTGTGTGCCTTCACCGCTTTTCTATTTTTCTGACCTTATTTGATCTTACTTCAAGTGCAACTGGAATTTTATAATCCCCATTGATGTAATGAGTGATGATCCCGAATACTACATTCGAATGTGTTAGTTTGCTGTATATTCGACAACCTACGCTGTTGTTTTTTGTTATGGCGAGAGTTAATTAACCCTGATTGCGATTTTCACCATATTTTTTATAAACTATGAAAGATAACAAAAAGATAAACAAAAAAATGTGAAAAATACACATTAAAAAAATAAAATTTGCGCACGGTTTACAAATATGGTTAAAAAAAACGGCTTTAAAAATTAATTTGAAATGCAATTTTGTTATTGGCTTTTTTGAACTGTAACTTCGCCCATCGAAATTAAAATAGCTTGTGGTGACAATGAAGAAATCCGAATCTCGATTTTTACAACGAACAATGAAAAATAGACTTTTAGGGTGCATGCAAGTCTTGCCGTAGTTGCGTTTTGACAAGCGTTTTACTTATAAAAAATATCTCTCTAGAACGGTCCAACTTGGAAAAGTGTGGATGTTGACCCGACGGATCTCAGGGAGCGACTGGTATATACACACCGCTAGTAACTATTGACCCACCTACAGCACACGAACGGGTGATAGAATGTTTACCGTATTTGGCATAATATTACTTACATGTATTTCTTATGGGAAAATTGTAATTTTCAAAATTAAATTGTGGCCTTATTACAAGTCCGACTAAATTCATCCTTACCTCAATGAGCTTGTATTTTTCTGTTATTTTGTTTAGTGACGCAATTTTTATAGGAAAAAGTATATTTTCGAGTCAGAGTTAGTTAACTCTTGCCCAAATTTGTTTAGATATAAACAAAGCTTGTTTTTCAATTATTATTATTACTAATATGTTGACCGTCCTTAAATATTTATTTATATTTTTTGTATGAATAACTTCCAAATAATTTAGATCAAGTTTGAATATTAAATTATATACCCGTATACTCGTGCGGGTAGCTTACTATTTAATTTAAATTTATTAGGCAGCGTTCACATAATCAAAAAACACAAATGGTAAATATGATTCATTTAGGAATTAATATCATCAAATATGTCTCATGTACGATGGTGTATTGATATAATTCATAATATTTAAATGATATATATTATTAACCTGTGAAATTAAATTAAAATTTTAAAAATTAACAGGTTTAAGAAATAATTAAACGTAATTATTTTTCACAAGCTTTCAGCAATGGATTATTGATATCTTTAATTGAATGCTGAAAGCTGATGAAAAATAATTTTGTTTAATTTTTAAAATTTAATTTGATGTAATTCATAATATTATGAAGGGTACAGGAATAAAGCAGGAAATGTCACAAAAGGAGAATTAGAAATCTTAATTTTTAATGGTAAATCTTTTACAGTAAACAAAAGATTCATAGTATTTTATACAGTTTATTTATAAAAATAATTTCAAAAATCATACTTTTAAGTAGGAATACATATTTTTTTTTTAAAGATGAAAATGTAAGCTAGATTGAATTTTCACAGCAATAAAACTAGGAATGTCCAGGTCGAAAAATTTACTTAATTTAACAAATTTACGCTAGTAATTTTGGAAATTTGCTAATAAAATTTGATTTTTTTTGTTAATTACTTTTCCTCCAATCAAATTTAGGTATGTACTTAATCTCCAAAAGTAAGGGTAGTCACAGACTTCTGGATACCCAAATTATTTATTCATCTTTCCAACTCCTTCGCAAAAATATTAAAACAAAAGAAAAACTATTTTGTAAATAACAACTAATTTTTAATTAAAATTTTAGAAATTTTGACTTTTTATATCTTTTTATCTTTATATTAATTAAAATTAAATAATATTATGATTATTTGGTTATCCATACCATGTTAAATTATTTATAACAATAATAATCTCTGTGACTTTTTAAAAATTTGTTTCTTTTCGTTATTATCCGTGTCTTCTGTGGTAACATATTATTGTATATTTTTTATTACGTACTTATTTTACAATCATCTCCCAACCCCCCTTAGCAACAACTAGAATAAATAAAACAAACAATATTTATTTACACACACATGAACGGTCTACATTCCTAGTTTTATTCCGGAATGCTAATATTTTAACTTTAAATATTGTAGACATGACTAATTTTATTCCTGTGGTATTTTAAATATACAGTAGAGCGTTGATAATTCGAACTAATTAGGACCGAAGGTGTTTCGGATTACCAAACAGTGATGCTAAATAGACAAAAATATTGGAAACAAGAATAAAACACCTGCATACCAAGACCCAAAAGGCAATTATATTTCTGTAAATACAAAACTTCACTTGTTTGCAGTGTGCGACACTTATTCTTCACTTAGTAATCCCTTAATTCTTTTATTTTTGTTTGAATTAGGGGACGTTCGGATTACCGAAGTATTTTAGTCCTTCATATATTTTTACCCAGTAAGTCAATGATGATTATTCCATGGCTATCTCGAAACACGGAGGCTTTCCATGCGGATTTTTGAATCCGAAATTTCTTATGCTTTGGAAAAACCAGAGTGCTTCTATTCTATCGATTGCTGTTTTGTTTTTTCTTCAGAACGGGCACAGTTTTCTCGTGTCGAATCAACATAGTACATGCAGTATTTGAAAAGTTCAATTTTGCAGAAATCTTCAAATCGACGACGCGACGTGAGCTAAGTGTTCGCTTGTAAATCGATTTATCCATGAATGGAAATATATCTATGTTTTCTTAAGTCTTTTTTTACCTGTAGGGTACCTGTTAAGATAAATGAATTGTATAAAACAGGTGTGAAAGATTAATAGTTTATCCTTCATCTGAGCGATGGTTTACAATTTTAATGATCCAATTTCTTGTAAAAAAATTTGAAACTCTGGAATTTATGACAAAAAATAGTAGTTGTATATGTTAGGAACCTATTGTGGGGTATGGTCTTGTAAAGGGAAACAAAGTAATAATGTAATGTCGTCTTAGAGTGATGATATTTCCTTGAAGTTACACAGTTTTAGTTGCAGGACTCGCTATGAAAAGGCATGTGTCATTTGAATGATGACAAGGAATATAGTTTTGTGCACGCTACATTAATTTAATTACAAGATCATTTCAAGAACAACTTTTGTAGGTATTTTACTTACATTTCTTAATGGTTACTATATTTTACCTGGAAGTAAAAAATTTAATATAATTACATAAAGCAAAAATAATATTATTTTGTTCAAAACTAACCATTACCGTTATTTACCTACTCATTATATAATTTATTTTTGAATGCGTATATACTACTAATTAATAGTTTAATATCAAAAATTACGTTATTTACTTCGCATTTAATATTTAATTAAAACAAATTAAGATGAACGTAAAATTACCAGTCATGTAGGAGTAAGCGACCCAGTTATTTTGTAATTATTGGTTGAAGACAAATTAATTTTTTACAAAAAGCAATTTAGAAATTTACACGTCTTATCGTTAGAAACTTGCTTGTAAATTTTTGCAATTTATTTTTAAAAATTTTAAAATAGCTAATCAACGCTTTAATTGTTTGGCGTTTCACGTACCTGCCATTTAACCTATACAGTATGACGAACAAATTTTACTGATACCGAATCTTTATCTGTTACACATATCTGGAATTACGTGCAGCATGGACAGTATTGGTTAAAATGGAGCATTGTTATTTCTCTTTACTTTCATTGATTACAAATGAATTCATCAAAATCAAACCAGACACTAAATCATGTTTTACATAATGCAGATTCTATTAAATGCGGTGTCGAACATTTTGACTTATTCAATAGCTGTATTTTAGCTTGTTTGTTGTTTTAATTACCAAAACTTCTTAGTCACGTGTCAACGTGCATTTTTAGTGAAGTTTTACTCTAGAAACTATAATAAACCACTTTACTTGGTCGAATTGATGACCTTTTAGTAACAAATTATATTGAGACTCAATATAGAAATATAAAATGAAAAAGAAGGTTACTGAACGATTTTTGATTAAACAGTGATTTAATTGTCTTGTATTTTTATATAATACCATGATCGACAACAGAGAATTGTATGGTATAATAATATAAATGATATTTGACGAATTAAGTTAATTACGTTAACGTATACGGGTACTTTGTTTTTATTAATGATCGCGATGATATTAATAAAATTTATTGTATTTAACCGAGAATTACATTATATGATTCAAAATGTATGCATAATTATGAGCTGAGTAATTAGAATAAATTAGTGTTATTGTTTGCTATTTTTCTCTTCACATAGTATTTGGTTGTAGCCCCATCTTTTACTGCATACTTGGTCTTGGTCTTGGTTTAAGGTCAGGGTCAGGTAAGGTCATTTCCCACGATAGCCTCACTCGGCATGGCAACTTCACAGTACTGGAAGATCAAATTCCATGTACACACATTATATACACACAACTTGAACTTATAATATCATTCAATAGCATTGTCTAATATAAATACTTCATAATAATCCACCCCACCCTATTTGGATTGAAAAAACTTCATACAAAGAAATTGTTAAAAATTAAATTAATTTTGTAACCACAACGGTGACTTACAACCATCGATTGGGTATGAAACGGAGATTCCGAGTTCAAATCTTCCGACCTGCCGACCTAGGCACTTACGCAATTAAATTTTTTTACCTCTTTTCCATCATTTCATTTTAAGGAAGTACAAAAAGAAAAAGTTTAGCAATTTAAACTACAATGTAACATAATCCGGTCTAATTTGACAGTTTCCAAAGGACAGTGCATCACATAATTTTATTGCCCAAGGCTCAAGGAGTGTCAGATTAAGCTTTAAAATTTTTAATTTTATGCAGATATCTATTATTATGATTATAAAATACCAAAATATTATTTTAAACATTAGTGACATAAATTTTCTATCAAATTCAAGTTATGTGAAATTAAAAAAAAATAATCTGAAGTTACTTCTAAACGATCATACTTAATAAATTTTATTATTAATAATAAATTAAAAACCCGAGTTTCAAAATGATTTTCAGCAATCAATCCGTCAGTTTTTGAAAGACGCTGACTGACCTATTCTACCGCAGGCGATTTTTCAAAAAACCTGGTTGGTTTCAAACAAACCATCTAATAATAGACGATACCACGTCTGATGGTACTTCTAATCTTGCACATCATTCTATATTATCTAATCACCTACGAAGATTTTCACAAATTCTAATTGATGTGGCAACTTAAAATTTTAGGTACTATAAAATCGTTGCTTAACGACCAAGTGCATAAATTTACGTTTAGTGTAAATATATGCAGATTTTTAAATAGTTTGTTCTTTTCTAACCTATAAACTTCTAAGTTTAGCTTACAGAAGCTTTACAATGCTTTAATTTACAATAAATAATGCAACAGCACCGGATCTAGGGGGCGAAAAGTACTACGTACGAGTACGAAAAGTAATTTTTTGCTTCGAATAAAATATGCCAGTTTTGTTAAACAAAAAATAATTATTTTATTTAATCAACATTATTTCTGCGGGCGGCATCAAAAGTTAAATAAAAATATAGTCGAGTCTTAGTAAAACAATTGTTTTCGCAAAAACCAATAAGCAAACAAAAAGTAATAAAATAGTTCAAATAGAAAGAAATCGTACCAAAACATGAGAATTCTACAGAAGAATTCGTGAACAAAGACCAAAAACAGTAACTGAACCGAGAGGAAGAAAAGATAACTTTGGGATCGTGATATACAGTCCCTGGCCATATTATTAGACTCAAGCACAAAATTTGATTTTTTTGTAATTTCCGGTAAAATTATTCAATTTATGATAAGGACAATGCTTGTATATTAAAGTTATTGTTATTAAAGTATGAAGAAGATGAAATAGAATAATATATTTGCAAAGAACACTTCCGCAACGGACCAACAACAACAACCCATAAACTTATATGATTCATAAAATTAATCAATTAGAAAATAACGAAAACGTCACTGAACCGAATTATGAAGAATTTATGATAACATTAAAAGCAATGAAAGATGCCAGGACCTGACAATATTGAATGTGAACTCATTAAAATTGACGAAGATGAAAAAGGATGCAAGCACTGATATTGAAAGTCTAGAAGAAGAAATGCCAGTTCATGATATAATGCTAGAACTACAGTAGAATATTCCTTCTCAACATGTCGCGTCGTCTAAAATACTGTCAAAGATGATCCACACCCGAATACCACAACATACGGAAGCATAGCTGGGAGATTACCAAAGTGGATTCAGATAAGGTAGATCTCTTACAGAACCGCTGTAATTTAATATGGAGTAAGAGATGGATGTACAGTCTAACCTGTTTTTGTGCGGATTTTATATGGGCAATTGTTTATGTGCGTTTTTTTTGTGCGGTATATTGTTTATAAGCATTTTTTTATGCGCTATATTATCACACGTGAAAATAATAATTTTAAAAATCAAAAGTTCATGAACTTTAAATAAAAATACGTGCAAAGCTAAAGTCGCGGAAAGGCACTTCCTATACCAATAAGAAGAATTGACGAGTAATCGATGTAGATCTATAAGATCAGAAATTAGCAAGGCGCATGGAGGCGCGACAGGCAAATCGGAAATCAATCAAGGATTTAGTTGCGTGTGTGCTCTGGGATCGAAAAGATCGAGTCCACTTAGGGGTTACGTTGTCTAGTTCCTTCATGGCCATTTTCTTTGTAATTTTAGGGTAAAAAAATGTAAATTGGTGACCCGTCAAAATAACTCCGACAAAATAACCCCAACATAATAGCCTGCCAATAATTTCAATTTCAATTACTTGTTAAAACTCTTTGAAGACGTAGCTGTTCAAGTACGCCGTGTATAATGTAGTATGGGTTAGCTTCTAGTTCTTTTTCTGGCAAGAGTTGACTAACTCTGACTCTAAAATACACATTTTCCTATAAAAATTGCTTCACCAAACGAAAGAGTAGAAATATGATTTTAGTAGAACTTCTAATAAGGTCACAATTTTAAGTAATAAAATATTAAATTATAAATAAAATTTAGGAATATTATTTCTACCAGTAATTTGAGCTACAACCCAAGCACGACAATATCACAAAATTCCATCAAATGCGTAGTATGAATAAAAAAAGAAACTTTTTTTTAAGGAATTTCTTTTACGCGGTCCATATCCCTCGGACAAAAACAGGTTTGAGTGTATGTGCTTAACAAAAATCGAAAAAGAGAGATCAAAAATTTTCGAAAGAAGAGCGAGTACAATAGGAATTGTAATTGTAAGGAGTCGAAGGGATATATGTATATTAAAAGCCCAAGGCATAAGAACCATCAGGGAATAATGGAATGGACACTGATGGTCACCAAATAGAAACGAGATGAAATGATAAGGTCTTAATTGACATGATATTGATAGAAGTGACAAATTGGATGCAGAGGACGTAGCGTAGGAACTTATGCAGAAAAGTTACAGAAAAAATATATATTGTATTAGACAGATTAAAAGTTGAACTTTGTTTGATAAGAAATTTTTCATATGTGAATCAGCGAGGCGCTAGCGCAGACGAGTGAGTAATCATTTAGCAATCCAACACTAACTGCTAGCCTACAATCGTGCTTTAATTTAACATATATTTTTTTAAATAATTTTTGCGTCTTGAAACCGTGTTTTAGCCTACCACAACGAAGTTAACTTAAAAATAAAAATTACTTAATTTCTTGGAAATAAATATTACTTTTTAGGGTATAAAGCACCTCTGATTGGTTGAATAATAAACAAATGTCAATTTTTATCTTAATTTGTATTTTAATTTGAGTAGCTGTTGCCCTACTGTTCAGTATTATATTGAGTTTTCAGGTTAAAATGCACTTCTCTTTAAAATTTTGCAACTCGGCTAACGCCTCGTTTTGAATAAAACAACAGGCATATTTTGGAAATTATTGCATAAAATGATATATGTTAATATTTAGTTCCTGGTTGCGATACATGAAAGGTACGGTCCTGTAGAAATTCTATAAATATTGTAAATAAAGGATGATTACGGATTAGGAATGGTAGACAGGAATTAGTCATATTTAATATCTCATGCTGATTATAAAGGTGCATGACCCAAACTTCAGATATTAAATAGTCATCAACGTGCAGACTTAAGGTAATCAAATAGTCGAGAAGTAGGCACTTTGACTTTTACATTTTATAAAATACTATCTGTCATATACCATAGACGATTTTTGGAAAATACATAACAAACAAGCCTATAAATAAAATATAAAGTATGGGCCCGTTCCGATTTCTAGTCAGCCCATCTCTTTCTTGGACGTCCTACGTCTCTCCTCTCACTTGGATCATACTGTATGGCACTTTTTGGCAAACGCCGATCTTCCATCTTTTGCACATGCTCCTTCCAATAGTCATCAACCTTGTCTTTTATCTTAAAGATCTGCAGTTCCTCTCTGATATCTTAGTTTCTATTCTTATCCAGCAATGTACAGCCTTTTAATGACCGCAAAAACTCTGCTGCTGTTATTTTAGCTTCTTGCCTGGTTGTCGTCGTCTAAGTTTCGCTTCCATACAGCAAGGTGGGAACCGCCATAACCTTGTAGAACTTTAATTGCGTTTCTCGTCTGCATTGTTTTCTCAGCGTTTGGAAAGTATTAATGTTATTTGACGATGTCCTCGTCGTATTCGCAGGATACATTGCAATCCAAGTACTTGCAGTGTGAGACCTGTTCCAAGCAAACGTTATTTATGTATATTTGAGACCTAATAAAATATTTTTCTTTAAACGCTATTATCTTTGTTTTTTCTACAGATATTTCGCAGTTGTATTTGTTGGACAAAATGTTTAACTGGTGTACTTCTCTTTGCAGATTATAATCAGTGCTTGGTCGTTTGCAAATATTATTTTATCGAGGTATTTCTTCTGACCGAGGTGTATGTCTTGTGGAACCTTCTCTTTCCAGGTTTTCGATCAATGACTGATGATTAATGTCCGTCTCACAAATCTTTAATTCCGTACAAATATACAACCTTAGAGATAGCTATACAGTAATAGTTTCTTCTCTGGGAAGATCATGAATGAACTATGAAATAGAAAAGAAATTGATGAGAAAACATAGTCGAATGTGCAGTTGAATTAGATGGCTAGATCATATTATGCGCGGCAAGGATAACTCTACATTGGAAAAACCACGTAATGGAAGCTAAACGAAGAAATAAATAATAGAGGAAGACCCAGGATAAAGTAGTAGGAGAAAGTGATGGACGATTTGAATATAATGGAGATAACCGACTGCAGGACGAAAGTACAAGACAGGCAATGCTGGAAAAAAAATGTGAAAAATGCTGGAAACTGTAGTAATAAAAGAAAACAAAAAAGATCAACTAATAAGGAGATACGTAACTATTTAATTAGGAAAACGATAGTATTTTGAATTAATTGAAACATGTTTTATGGGGTAATTCTCCCCACCAAAAAAAAATCAAATTTCTAAATTTAATATTTATTTTCTCGAATCCATCGATTATGAATTGAATATAAAAAGCGGTACATCCAATCGTTACTGCATGCGACAAATTAACGTTCAAAGGTAAAATAATGGGTATCATCGAAACGTATCAATCATTAACATTTGATTGAAACTATGTTTTGGATGCTATTTATGTCTGAATGAATTTTAATTTTAGCTTCATAATAATTGTCAAACAAGTGTGTAAAAATTAAATAACATTTTCCTATTAACTGCAACTGCAAATAATAATTATGAAGAAAATCAACAATGTAATGACCGCGAAGCCGTCTTATGGCTATGCAGTAAATAGGTATAACGAATTACAATTTCCTAACATTTGGTTTGCAACTTGAGACATTTTTGTGGCTTATTAGAGAGCTTCGCGCCCGATAAATTGTTAATTGTAATTGTACTAAAACTTACCTAAAGAAATCAAAATTAGTAAGTCAAAATTATTATACTGCGAAGAAGATTCGGTAATAATATATTTGTTACAACCATGGTAGAATTGGTAAAAATATGCAACATTACCAACTGCAAAGAATTAAAATTCCCCATAAACTTATTGTAAGTAATGTTTATTTAAAAGTTTATGGTTAAATAGGTTTCAAATATAATGTTTTTCTGACATCACCAATTATGAAATTGTAACGCCAATTGACGTCTGTACATAAAATAATTTGTAGCATCAATTGACTCCAATTAACCACTACAGTACAGTATCACTGATATTTCCAAATAAATCTTTTATTTGATTATTCACGGTATGATGTAAATGTGTGGAATATTTAAGTGGTATTTACGTTTATTCTCTTATCTTAAAGTAGGGTTATGTTACATGTATTCTTTCAAATTTTAATTAAAATGTAATAAAAACAAATTTTGATGGTGCGTGGATCCACTCAAAACTAATTGAGTTTATAAATCTTTTTTAATTTTTGGCAAACAGTATCTCATACCAAATTCAAAAGCAAATTGTTTTATCTGACTTCTTTGCAACTGGATTTCAATTAATACCTTTTTGCTCGAACCTCTTTAGTTAATACCTCAACTACATATGTAAATAGATTAGCCAAATTATTCTGAATATTAAATCAGGTTGTTTTTTAAATTTCTTATAATTTTCAAATTGAGCTAAAGTAAATCTAGTGCACAATTTTTGCAGTACACGGTATTGTACAATATTGATCGTCTAATGTAATTCATAATGTACAAGTATTTTATTACAAAATATACCATATTTTCTAAATAAAATAATGATAGTAATAATTCATAGCACTTGATATTAATCAATTACTCAATAGTATCGAGTAATGCATTTGAAGGCGTAAATGACTAGTTAATCAATTAATCAATATGTGATATTAATTTTGGACTATTATAATATTAGATGTCCTGCAATCTAAAATGGTTAAATATATTAGTTTTTCAGAAAACTGTCATTTTATTTATCCTAGAGAATGAAATCTGCTATAAAATGGAATATACCATTGCTATTTATTTACAAAATACATACATAAGCTAATTAATATATTATTTTTTAATTGCGCTAATGGTAAGATGCAGTGCAGGAGTTCTTAATTTTTACAACCTAACCTAGTTTAGTTCGGTGGTTTTCTTAGACTAAAAATATTGACTAAAATTGTAAAACTATTCAGGCCAGGTTTACAATATGGCTTAACTTTATTTA
This sequence comes from Lycocerus yunnanus, assembly GCA_036346125.1. NCBI lineage: Eukaryota > Metazoa > Arthropoda > Insecta > Coleoptera > Cantharidae > Lycocerus > Lycocerus yunnanus. Next base: position 74,636 of record JARFIX010000078.1, on the reverse strand, counting down.
AAAAAATACCTTAATAATGCCTACTTATACCTAGCTGTAGTTATGATCTATGTACCATATAATATATCGGTTATATCACACAATACTTTGTTGTATTAAAATTTAATTTGTTTTGAAAACACCTTGTTTACACAATATGTATATTAACGACCATATTATTTTAAACATTTGCATATAACAAAATTTAACCACTTATATGGAAATTTTATTAGATATATAAATAAAATATAAGAGCAATATTGTTTTCGAAAATTAAACTTCCTCGTATTTAAGTAATTAAAATTTTTGAATATATTTTTTGTTTAAGAATTAAAAATATTTTTATTATGGTTCATTAAAAGCTGTGGAATGAATTTTTGCACTTAGGAACCAATAATATTTGATTTGGTATTTTAAATTATGACTAATCATTTTAATAGATGACTTACAGTTTCATAACAGTAGCTTCATTAGAATAAATTTATATTGTATTAAATATTGCTTATGATTGACGAAAATTATTTCTTATTTTGTTCGTCAAAACACTCACATTTTAAATTTTTATTATAGGGGCGCCAAGTTTTTACGTAATGTAAATTTATTTATTAAGTTAATGCGTTAAAAATTTAAATTAGTACAGTTTGTGTTTATGGGTAATTTATTATTAATATAGTAAGTTTTTACAAAGTTTAAAGTCAAATAATAATGGTTTTTATGGAAAAGTGAGGTTATAAATTTAAACAAATAAAAGAATATTTTTCCTGTTGCTTTAGAGCGTTATACTGAAATTATTTAAAGTATTTTGAATTATACGACTTTCTTACTGTTAATCCAGTGTTAATTTGCAATAGTCAACTGATAATTTTAAATTGTTAAACAGGTTCTCACTGCGAAGTCTATATGGCTGCAGCAAAGGAATGCAGTTTTATATTTTGACATACTTCAAGCAGCATTAGGGATTATTTTGCATTATTAAATATACATTTAAACATGATACTTTAATGATCGATTTATTATTGCATTAGTCGAATTAAAGTGTCCCGAAAACCGATTTGGGAAAAAATTTATCAACGCACTTTTTAGTTTTCTATAACTCGATTCAAAAGTTATTCTTTTTACAAAACCCATCAATCATGTTCAGTGTTATTAGATCTGCGAATAAGGTAGAACAAACTCAAATTGTTGCTTTTAGCAAAATGGAGAACATTCTTCTAATTCAAAAGTCAATACATTTGCAAAATGTAATTTTCTTTATCTGTTGTAATTTCAGAATTGTCGTCCCTACTAGAACAAAAATCAAGTTAAACTTGAAAATTATTTGAATGTAGATAAATATCTCTTAACTAGTTTAACGCGTGTATTACATATACAAACAAGTTACGGTTCAAGTTCTACTTCATCAGGATAACGCATCGCGTACAAGTAAAGCTTTGTAGTTAATATTTATGATCCATTTTATTTCTTAACAAATGCTTGGTTTTACAATTATCGCACATTTTATAACTCCGAAATAATATTCAAAACGTAATTACAAGAATCTTAAAATAAAAAATTATCTTAGATCAATTTTTTTCATAGCAGTAATTTTCAGTGATTCAGTTTACAGACGTCAACAAGGGAAGTTTTAGAAGGTTACAAAAATTGAAGCTGTTAGGTTATTATTTAATGATAGGGAACATCAGTCCCCCCTATATTTTTTAAAACTGGCAAATGAATTTTTAAGAAACATCTTGAATGGCTACGAAAAATAAAAAAAAGAGATTTGGGAGTGGACTCTTGCTAGTAGACAAAGAAAAGGAATACCCTGAAGAACGTTACAAACATCAGGATGTACGAGAAGCCATGCAAAGTAGGCAGTTAAACTTGGAAGACGTCCGAGATTAGGAGGAAATAACGCATTTGGGCGCCACCATTCAACTCGGGCGTTTGGGCGCCGGAACTTTTAGGTGCCGGACTGTTGGGCGCTGAAAGCGATTTAAATTATTCTTTCGACAGAAACTGATGTATTTCAATGCGATAAGTACATGGGACCATTCAGACCACTGCTTGATATTTTAATCTTTTATGAGGAGGAGTTTCACCACGTGTAAATTGCTCGTATAATGCGTCTTTTCCTTTCTGGACGCTTCGAAGGCTATCAATAAATTTCCATATGGATGGATGATCGATATCTAATTGGCATTGCAAACTACAATGAGCGGCTTCCGCAATATTGTTAGTGCGCTTTTGATCATTAAGCACCCGATCATAAACTTTCCAACTGAATTAGTTATAGCTAATTGATAATCTAGAGAAATGGTTTCTGGTTCAAATCACGTCCACACTTTTTGATTAGTTTAAATAACCTGCCATAAGTTTCACGACGCTTCTTTGTTGTCAAAAGAGCATATAATATTAGTAGAACAAATCCACCTCTGTTAGCTAAAATTACAAAAATTTGATAAAATTGTGGAGGAGTTTGCCGAAATGTTTCATTGATAAAAATGTTTTTATTTGTTCGTTACAATTAAAGAATAAATTTATTATATTATAACAATTTATTTATTATAATACTAGCAGGATACCCGGCTTCGCCCGGGGTGCGTACCGAAAAAAATTGGATCCATATTTCAAAAACACGTAGCTGTGCTCGTGATTTAATGGTGAAAGTCGAGCTCAGTAAACTCAGCATGTTGAGTTTTGTCTTCTTCACGTGCAGTTGATCTTTCAATTGGTTGGCTCGTGCCAGCTTGACACACATTTGCATCAATCTGGGTTTGATTAAAATTTGGTATTTTTCTTTTGGGGATTGTTAAACAAATTTGGATTTTCAACATGTATTAGGTTAAATTTTTTATTTTAACTTTTATATATATATTTGGGCGTCCTTTTGCAAGGATACAACTTACGTCGTTTACCTGTTCCCCTAAGACGGTACTCAAGCATTTATTACCTCAAAGATGTTGCAAACACCTTGTAAGAGGACTACCGTCGTTACGCGCCCTCCGAAGCACGGAGGCGGCTATACAAATTGAGTCTCTACTTTGATTCGAACCGGGGCGCTTTACGTTAGCAGTTGATCGCGCTAAAACCAGGCCAATAATCGATTTTAATCTTTATACTAATTATATTATGTAGTATGAAACTATTTTGTTAGTGGATAACTAATTTCCCGCAGTAATCCTTGATCCGTGAATATTTAGAGGTAAATTGATTAAAAATATAAGAATTTTTCTAGTACTTCATTTTGATCCATCTACCGATTTGTAAATACAGTCAAACCTACTTTTATGCTGTTTTTATATGAGAAATTGTTTATGTGCAATTTTCTTTTTTTGTGCGATATCAAAAAATTCCATCAAATGCATAGTATGAATAGAAAATGTAATATTTTTTAAGGGATTTCTTTTATGCGGCCTGTATCCCTCGCACAAAACAGGCTGGAAGGTACAGGCAAACCTGTTTTTATGCGGGTTATGTGCGATATTTGAGTTTGAGTTCATCCTGTTCTTTAGGACTGAGTCATAAGTGAATATTTTCACTTCAGCTGTCTTTCAGTTTGTGTTTGTAGTCTTTTATAGTGTTCGTGTTCCGATTCTTGCTACCTTTGAGTAGCCAATCTGTCAGCATGTGCTGTAAGTCTTTGATTTGGTTCATTTACCGCTTCAACTGCTCTTTGCAACCGAGTTGTTTTCACTGTCGGAGATTATCCATAGTAAAATCGGAGGAAACATTTTTTTTATCGACCGCCGTGACCTCCTAGTGAGCGAATACAGTGGAACTCGATTAATTGCATTTTTTTTTCATATTTTGTCTTTCAATTGATAAAAAATGGTATAATCAGAGTGTGGTAGAAACATAATTATGTAATTTGATACTGTGTGGATACGAATCTTAGGTTTATTTAGCGTACCTAGACTGCGTAACTCGATTGCTAAGCACGTCCCCAAAGGGAATTGGACTCAGTAGGTATGGGCAATGGGAATCTCGTTGGTCTATTTGTGCGCGTTCATAATTCTCCACTGTGATGCTGTCTTGACGAATTTTTACTTTTTCTAGGTGGCATAGAGATATACAGAGATATTCAATTTTATATACATATATATAGATAACAAATTATTTATTCATTATAATATAACAATTTATTGTTGATAAATAATTTTTTTTGTTTTTACTAAATTTTAAAAATGCATTAAAATCAAAACAAAAATTACTACTTATCAGTTTGTGATTTCATTAAAATTCGATTTCAAGTATTAAAACAAAAGAAATAATTTAATTTAAACACAATAATCAGATATTAGTTGAAATTGACCGATAACCGTAAAAGGGTAAAATTATCCCTTGTACCTATTTCGTATAAGATTATATTGTGATCGGATTTTGCTCAATTTTTTTCTAGTGTTGGTTCAACACCAGAAACCCGACGAAAAGCTTATGGTCATAAACTTAAAGAGTGCACTTACAACTAAAATTGGCAGGTTTATAGCATTTTTTAGTTTCACAAGTTGTTTGCCATATTTAGGTAATAATATTTAGGGTTAAACTAAACAATAAAATATTTCTTTCAACTTAGTCCACGTGAATGTTATTTTGGAAATTGTTTCAAAATCTAATTGCAACGTAAAATGTCGAAATTTGCTTTAAAAATAATATTTCTGGGTCTCCCTTCATCCTAGATCCTGTGTGGCTGCACCTGTTGCACTTGCCTAGTTACGGCACTGTAGGCGTATTATTTTGAGCAGTTTTCTTTCCTGAACTCAAAATTGCTTTGCCTTATTGAATAATGGGAACCTTAAGTTCTGGAAGTATAATGTTTTATGTTTGAGGAAAAAAGTTAGTGCCCTGAATCGCAGTCTAATTTTTTTCCATTTTGACCAAATTTAAAAGCAGAAATTGATTTGGTTGTTTTATCAAAACTTAAGTTTTTCTCTACGTTTTAAAGTATTGACTCTGGTTTTTTTTGTTGGTAACAATACTAAAAAACATTCAATCAACAGTTGATTCAGAGTTAGTTTTTTTAATAAAATGTTAGGAAATTCCAACAATGTAATCAAATTAAGATTTCAAATTGTTACATCTTGACAGCATTACAATGCCATAATCTTAAAAAATCTTTTACGTGAACATGATTCTAACGGTATAATGTAAATTTTGAGATTGATCATCTCTATAAATATTACCAACAGCAACAATCACATTTCTATTGTTGAAAATCGTAAACTTTTTGGTTGTTTACAGATGCAAAATACAGAAATTATAATAAATCGTTTGAATGAGGTTGGATTTTAAAGCTCGCTACTGGAGATATTTTGTATTAAAATATATTACTTACTTATACATGGCCTAACTGATACAAAATACACACTTTTTGTGCACGACAATTGACAACAAGGTTTCCAATGGTATCATAAAGTACCAGAAGTTCGTGGGGTCATGGCAGTTACAAAGGTTTTATATTTATGGCGCTTTATGTATATACGCTGCTGTTCTAGGTATTTTGAAGTTCGTTGAACTGGTTATAGACAACAAGTAAAACTGATAACATCTATTTATGAACGTATGACATCTTTCATACAAGACTATTTGTAATGTCAAAAGGTTACCGTCAAAATTTTAATTTTAACCTAAAAAAAGATGACATTTAAGATGCTGCAGTATCTTAACCAAAATCTCATTTCTATCTCATGTGAAAAATCAGGCAAAATTAAAATTATTAAAATGTTTTTAAAATTTAATTACTATTTACTCAGGTATATTTTACTGGCATATTGCAATATTGCAATATTTATATTGATATGACGTAAAATAATATTATTTCTTTTTATAGCGGTCCAAAGAGGAAGAGTGCCACCTTCACAGCCATCATTACCTGGTCTTTCAAATCAATACTTAAATTCAGCCGAATCTGTAACAACGTCATTAAGTAATCATTCATATCTGAGCAGTTATATTTCCTTACTTCTGAGGGCCGAACCTTATCCAACTAGTCGATATGGCCAATGCATTCAAGCAAATAATATTATGGGTATAGACAATATTTGTGAATTAGCAGCACGTTTACTGTTTTCTGCTGTAGAATGGGCAAGAAATATACCGTTTTTTCCAGATCTCCAAGTAACGGATCAGGTTGGTATGACTCGCGTGTTTGTTGAATCCAATATAAAACGTTTGCTCTTAGGTTGCTTTACTACGACTCGTTTGGTCAGAACTTTTTGTTCTCAATGCCAGCCAGTGTTCCATGCCTTTACATGTCGCTCCTCTTATAGCTGCAGCTGGACTTCATGCTTCTCCAATGTGTGCGGATCGTGTGGTGCAGTTCATGGACCACATTCGCATATTTCAGGTATTTTCTTTAGATAATTTGCGTATCGCAACTAAAATAAAAATGTTTGTTACAGGAGCAAGTAGAAAAACTGAAAGCTCTACATGTAGATTCAGCAGAGTACTCGTGTCTGAAAGCAATTGTTTTATTTACAACCGGTGAGTTTATTTTTATATTATATATTTGTATGTTATACATAATAAACTTAAGGTTAGTTGTATTTACATAGAATGTATTGTGAAATAAACCGAGATAAAATGTATCACAATAGAAGAGATAACGTTGAATAGATGAGCTCTATTGGAAACTTGTGCATTTGTTGCAACTCGACCACTTCGGTATCTTGGCTTCCAAAACAAGGACCGTGCTATTATTTTAAGATATAAACATATCACATTAATCAATAACATAATGAAATCAGATTGTCCGAATTAATAATAACTAAATATTTTTGTTTTCCTTTATTTAATAAGGTTTTTCACTCGCAATTTAAAATTAAAATTTATGGTAGATCGCTCATAAAATGTACGGTTTTACTGCATAATCACCCAAGTGGCTTAATTATGTTATATAAATTATCATATTAAAATAAAAATATGTTAATGATTTAGTTAAATCTGATGAACTTAATGATGTTGAGTATCAACACACACACCTGCTTCAACTTTGACCTGTTGACCATTGCTTCCTTTAGGCAACGCAGTTGTTGATACATGTGGATAATTATCGACACGCATATGAACCGGAACTATATTATTCATTGAATTTTAATAAAAGAAGAAACTTATGAAAATAACTTACAAATGCTTTGAAATTGCGTGTTGGGGTTTATTAAATTTACTCTTTTGTTGCAATTAACGTTAATGGGAAAAAAATCTGGAATTATCAAAAAATTTAAAGGTGGCTTTTACGGTTGAATTAATTTTTTACACATTGGAATTTAATTTATGTGTTAACATGGCAAACTGGAACTGCACTATTGGGAACGGTTGAAATAGGGGTAGCTAAACGGGACTTGTTGAAACGGGTCAGCTCCACATATAAAAGGACATAGGTACACATAACATAAGTTTATAAAAGATAAACTAAATTTTTAAATTTCAACTGCTTTATCGGACTTTTTTTTAAGTCATAAATATTCTACATATTTATTACACAGGATGTTTTTCAAATTTTATTTTAAAAGTAATAACAGAGATCTCTAGTTTATAAAATACTTCAACATTTTCAACGATAAGTTAAAGTGGAACGTTCCAACCATAAAGGATATTTAGCATATTTTTTTTTTAAATAAAATTTATACAAGAATGTGCCAATTAAAACTTAAGATGCTAAGGTGAACTTGAAGCTTAATCTAATTTTTGTATTAACTGGCGAAAAATTAATACTCATAAATATAAAATTTGATTGTTTTCAAATATATATTACGTTGCAACACCATAACAAAATTAATTTCTTTTTTCCACGCTTTATTAACAAGGCCGCCATAGTTCAATATAATAAAAACTATATAATCATATCTGTAATATAGAATGCAAAACTAAAAGGGTCAAAACGTGTTATATGCCACAACACTAATCTGATATAAAATAAAATGTTAAACCTGTTTAAATAATAATAATTAATCATTTAATTAAACCTCATTTTTAAATTCGGATAACCTAACCTAACTTTTTTTTCTCTGTGTAACTTTTCTTTATCCTTACTACTTCAACTAAAGTAAAAAGTATTGTTCAATTTAAAAGTCACACTTTATTAATGTTTATAAAAGTGGTTTGCGGTTAACATTATGATAATACTGCCATAAACAATTACTTACCTACTAAATGTAAAATTATATAGGACTTGAAATATTTTATAAGCGAAGCTTTCATAAAACTTGCCAGCTACATAAATTTTTAATTAGTTAACTATTAAAATAGAAATTTTACTTTTACTATTTACTTTTTAAATCTATAAAAATTGTATACGAGTGTTTATACAGTATGGTCACGAATAAGATGCTACTATACCTTAAATTTATATCTAGGGGGGGCTATTAGAAAATTAAACCTTGAAACTGCTGCAGGTAAAGTGCCGCTAGTGTTACGCTACGGAAAAATTGAATGTATTAAAAAACTTGTTTAGAATAATAACTAACGATAATCTATAATCAGGTCCTTTTGATATTTAAAATAACGTTTTTGTTTTGAGTTCAAGTTTAATCATCTTTTGCATTAGTCGATTTAATTTTAATCAACTTTTTGTCATTAAATTCTTTTGTCTCTGCATCTCTTTTACTGTGCAACTATCTCTTTCATTCCAGACAAAAGTTTACGTAAAAATGTAAATTAAATAGAAAGTTAGTTACAAAGATTTTCAAAAAATTAAAGCATAATTTGAAAATTTTGTTAAAATGCTAAACTTTACAGATGGCAAAAGCAAGAAACGATTGAACAATAAACTAAGTTAATTGAAAAGGAAAATCATATAGTATGTAAAATTAAAACCCATTTTCTTATTATTGCACCTAGTAGAAAAACAACAAAAAACCCAACTTCTGAAATTTATTAGCTTCTTCATCTCGATCTACGAAGTTAGAAAATAGCCGGAAAATTCAAAAATTGTAAATTATTTTTAGTTGTAATCAATTCAACCTCTTTCCAATTATTTTCTCAAATGACTCTATTTTAAATTTCCAATTTTCAAAATTTATACTTTAAATACTCTGGAATTAAAAACCATAACCACTATTTTTTTAAATTTTAAAAACAAAATAAATACGAAATATAAAAGAATTTTTAGTCATTCTCTCTGTAAACTTTCCCACAACTCAGTCCTATTTCGATATGTACTATTTCCCACAAATGCTCGATAGGATTTAAATCAGGAGACTCACTAGGCCACTTAAATATGCATATTTTGAGCTTAAATTGTGACACTTTAAACACTTTGAAGTAAGAATTTGTTTTTGAACATGATTTTTTCACTTTACTGCATTGCGAAATACTGTATAAAAAGGTCTAATTTTCCAAAAAACTAAATTCTCTTCAACCGGTTCATTATTTTGAGCTTAATCACGTATACAAACGCCAAAAATATGATTTTGAGAAAAACGAATTTCAAGTTTGATTTTACCAGAAAACATCGTAGATTTTAAATATTTTAACAGGATTTAGGATTATCCCATTAAAAGTGTCTACTTTAAGAAAATATGAACTTTTAGTCTATTATCGGGACCAATGATGAAAAATGTGTGTCTGCTTAAAAATTTCCACAAAAATAAGTGAAGACAAACCAAGGAAATTTTAAAATTTTTATGTATATTCGGGTTTTTTAATAATTTGCGCTAGTTTTATCTCTTCATTCCTAGGTCTGTAGTGAACGTATTATAGTATATACAGACATAGGGAACCTACAGTTTTACGTGGGCTCCAAACTTCTATAGAACACTTCAATTAGAGAGAACTTCGAAAATGTTATGTTAGACTTATGTTCAGCTATGGGGGAAAAACAACTAAACTACAGAACACCAAAACAGGCATTCTAAATACAAATGTATAGAATCATTGTTAAAACTGTTTTAGATACGAATTATGAAGGATTTATCATTCCACTGAAGGCTATATACTTTAATTTTAAATTAAAATTTTTAAATTTATCTAATCACAGTCGATAAAATGCTAAATTTGTTTACAAATATTAACATAAATTGATTTCAATATACCGAGGCCGGTTTATTTTGCAAGAGACTTATGACATAGTTTCCTCTGCACGATTACAGATGCTCTGACAAGGGACGCTTGCTACATTGCTGACAATCGCACCACTACGGGGCATGATGCGTTTATTCTCGCTCCCAATGTTATAGTGGTAGAGACATAACGATGGCATCAAGTCTGATCATGGTACTGTAGAACCAATGCATGTCTGAAAATGGCAAGTCCTTCGGGTGATGCCGAAATTGGTCTCAGGCATATCCATGACACTGCCACGGAGGCGCAGCTCGGCTCGAGTGTCATGTTACTGTTTTGGATACGAATTGTGAAGGATTTTTAGTTAGAGGTAATAAACCTCAACTCAAAAGTACACTTTACCTATAAAATCGTTCCATCAAATGAAAGAGCACAAAATAAGAATCATTCAAAACCAGGATGAATTTGGTAGAGCTTCTAATAAGGCCACAATTCAAATTCAAAAGTCACAATATTCCCATAAGAAACACATGTAAATGTATTATTGAGTAATATTACGCCATAATAGTACACATTCTATAACCAGTCTGGGCGGTGTAGGTGGGCCGACATGGAGGAGCTACCATAGCTACCTGCTATCGGTCCGGTTAACATCCCCAATTTTTCGAGTAGGACCGGTCTATGGAAATATTTTTAATTAGTAAAGAGTTTATCAAAGGGGTAGGGGACCGAAGTGGAGGGTCGGCTTTGACTAACACAACCACGGCCAATTTTGGATTCACCTTAAAAATATACGCATTTTGCTTGGAGATGAGTTTACAATTTTTTTTATCATTTAATATTTTTTTGCGATCGGTGGAGGAGCAGGAAAATGCGTTACGCACTAACCCCGGCTGTGTAGAACTCATCAGGTTTGATGCTACCCACTAAAAACCTCTCCTCATGTGTGACTGGACATCCGGGATTTACACTAGTATTTCTTCCGGATATTTATTATCATTTGTCTAGACTTATCTACGACAAATCACTCTACCGAAAGCCGACATATGCACTCAAACCTGCTTATGTATGGAGAATAGAGACCGCAAAAAAGGAATCCCTTACAAAAATATTTTATTTTTATTCATACTATGCATTTGATGGTATAATTTGGTAATATAAAACCGCATAAAAACAGGCTTGGCTTTACTTTAATTTTAAATCAAAATTTTATAATTTTTTAATCACAGTCTATTAAATTTGGTCCAAATACTGCTTCGAAATTTTTGCGATAACATATTATCGAATGGTAATCACCGAAGGTACGTAGTTCTTATAAATGGCGTGTAGGCTTTATTTTGATTTTCTCATACGTCTGCTTATGCAAAAAAGGTGAATCATTGTATCACTGTACCTACATACAGTGACTCAACAATTATTAATTCACCTTATAAAATGCCAGTTATAACACGATAAAACCTTCAATTATAGTTTAATAATTTTGAATTAAAACATATATACAACATAATAATTAACAGTTAATATGCCTTAAAAATGTATAAAAACTTAAATAGTTTACCTTAAAATTACAAAAAACAAAATATTTACAAGAATTACCGCCCAACTATTATTAATTCACTTGCATAAATCTAGCTAAAATTAATATTGTTTACAAAATTAATATTTTGTAGGATACCCTTTAGCATCGATTATTGCTTGTAGCCGTCTTGGCATCGATTCCATCCATTTTGGGTAATACTTTTGTCTATTTTTTCCCATTCTTGCAATAATACCTCTTTTAATGTTTTTGTACTAAAATGTGGTGTTTTCGAATTTTCCTTCTAATTCTTGCCACAATTTTCTAAGGGATTTATGTCCGGTGATTGGGGTTGAATATGGAGTTGTTTTGGAACGTGATATAAAAGCTATTCCTGCACAAGATACGAAATAAGTTTCAGGTCGTTATCTTGTTGAAACATATACTCATTTTTCAACCCTAATTTTTGATACTGGGATCTAAATTTGATTATAGAATATTCAGGTAAGCACACTTAGTCATAATAGTTTCAAAAAATTGCAACTTTCCAACCCCATCAGCAGATATGCACCCCCAGACCCATAACATTTCCGCCACCATGTTTAACAGTTTCACATAGGTTTTCATTATTAATTTATGTATTAGGTTTTGTCAAAATTTTGCATTCCATCTGGCCGAAAATTATTAAATTTGCTTTCATCACTAAATATTATTTTTTCCAAAATTAAAGTCCATGTTAATATATTTTTTAGCGAATTCTAATCTTTTATTTCTGTTTACTTTATTTATGAAGGGTTTCTTTCTAGAAACTTTACCATTATAACCCTCTTTACGCAATACTTTTTTTACAAATTCGGTGGAAACAGATTTACCAATACCCTTTGAAATATCTAGTCAATTTTGGAACACTTGTTTTTGGATTAACTTTAGTTTTTCGAATAATATAATGTTCGTGTCGTGTTCCAAGAATGCTTTTTCTGCCTCGATCAGTTTTGTTTATTAAATTTCCTTCATTTTAAAATTTTTTTAATAACATATTTCACTGCACCCAGTGATCTGCCAACAATTTTAGCAGTTTCATAATAAAATTTTTCTTCGCACACCAATTTTAATATTGATTTTCTTTCACTAATTGCTGTTTCACTTGTTTTGTTAATCATCTTAAAAAATTTTCTTGGAATGACTATGTAAATAAATTGTAAGCACACTACTGTATTGTATCTACAATTACATACCTACTAATCAGCAAATTATTAAACTGCATCGTTTGTCTTCCTGTCCTTAACGTATAAAAGGTAAGTGTATTAATAACAGTTTGCTGTGCATTTTTCTTACTTTATTGGTTTTTTGAATACTACACTTGCCCATGTAGTTTTTTTTATTTTATTTTTTTATAAAATGAATTATAAAGTATTATTTAAAACAACTAAAAAAATAAAATTTTAATTAAAGCAAATTTACTATAACATTTAATCAAATTATTAAAATTGTATGAGGTGAATTAATAATTTCTGGAGTCACTGTATGTATCTGTATGTCTATGTAAAGCACATTCAGAGTGAATCTAAAATTATTCTCGTAGGTGCGGCCTTCAGGCCGCACAGCCTTCGTAATGATTGTTTAATGAAATAAATATATATTATAATGCAACCATAGTTTAGTTAAAATATTTAGTCATCTGGAAGTACTTTGATACATTTCCGAACCCATGTGCTTTAAGTTTTATGCAGTGTTAATTGAAGCTTTTGTCAAATTGTCAGATTTAATAGAAAATACAATTTTGAGAAGTGGTCAGTCAGGAAATTTCTCATTTAAATGTTACGTATTAAAAACCGGTTAAACCCCGTTTTAACCAGCAACTGCTGCATAAGTTTACTATTTTGCAAGAACTTGCATAGATATAATTCCACTCGGAGGATTAAATTCTGTCTTCTTTAAATTAACCAACTAAAAAAATAACGTAAAATTATCAGGCCTAAAAAATTTTTGTTTGGTTTTACGTCCAAGTTTTTATGTTGTAATTGTAAGTAAAGATATAAACGTACAGATAAAGAAAAAATTACAAATTATAAAAAAAGCCTTACTGGATAACGTACCATATATAAAACTCAAAACTTGATGCCTCTTTTTTCATCTTTGTTTTAAAAATATAAAATTTTTGATATCATCTCGTAATAATAATTAATGTACAAAATTTCAAGGATCTTTGATTGAAAATGAGATAAAATTGATGTTATTGCCTATTAATTGCTGAACAATTTGGTAATATACAGAAAGCTGGAACTGTAATAATTTTAATTTACACTCATTGATTGTTTACATATTTTTTATTTTAAGATTCGAACCGGCAACTTCCGCGCACGAAGTAACCGGTTAGTCAAAACTTATGTCAACTTCTTTAGTAACCCCACACTGGCAGACCCCGGTCGGTAAATTGAATTTCCTGAGATTTATTAATTAAAGTGATTAGTGACTGTTACAAGATACAAAATAATGAAAACTTGATTAGTTAAAATTGTATGTTATTATTAGGTAATTAGGTCCCTCAGGTTAGTTGTTTGGCCATGTAGCAGACCTCCTGAGCGGTCGACTTGGTTTCGAATCGCGTGTATTTAAGATGTTGGTAAATATTCGTAGAGCTTTTTCATTTTTCTTTATTACTACTTTTCCCTTACTTTTTTTGTTAATGGAAGCCTTGCAATTAGTTGAAGAAGATTAAATTGTTCGTGGTAACTATTTCAGCATCGTGATCAATAATGAATGATTACCTCCGTCATTTAAATTTGCTGTTGGTCGAATTTTTCAAGTTTCTCTTTTAAAAATTCAATACTCAAGCAATTAGGGTATTTCTCCACGATTTAAAAAAATCCGAACCAACCTTTTTAGAAACGTCAAAAAAGTGTTTCCAAAATTTCCATTTGAGCAACCAACGTTTAAATTAAGTTATCTAAAGTTGTTTTTTGGAAAAGTATATTAAGTTAATGTATTGTTTTTTTTTATTGAAATCTTTTATACTTTTCTTTTTTCGATTGTTAACAAAAACTTCAACCACAATGTGATTTATAATGATTTGAAATGGTCTAGCAACGGTATCTTCTATGATTAGATGTTTCTTTAAACCAGTAAGTAGTACTACAAGAAACTCTTCGAAGCATAAAGAAGCGCAGATAGCAACCGCGAACCCCAAGTGGATAGCGTGAGCATTCGGGTCACGACCTTTCGTAACCTAACCTGCCCACCAGGTTCCCATATACAAAGTGATGTTCACACTGTTAAAATATTTTAACCACGTATAATAGTCAAAGTATACTTATAGAAAATTATATTTTAATTATTGCAATTTTTCATTATAACGTTTTCTCAACGCCCGAATAATTTATTTATTATAAAAATACACAAGATATTAATCCACTTACAAATTTGGTCATACTGGTAATTGGCTTTATATTCAAATTCTTGTTTGCGTTTTGACCGTTTATACTGTGCAAGCAATTCGTTATTTATGATAATTTTGCTAAAGAAGACCTGTTGAAATTAGTGTCACTTGACCGAACAATTGAAAATCGATTCAAACAATTTTTAAACCTAATCATATCTAAAGGTTTACTGCAAATTTGGTAATAGCTACACATCCACTTGATTGTTTGACATCTTGTCCAGTTTCAAACCAGACACAAGATGTTGTGTTTATTCTGACACGTAATCTCTTGCGAGGGTACATAAATTTTCTCACATTTCAAGCCACTTCGATCAAAACTTAATTTATAGAAGATTTAAATTATTTTAATAACGCAAAATTGAAGTTAACCTCAAATTTTTTTTTTTTTGAATGACAGCGAGTGTCATTGTTTTTGACAGTTTTAAATATTATGGAGCACAAAACGTGTTTAACCAATAATAATTAATTCGAATGTGAGAACAGGTACTAGGTAATTAGGATTATTGACGCGTTCATATAAATAAATTAAATTCACCTACTTTGAAATTTTATTGTTCATTTAACCGCATCTAAACGTATTAGCGATATCTTGATTAATTTTAGAAAATTAGATTTCATGCGTCAATTACTGTGAATCATGAATTAAATTTCTTATATTGAGTAATTAGAATTAGTTCAGTCAGCAGAATTTGCAGATATCGAAACTCAATAATAGTTTTACGGTAATTGAATCAATTCTGATCGAGAATTTATGTGGTCTTGATGGAAGAACTGTATTAATTTTCGTTTTTGAAGTGTGCTAACAGCTCGCTCGTTTTTAAAATATCTTTGACCTATGAAAAGGTTACATCTTAGCATATCAGGGGAGATATGGCCCCTTTTGAGCAATAAATTCCATTCATTGAAACGAGATGACCTTTTGGCCTCATAGGTAAAAAGTCAGATGTAAGCGAAACAAAAATGTACAAAGAGCATCCAAATTAGTTATTTACCTCGTTTATAAATAGATTTAGTTTTTGTTTCCTACAAGCAGCATTCTTTAAAATGCTATTCTTACATTGCAATGGGTATATTTTTTTGTTCTAGTTGTACTTTATAGGAACAGTATGTGTCCTCCCTAACATGTAACACAATAGATTTACACAAACCACAAGTGCAACGTGATGCTCCCTAGTAAAAAGCAGTAGTTGTAGGACTGTGGGGTGCACTTTCGTCTAATAAATAGGGCAGCTAGATTATATCATATAGCGATATCATATTATACCATGTCACTTTCAAGGCTGTACGTATCGATCAAAAAAATCGTACAATACTTACTAATTTATTCCATTCATTCTTGTTAAATAAAAATAATACAATCACGAGCATTTGAACACCTGACAATTGTAATCAATTCCTTTATCGATTATTAATGTAATATTAAGATTGATAATCAAAACTAATCATAACTTTAATCAGCTATGTATATGTGTAACAAGTAACTGCAAATAGGCGACAACGAAAAGGCGTATCGTCGACTTTGGGTCTACTAAAATTCCATTGTACTCGACGCTATTTTGACGATTTATTGCATTTCTAACACGTGCTATAAAACACAGAAAATCGGACATCGTTTTCTCCGAATTTCTCCCAAAACATAAGGCCCGATAAAAGCTTTTAAAAGGCCGCCATAGTTCAATATAATAAAAACTATATAATCATATCTGTAATATAGAATGCAAAACTAAAGGTCAAAACGTGTTATATGCCACAACACTAATCTGATATAAAATAAAATGTTAAACCTGTTTAAATAATAATAATTAATCATTTAATTAAACCTCATTTTTAAATTCGGATAACCTAACCTAACTTTTTTTTCTCTGTGTAACTTTTCTTTATCCTTACTACTTCAACTAAAGTAAAAAGTATTGTTCAATTTAAAAGTCACACTTTATTAATGTTTATAAAAGTGGTTTGCGGTTAACATTATGATAATACTGCCATAAACAATTACTTACCTACTAAATGTAAAATTATATAGGACTTGAAATATTTTATAAGCGAAGCTTTCATAAAACTTGCCAGCTACATAAATTTTTAATTAGTTAACTATTAAAATAGAAATTTTACTTTTACTATTTACTTTTTAAATCTATAAAAATTGTATACGAGTGTTTATACAGTATGCTCACGAATAAGATGCTACTATACCTTAAATTTAAATCTAGGGGGGGCTATTAGAAAATTAAACCTTGAAACTGCTGCAGGTAAAGTGCCGCTAGTGTTACGCTACGGAAAAATTGAATGTATTAAAAAAACTTGTTTAGAATAATAACTAACGATAATCTATAATCAGATCCTTTTGATATTTAAAATAACGTTTTTGTTTTGAGTTCAAGTTTAATTCATCTTTTGCATTAGTCGATTTAATTTTAATCAACTTTTTGTCATTAAATTCTTTTGTCTCTGCATCTCTTTTACTGTGCAACTATCTCTTTCATTCCAGACAAAAGTTTACGTAAAAATGTAAATTAAATAGAAAGTTAGTTACAAAGATTTTCAAAAAATTAAAGCATAATTTGAAAATTTTGTTAAAAGGCTAAACTTTACAGATGACAAAAGCAAGAAACGATTGAATAATAAACTAAGTTAATTGAAAAGAAAAATCATATAGTATGTAAAATTAAAACCCATTTTCTTATTATTGCACCTAATAGAAAAACAACAAAAAAACCAACTTCTAAAATTTATTCGCTTCTTCATCTCGATCTATGAAGTTAGAAAATAGCCGAAAATTCAAAATTGTAAATTATTTTTAGTTGTAATCAATTCAACCTCTTTCCAGTTATTTTTTAAATAACCAATTAGTTTTCATGATAACTATTTTAAATTTCCAATTTTCAAAATTTATACTTTAAATACTCTGGAATTAAAAACATAACCACCATTTTTTAAATTTTAAAAACAAAATAAATACGAAATATAAAAGAATTTTAGTCATTCTTTTGTAAACTTTCCCACAACTCAGTCCTGTTTCGATATGTACTATTTCCACAAATGCTCGATTGAATTTAAATCAGGAGACTCACTAGGCCACTTAAATAGCCATATTTTGAGCTTAAATTGTGACACTTTAAACACTGTGAAGTAAGAATTTTTTTTTGAACATGATTTTTTCACTTTACTGCATTGCGAAATGCAAAAGGTCTAATTTTCAAAAAAAAAATTCTGTTCAATCGGTTCATTATTTTGAGCGCATTGAGCATTTAATCACGTATACAAACGCCAAAATATGATATTGAGAAAACAAATTTCAAGTTTGATTTTACCAGAAAACATCGTAGATTTTAAATATTTTAACAGGATTTAGGATTATCCCATTAAAAGTGTCTACTTTAAGAAAATATGAACTTTTAGTCTATTATCGGGACCAATGATGAAAAATGTGTGTCTGCTTAAAAATTTCCACAAAAATAAGTGAAGACAAACCAAGGAAATTTTAAAATTTTTATGTATATTCGGGGTTTTGAATAATTTTCGCTAATTTTATCTCTTCTTTCCTAGGTCTGTAGTGAACGTATTATAGTATATACAGACATAGGGAACCTACAGTTTTACGTGGGCTCCAAACTTCTATAGAACACTTCAATTAGAGAGAACTTCGAAAATGTTATGTTAGACTTATGTTCAGCTATGGGGAAAAAACAACTAAACTACAGAACACCAAAACAGGCATTCTAAATACAGATGTATAGAATCATTGTTAAAACTGTTTTAGATACGAATTATGAAGGATTTATCATTCCACTGAAGGCTATATACTTTAATTTTAAATTAAAATTTTTAAATTTATCTAATCACAGTCGATAAAATGCTAAATTTGTTTACAAATATTAACATAAATTGATTTAAATATACCGAGGCCGGTTTATTTTGCAAGAGAATTATGACATAGTTTCCTCTGCACAATTACAGATGCTCTGACAAGGGACGCTTGCTACATTGCTGACAATCGCACCACTACGGGGCATGATGCGTTGATTCTCGCTCCCAATGTTATAGTGGTAGAGACATAACAATGGCATCAAGTCTGATCATGGTACTGTAGAACCAATGCATGTCTGAAGATGGCAAGTCCTTCGGGTGATGCCGAAACCGGTTACATGCATGTCCATGACACTGCCACGGAGGCGCAGCTCGGCTCGAGTGTCATGTTACTGTTTTGGATACAAATTGTTAAGGATTTATTAGTTAGAGGTAATAAACCTCAACTCAAAAGTACACTTTTACCTATAAAAATCGCGCCATCAAATGAAAGAGCACAAAAATACGAATCATTTAAGGACAGGATGAATTTGGTAGAGCTTCTAATAAGGCCACAATTCAAATTCAAAAATCACAATATTCCCATAAGAAACACATGTAAATGTATTATTGAGTAATATTACGCCATAATAGTACACATTCTATAACCAGTCTGGGCGGTGTAGGTGGGTCGACATTCGCAACCAGGGAGGAGCTACCATAGCTACCTGCTACTGTCCGATTAACATCCCCAATTTTTCGAGTAGGACCGGTCCATGGAGATATTTTTAATTAGTAAAGCGTTTATCAAAACGGCCCGGAGAGGCCGAAGCGTAGGGGACCGAGATGGAGCGTCGATTTTGACTAACGCAACCACGGCCAATTTCGGATTCACCTTAAAAATATACGCATTTTTCTTGAAGATGAGTTTACAATTTTTTTTATTATTTAATATTTTTTTGCGATCGGTGGAGGAGCAAGAAAATGCGTTACGCACTAACCCCGGCTGCGTAGAACTCATCAGGTTTGATCTTCTTTCGGTGCCTATCCGTATCCGGATGTTGGAGTCAACTTAGCTGAAGCCAAGCTAACATTACTAGGGAATATAATTAATGGGGTGGTTTCGTTGCCTTCCCCATGGTCCACAGGTTGATATTGGACCTTTGATCACAGCAGTGTAACCGACTCGACTAGAATCGAACCACGGTCTACCGCTTTTAAAGTCGGCCGGTGTATGCTTTACGCTACACTGCTGGTCTTTTGCTGGTCAGGTTTGATGCTACCCACTAAAAACCTCTCCTCATGTGTGACTGGACATCCGGGATTTACATTCGTATTTCTTCCGGATACTCCAGGTATTACGCCGTCAGATGTTTGTTTAGGTAGCTAGACCTCTTCCGCGCTTGCGGACTTTTTGTTTCAGTCGTTTTTCTTCTCTTTCATCTGCTTCTTTACTGGTCATTATGCTGATGATCATTTCTTCCAGTTCTTTCCACCTTTGTTCGGATTTGAGCATTTCTTCGATCAAAGTGGATGGGGTCACTCTCTCCGCTTCGCATTCAAAAATTGTGTGTTCTGCCGAGTCGCTCGCCGGGCAGTACCTGCATTTTGGGCTAGTTTTTATTCCAAACCGGAAGTAGTAGGCGTTAAAGCACCCGTGTCCCACCAGTGCTCGAGTCAGGTGATACTCCATTTCGTCATGTTTTCTTTTTAGCCAGGGTGTTGTACGTGGGATAAGTAGTTTTGTCCAACCACCTTTCTGGCTTTTTTCCCATCTGGGTCATTTAATATATTAAAAATATTAAAAAAAACTTATTTACAATTAGGTTTAGCGCTAAAAACTAAAGAAAAATTACGCTAAGAGACGCTAAAGACAATTATTTTAATTGTCGTTCGCCGGAGTTACAGTTCAAAAGAGCCAATGAGAAAATTGCATAATAAATGAATTTTTAAATCCGTTTTTTTCCAAAATTTGTGAATCGACCTCAAATTTTATTTTTTATGTGCTAATTAGACCGTCATTTTTCATAATCCACTTTAAAAATAGTCAAAATCGGAATTCCGGCTTATTACCCGTCTCCGATTGATTATCATTTTTCTAGACTTATCTACGACAAATCACTCTACCGAAAGCCGATATATACACTTAAACCTGTTTATGTACGGGGAATAGAGACCGCCTAAAAGGAATCTCTTACAAAATATTTTATTTTTTATTCATACTATGCATTTGATGGTATAATTTGGTAAATCGCACAAAAAAAATTCCACAAACAATTCTACATATAAAAACCGCATAAAAACAGGCTTGGCTTTACTTTAATTTTAAATCAAAATTTTTAATCACAGTCTATTAAATTTAGTCCAAATACTGCTTCGAAATTTCCTTGCGATAGCATATTATCGGATGGTAATCACCGAAGGTACGTAGTTCTTATAAATGGCGTCTAGGCTTTATTTTAATTTTCTCATACGTCTTCTTATGCAAAAAAAGGTGAATCATTGTATCACTGTACCTACATATGTATCTGTATGTCTATGTAAAGCACATTCAGAGTGAATCTAAAATTATTCTCGTAGGTGCGGCCTTCAGGCCGCACAGCCTTCGCAATGATTGTTTAATGAAATAAATATATATTATAATGTAACCACAGTTTAGTTAAAATATTTGGTCATCTGGAAGTACTTTGATACATTTCCGAACCCATGTGCTTTAAGTTTTATGCAGTGTTAATTGAAGCTTTTGTCAAATTGTCAGATTTAATAGAAAATACAATTTTGAGAAGTGGTCAGTCAGGAAATTTCTCATTTAAATGTTACGTATTAAAAACCGGTTAAACCCCGTTTTAACCAGCAACTGCTGCATAAGTTTACTATTTTGCAAGAACTTGCATAGATATAATTCCACTCGGAGGATTAAATTCTGTCTTCTTTAAATTAACCAACTAAAAAAATAACGTAAAATTATCAGGCCAAAAAATTTTTTGTTTGGTTTTACGTCCAAGTTTTATGTTGTAATTGTAAGTAAAGATATAAACGTACAGATAAAGAAAAATTACAAATTATAAAAAAGCCTTACTGGATGACGTGCCAAATATGAAACTCAAAACTTGATGCCTCTTTTTCATTTTTGTTTTAAAATATAAAATTATTGATATCATCTCGTAATAATAATTAATGTACAAAATTTCAAAGATCTTTGATTGAAAATTAGATAAAATTGATGTTATTGCCTATTAATTGCTGAACAATTTGGTAATATACAGAAAGCTGTAACTGTAATAATTATAATTTACACTCATTGATTGTTTACATATTTTTATTTTAAGATTCGAACCGGCAACTTCCGCGCACGAAGTAACCGGTTAGTCAAAACTTATGTCAACTTCTTTAGTAACCCCACACTGGCAGACCCCGGTCGGTAAATTGAATTTCCTGAGATTTATTAATTAAAGTGATTAGTGACTGTTACAAGATACAAAATAATGAAAACTTGATTAGTTAAAATTGTATGTTATTATTAGGTAATTAGGTCCCTCAGGTTAGTTGTTTGGCCATGTAGCAGACCTCCTGAGCGGTCGACTTGGTTTCGAATCGCGTGTATTTAAGATGTTGGTAAATATTCGTAGAGCTTTTTCATTTTTCTTTATTACTACTTTTCCCTTACTTTTTTTGTTAATGGAAGCCTTGCAATTAGTTGAAGAAGATTAAATTGTTCGTGGTAACTATTTCAGCATCGTGATCAATAATGAATGATTACCTCCGTCATTTAAATTTGCTGTTGGTCGAATTTTTCAAGTTTCTCTTTTAAAAATTCAATACTCAAGCAATTAGGGTATTTCTCCACGATTTGAAAAAATCCGAACCAACTTTTTTAGAAACGTCAAAAAAGTGTTTCCAAAATTTCCATTTGAGCAACCAACGTTTAAATTAAGTTATCTAAAGTTGTTTTTTTTTGGAAAAGTATATTAAGTTAATGTATTGTTTTTTTTTATTGAAATCTTTTATACTTTTCTTTTTTCGATTGTTAACAAAAACTTCAACCACAATGTGATTTATAATGATTTGAAATGGTCTAGCAACGGTATCTTCTATGATTAGATGTTTCTTTAAACCAGTAAGTAGTACTACAAGAAACTCTTCGAAGCATAAAGAAGCGCAGATAGCAACCGCGAACCCCAAGTGGATAGCGT
Organism: Lycocerus yunnanus; assembly: GCA_036346125.1. Taxonomy (NCBI): domain Eukaryota; kingdom Metazoa; phylum Arthropoda; class Insecta; order Coleoptera; family Cantharidae; genus Lycocerus; species Lycocerus yunnanus. The sequence goes on along the minus strand of JARFIX010000078.1, from coordinate 51,745 downwards.
GAGCATTCGGGTCACGACCTTTCGTAACCTAACCTGCCCACCAGGTTCCCATATACAAAGTGATGTTCACACTGTTAAAATATTTTAACCACGTATAATAGTCAAAGTATACTTATAGAAAATTATATTTTAATTATTGCAATTTTTCATTATAACGTTTTCTCAACGCCCGAATAATTTATTTATTATAAAAATACACAAGATATTAATCCACTTACAAATTTGGTCATACTGGTAATTGGCTTTATATTCAAATTCTTGTTTGCGTTTTGACCGTTTATACTGTGCAAGCAATTCGTTATTTATGATAATTTTGCTAAAGAAGACCTGTTGAAATTAGTGTCACTTGACTGAACAATTGAAAAATCGATTCAAACAATTTTTTAAACCTAATCATATCTAAAGGTTTACTGCAAATTTGGTAATAGCTACACATCCACTTGATTGTTTGACATCTTGTCCAGTTTCAAACCAGACACAAGATGTTGTGTTTATTCTGACACGTAATCTCTTGCGAGGGTACATAAATTTTCTCACATTTCAAGCCACTTCGATCAAAACTTAATTTATAGAAGATTTAAATTATTTTAATAACGCAAAATTGAAGTTAACCTCAAATTTTTTTTTTTTTGAATGACAGCGAGTGTCATTGTTTTTGACAGTTTTAAATATTATGGAGCACAAAACGTGTTTAACCAATAATAATTAATTCGAATGTGAGAACAGGTACTAGGTAATTAGGATTATTGACGCGTTCATATAAATAAATTAAATTCACCTACTTTGAAATTTTATTGTTCATTTAACCGCATCTAAACGTATTAGCGATATCTTGATTAATTTTAGAAAATTAGATTTCATGCGTCAATTACTGTGAATCATGAATTAAATTTCTTATATTGAGTAATTAGAATTAGTTCAGTCAGCAGAATTTGCAGATATCGAAACTCAATAATAGTTTTACGGTAATTGAATCAATTCTGATCGAGAATTTATGTGGTCTTGATGGAAGAACTGTATTAATTTTCGTTTTTGAAGTGTGCTAACAGCTCGCTCGTTTTTAAAATATCTTTGACCTATGAAAAGGTTACATCTTAGCATATCAGGGGAGATATGGCCCCTTTTGAGCAATAAATTCCATTCATTGAAACGAGATGACCTTTTGGCCTCATAGGTAAAAAGTCAGATGTAAGCGAAACAAAAATGTACAAAGAGCATCCAAATTAGTTATTTACCTCGTTTATAAATAGATTTAGTTTTTGTTTCCTACAAGCAGCATTCTTTAAAATGCTATTCTTACATTGCAATGGGTATATTTTTTTGTTCTAGTTGTACTTTATAGGAACAGTATGTGTCCTCCCTAACATGTAACACAATAGATTTACACAAACCACAAGTGCAACGTGATGCTCCCTAGTAAAAGCAGTAGTTGTAGGACTGTGGGTGCACTTTCGTCTAATAAATAGGGCAGCTAGATTATATCATATAGCGATATCATATTATACCATGTCACTTTCAAGGCTGTACGTATCGATCAAAAAAATCGTACAATACTTACTAATTTATTCCATTCATTCTTGTTAAATAAAAATAATACAATCACGAGCATTTGAACACCTGACAATTGTAATCAATTCCTTTATCGATTATTAATGTAATATTAAGATTGATAATCAAAACTAATCATAACTTTAATCAGCTATGTATATGTGTAACAAGTAACTGCAAATAGGCGACAACGAAAAGGCGTATCGTCGACTTTGGGTCTACTAAAATTCCATTGTACTCGACGCTATTTTGACGATTTATTGCATTTCTAACACGTGCTATAAAACACAGAAAATCGGACATCGTTTTCTCCGAATTTCTCCCAAAACATAAGGCCCGATAAAAGCTTTTTAAAAGTCACAATTTAATACGTACATATATAACTTACCTAATACGTCCTTCATAAACCGTTTCATTCCGATACGGAAAATGGTAGGTAGTAACCGCATAATTAATATTTACGTGTTTACAAATACTTCAAAAATTGTGCCATCAAATGGGTTACATTAATTGATACAGCTCTATTAACGCCACTCCATGCAGTTCCCCTATTTATTCAACTTTTCAATTAGGAAACTATGCTACATTTACAAATGCACGTAGTTCCGCTTTCCTTTTTGTAATTCCATTCAACGCTCGTACATAATTTTCAAAATTGAAATATCGATAATTGAAATTTATTTTATTTAAAAGTTAGGTTATGTCGGTTTTGTTTTAAATTGAAATAACTGCCAACTTGTAAAATGCAATTAACCGCTATTTGCCTAATAATTATATTCAATTCGTTAACATCGTTTGCACTATTAATACGATATTGATGGAAATATACCTAATGACGTTAATTTGATTGAATGGGGTAGTGCGGTTAATTGTGTTTATTATAGTAAATTCTTTGATTTCTTTGATATTTTATGTTGACAGATTTCTTTTATTTACTTTCTCCCCTATCTAATTCAGAAGTTATATTCTGTTATCTGTTTAACTGTTTAATAAAAGATTGTTGATTTTTAGTCAATTTGTAGCTTTCAAAATTGTAGAAAAAGTTTGTTAAGGAAAATCAAAGTAATTTTAAATTCAATCACGAAAATATCAATGGCCTAAAATAAACATGAATAATCGGTTAATGGTTGGATAATTGGTTAATCACATAATTGTTGTCTATATTATATGTCTATTTTTGGTCAGACCCAACGGGCTGGTAGGGGACATAATATGGGATATTTCTCACAAAATGGTTAAGGTAAAAAACAAATGCGTTTAGTATATTTCAAATTGGGCGGCTGGTTGAGTTACTCAACCCGGGTTGGAAAGTATAAAATTTACTAAAGAAATTCTTTCATTGTATGTTATTTTAGAACAGATTTTGACAATGTTTTATTGTAGTTTGGTTTGATGATGGCCCAAAAGCCGAAACGCGTCACCAATAAAAACTCTAAAAAGCAAGTGGAGTGCATTTTAATTTTATTATAACCCCATCAAACAAATTTTTTCACTTTTAGTTAAATGACATTAAAATAAGACTTACTTAACCCTTAAATACGTCGTGTGGTCACCGTGACCGCATCGCTAAGTAGGTATAACTTAAAAGTGCTAAGACGCCGAATGCCTAGTTTTAGGGAAAAACAAACACAAAAATTAATATTCAATGCAGTCGTGGTGACCGGGGATTTAAGGGTTAAGGTAAAGTAGAACTTGATCGACGGGATTGTGGTTTAAAAAGAGTCAATTTTTCACTCAAATGTGTGAATTTTTAACCGTCCGCAAATTTTTTTTTGATGTGTATATTACATTATTATCTTTCATAATTGCTTTAGAAGATGTTGAAAATTCCAACCCAAGTTGAGTAACTCTCGCCCCAAAGTAAATTGCATGATACAACAATTCTATATCTTAAATTTTTAATGTCTAAAAATTGTCAAAGGATTGAAATTTGATGACCGAGAGGACGAAGTTCATCACTTAACGATATTTGATTTCTGATATGGATTGGCACATTTTCCAATAGTGTAGGCAGTCCTTTTGCAATAAATTAGCGATATAAGACATCAGATAGCGGAAAACTAGAGAACTATTAGTAACCGAGACCCGAATAGCAGCAATTTCAGAACAAGAATCTGGTTATTATTCGTTCTTCCGCCAATATGATCCATAATTGTCTCTATATAAGTTTTAAATTAATATTTCATTTCAGAGTACACCTTTCTTTAATCTTGAAATGCGATATTTTCAACACGACATTTTCAAAATCGGTGACCACGATATATCGAAAACTGGTTTTTCATAAATATTTAATTCTTCAGTTTTTATTGGTAACATAAATTATCTATGTAGTAATAAAATTACGTTGCATTTTGTAAGTGTAGTTTTTACGTGAATTCTTTTGATTGAACCCCAAAAAAGTGTACGGCCAATGAAATAATCTTATAAACATTTGAAAAGCATTCATAAGCAGTCTGATCTCTTTTTGGCTTGTTGTATTTTTTTAATCTTGTTAATTCATTTATGCGTCCGTCCGTCCGTACGTACCTACTATACCCACGTATTTTTGTTAAAGTGAGGTCGAATGCGGAACAATCAAATCAGGGAATCGAAATAAAGATTTATTATTTATAAAATTTACTTTTAATAAAACCTCAAAGGAATAAATTCAATGGGATTAGTTAGGGGAACCCAACTAATCGAACCTAACCTATCTTTAAGTTTTTAATCCTACGCCAACTTTAACTAAACATTTTCATGTAACATTATTTAGCTACACCTTTCGCGCAGTTTAAGAATATCTTAATAACGTCTAGCTAATCATAAGTGTACAAGGTTTTGGACGTGAACAGCCAAAAGTGGTTTATAAGGAAATTTGGCGCACTGAATTCGAACCTTCACTCAATTTTTAGAATTGGTTCTAGTTCTCGAGATTTTCTAGTCAATAAATTTATTTTTATACAATTTTTGACAATTAATGACCATTGTATTCAATTAAAGTGATAAATCAATACTAAAGAGCAGTGGAACTGAGTCGCTCGTATTGTTTGGAACCCGTTTTACGCATTAGAGACCAACAGAGTCATCATGCTTTTATCCTAAAATCCTTGGTATCGTTTTTCGATGTTCGCTATATCTTGGTGTAGCCGCTCTCCTTGCTCATCGCTCGTATTGCCTAAGTTTTCAAAAAAAACTCGAGATGGGAATGAAGAAAATACATCTTGAGGATATTTGAGGTCTCCAATCTTGTGGTAATTTTGCAACAAATTGCCGATAATTTGTTCGGTGGCGATGAAGTCGAAGTTTTCAGGGCATTTGCACTTCCATATACCTAGACAAGCTGGCAATGGATTATTGTGCGTACGTGGAAATGACTTGGATACTGATGATACGTCAGGAAACTTATACTGTGCTAATTTTCTTGTCGACATTTATCAAGCAATCATCTATATGATTTTTCGATTCTCTCCATAACATTGGTCATGAAAATTACACATGTTCACCCAGTGACCACTAGTACTGCTTTGTTCTGCACGCGTTACAAAACAATTTTGGTACCCACGGCTTGTGAGTGTCTGCTACAGAGAAACCAAAGTAATGCAAATATGCATATTAAGCGCATTTGTCATGCGAGAACAGGTAAACTAGAAGCAATGTTGCCAAACGGATTAAAGATTTGGATTCAGTGCATGAAATAGCGTTAAGAATCGTTCTAATCTACTTGGGTCCAAAAGTTGACCGGAATTTGTAAACTTGTGAATTTATCATTTGTTCAATTTATGTGGTATTCCGTCAAAACGTCGCGGATATTTGGATGCGCGACAATTGGACGCACGAAAAAGGAATTTTACATAGTACATAATATTAAAAATTGCTATTACAATCAACAAATTAGTTTGCTTTTAAATCTGCAACTGGAAATTATGTGTGATTCCTTTTGGATAATCCAAAATTCGCCTGTTTGCGTAATCATTGTTTTTGGACTTTTCTGCGACATATTGTTCAATTTTAATAAATTTTCAGATGCTGGGATAAGCAGCAGAAATAAGTATTCTTCTTGTTCTTAGTAGTTAACTCGATTTCGAGTTTCGTGACCCCTCTCTAAAAAGGGGGGTTTTGGCTAATTGCATCGGTGGGTAGCCACTTTTTTCCGAGGGAAGCAGTCAAAATAAATTTCTTTACTCCGCCCGGGTTCGAACCGGGTATCTCGGGTTGGTATTCGACACACTCAAGTGCCAGACTATGACCGATAAGTATTGGAACGCCATATATTAATTTAATTAATTAAGGTTTTTCGTTTTTATGCCATACCTACCCTCGGGCTATTTCGCCTTAGCAAATTGGGATTACCACCCGTAGTCAAGCTTTCCAATTCCAGGTGTGGTGTTCGGTGGCGTATTTAGAGCAGGGACAAGGGAGCGATGTCCCCCCTCCGCTGGATGGGTTGGATTATGCCACTGAATCAATAATTAGTATTGACGTTCCCTATTCGTTTATGTCCTTGACAAATGATAATAGAAACTTAGCCCCCGGACAAGTAAGTTGTAAATACGCCATTTAACGTCAAGATCCTTTAAAAAATGTTAAAACTAAGTTTACACCCAAAATTTAGACATAATTTTACCTGGAAACCAAGCTTTTCTATTATACTCCATTTGATCCAAGAATGCAGTAGAAAATTGTAGGAGCGCTTCCGACGCGACGCAAAGGTAGATTCACCCAGAAACGTCAAAAAATTAAGGTAAATGTCAACTTCAAAATTTTACTGGACCTCTTAAAAGAAACCAAAAGAGAACTTAAATTTTTGTATTTAACATTTAAAAAACCTACAAAATGTATGATTTACAATAAAATCGGAAAAATTAAAATTTCGTTAATATTAGAATTGTCGCAAATGAAATTTTAACCAATTTTGTTGCAAGGTCATATTTTTAGTACAAATTTGTATTGCATTTTTATTTTAAATGGACTGTAGTTACAGAATACCGACCTTTGTTTTAATTATACTAACCAATAGAAAAAGTTTATGACCAATAGAAAATTAAATTTTCTGCTAGAGAAGGGTCGGTCGTTTTTCTTTTGTTAGACGTTTTATTAAATTAAATTAAACTTATTACAAAAAATTAATCCTGCTAAACCATATATCTTGCATGCGTCTAATTGTCGTTGCGTCTAATTGTCGCGCGTTCAAATATTCGCGTCCAAGTATCCACAGAAATTTGACCTGGAACGAATTTATGTATAGATAATTGGGTTTTAAACAGTAGGGTCATGGGTTCAATTCTCAGTTGCTGCCAAATTATTTGTCCCGGGTTCGGTTTCCACGTTAAGGTGTAGGTCCTTTTTGACATTTAATCAGAAAGTACTGATTACGTTTGTTTTTAAAATCCCTGATAAGTCAATATTAATAAAAATCAATAGTAGTCTATTTTTCGAAAGTAAAATGGCAAAACTTAATGTAGTTATCACGTTTAATTTGAAATATACGAGATATCGCGAGCATCCGAGCAACATCTTTACTTAAAGTAATTAACATTTTTGCCAGCTTGTTTTCATTAAAAATTGATTAAGAAAACAAACAAAGACTGTGAGATTTATAATAAGTTAAATTGTATTATCCCTAGATTTTCATTATTTAATTCAACAGTCCTTAGCAATTCTAATAGTTGCAGAGTTTGTGGGATTCACATCTTGCAATGACACTGACCTAAAGTTTGACCCTGGTCTTATATCTCCCGCAGGTCTCTATGTGAAATAATGGCTGATTGATTCAGCGTCGTTTTTTCGATTCTTTTAGTGAAGTGCTAATAAATCACAATGAAATAGTGATGTGGCTTGCTTAGGGGTGCATAACAAAGTAGGTCTATTTTTTGTGATTTGATTTTTAGTAAGATTTTCTCCTGGTGCTGTGGTGTCAGATTGCACGCGAAGTTTTTGTAGCGTTTCGTAATTAAAGAGTTTTTCATAGCGAAAAACCTTATTTTATATTTCCGCTTCAAACGATTTTCTTTTACAATTTTCTTAATTACCAAGTTATTCGTACCTGCTTCTAGGTATATTAATGTTAAATTGTAACCCAAAAAAATAATACTATGTTGCGAATTTTATCTGACCTTATTTTCTTTCGCCTTTCTCTGCTGACATTATCAACAAAATTAAGTATTTTGTCTAGCGTAGAGCGATTATTCACCCTTCTGTCGTTTTGCTTGGGGGCGCATCCTTAAAAATTAAAAGCCACAGATTTTCTGTGTGCTATCATAACAAAAAAACATTAGCTTTAGAACGAGTTGTTAGAAAACATAATTTTCTTGCAAAACAAAGTAAAATTTAAATTGAAACAAAGCGAGTAAATTGTTTGGCCCAAAACGGTATTATCTCTAAGATATTGGGAAAAGGTTTTTTCAATGCGTTCCTAATAATATGGTTCCGATATTTATTTTTGTAAATTTTATATAAAAATCAAGTGACAGCATGCGCGCTCATATCTCAAGAAGGGGTTGGAAAAGGCGTGTTATCGAATTGAGGGTGGATCTCGTGCAAAACGTACGGTTAAGTGATTAAAACAAAAGACATTATCTATTCAAAAAAGTTAAATTTAAAAAATGTAATTTCTTAACCTCTCTTTTATTTTAAATTTGTACAAAATTTCTTTGTGTCATTTAATACGCAATAAAAAAGGTGGTTTTTTTTTGACTTAATTAATCCCAAAAGTATGCGTACTAAACGGTCGAGTTTCAAATGTACCACTAACTCGTTTATCTACTCAATTTTTTTTTAATTTGTACCTTTTATCTTATTTAATCTCTTATTTATACTGCTAATTTACATTTAATTGCAAAATTGTTACGTAAATTTAACACGATTTTAATGATATAAAATTTGAAAAATAAATTGGTGACTAAATTGTGACATTTTTACGTAATTATAATTTATAATAGCAGATAGTTTTATTATAATCAAAATAATTTAACAAAACTTTATTAACGTAACTTGTCGTCAATTGGTCTAAAAATACGGCATTCTGCAATTGCCCAAATTTTTCTCCATATTTTATTTACTACGTCGACTACGTGTTTGTTCCACACTGGCGTCTACAATTAAACGCTTTATTAAGAGAATATTGGACCATTAATGTATCTTGTACATTTATTAATTAAATGTTCGCTTATCTAATACTTCGTAGTAAACGTCAAGTGTTACGATTGGTGAGATGACACAGTTACGGATTTTTAGACAAATGTTCTATTTTTAAATTTAATTGTACTGCAAATTCTGCACTCTACTTTTTGGTCTTTGGTACCAACAATTTAAAAATGAAGAGTACGTAATTTGACTTTCTATATTTGTCGTTGACCTTATAAGAATGCCATTAACCCATGTCTGAATGCAAAGAAGACATGATGCTTAAAAGTATTATAAAGCAATGCGCGTTCTAATTGTGTACCTCTAAATTTGCATGATTCACAAAGTGGGACCTTTAGTGATACTTAATTTAAACCAATTCAAGGAAGAACAATAATTATCTTCACAAAAAGAAACCTTAGGTACTCAAGAATGTCGAGAAACCTCTTCAGAGGATGTGTGATGCCATAAGAATAGACACCACACTATCTGACTTTTACCTTAAAGAATTTTCTAAAAACATTTTTCCATTGTTCCAATTCTGATTGCTTAGTTGCATTTTAATTGTCTTCTTATAAATCGTGTAACCCATTTTTCACTCTTTCAATTTTACAAATATTCAGAATATCTGAATTGATTAATGATATAATTCTCGATATTCTAGTGATTACTTCAAAAACCTTAAATTATAACCAAATTTTATGCCATTTTAGTTGAAATACGAATTTGCAAAATCCAACGCATCTTGCTCGGACCACTTTAAAATTTTTTGAATAATATGTAGCATTTTAAAATTATTTAAAGCATTGCCAGCACTTAACGAGAACTTTCAAATAATTATCCAACAGAATTTGATTAAGAGGGATCAATTTGACGTCCAAATGTAAAAATTTAACGCACCTAGCAGTTTCAAAATAAATTACAGCAATTGCTAGCACTTCTGTAAGAAAATAAAAAATTCCAATGTGATTGAGCCAACTTGACGCGCTCCGTTTACCCCAATATGCTGTTCGATATCCTACTTTTCTGATTTACAGGTATATGAAAAATATTTATGCTAAATCGGATTTTTTTGTGTTAAATAGCCAATTTGATTTTAAACATACCCCTAACCATTAAAAAAACACCCTACTCGGAGTCACAGTGGGTCCCCTCCTCAGATGCTATCTATTATAGGTTCTCAGTGTTTATCCTAACCATTCAAATATTTTTACAAATTTACTTACGATACGAAATGGTCATTGGCCTGGATGTTAGAGCGATCAACTGCTAACGTAAAGCACCCCGGTTTGAATCCGGGTAGAGTACGTAAAGACTGTGGTCCTCCTATGTTAATGAATTGCGAGCATTAACAATAAAAAATAGGGTAACAGGCACATCTGAGACCTAGAGCAAGCTACTTCCGATGTAAAACAAATAATAAGCTCACAGTACTAGCAGTGGCTTCGGAACTTCGTCGAGGTTGCTGTTAGATATTACAGGTTTTAATCTTAAATTAAGAGAAAGAATAAGACTTACAATACGTAAGGTGTTCATTCTAAAAGTAGCCAGTCGAAATGGCTTTTGCTTTTGAACAAATGTGCGAAATAGAAAAAACACATCGATTTAGATGGCAAAAGATACGTTTAAATGGAAAACTATTTGAATTTTAACTTTAATTCTCTCCCACTAAATCGAATTCAGTAGATCCGTTTATGAGTTGAAGTTATAAATTGAAAAAAAAAAAAAATAATTTTATTCGGAAATTATTAAAATTTTTGAAAATTTATGAAATAACATTGCTTTCCATTATTGACCAAACAACCTATTTTGGAACTTTTTGCTAACTTTACTACACTCTTAGATTATTCTCTAATATTTAGTTCTTAAAATCTTCGAAAGGAGTTTCGTATGGCTCCAGAGAAAAAATCAAGCGGGGTTCATTTGGGGGATCTCGCCACGGACCTCTCCTACCAATCTATTTTCCAGAAAAATTTTCATCCAACCATTATCGCACAATTAATGCATAATGTCTTGTTGAAATGTACATTTTCTTCATCTAGCAGAGTACCTCTTTCTTCATTAACTTGATTTTCTAAAAGCTGATCGATAGGTGGAATAATTTAATTTCCTAATACATTTGTCTGACCAGATTTCCTTCAATAAAATTCAATTCAAATTCAAAATTTAATAAAAACACATTTACCTTTAGAAGATACCGCGTATAATCTTCTTAAAACACGTGGATTTTATTGTCCCAATACTTACAATGTCTTCAAGAAAAAGCTTCATTCGTCGATGAAACAAATACTTTTTTTACCAAGTTTGGGTCATTTGAATTCTCTGAGACATCAGTTCGCAAAATTCGATTCTTCTTCCAAAATCGTCTTCACCAAGTTGTTAGTGAATTTGAATTTTATAAAGAAAAACTTGTTGACGTTCAGCATGGAACCATTTGAAATATTTGTTGACTTAGCAAACTTTCGAATGGAGATATTAGAATTAGCACCAAAAGGGCCCAGTATTTCCATCTGCAAAACTTCACTCAAAATTTTGCGTTGATTATTAATTTAGTTGCATTCGGAACCGGTTTCTTCAAATTTTCGTACTGACATTTTCGCGTACTGGTGGTTTACACTTTTTCGGGGTGGCTTTTATTATTGAATATTCGAGCAGTTTTACTAGTACAACAATTTTCAGCCCCCCACATAAATATTATTTTTACTTTTTCCGAATAAAATTATTTCTTGTTCATCTTTCAATTTTTAACTCTTAAACGGATCCACTAAATCCAATTTTTTATCGTGAATAAGTGAGGGGATGCGGGTGCTATTTAATATTTTAAAATTTGACTGGCTACTTTTGAAATTAACACCCGGTAAATACATACATACGAAAGCGGTCGCGGTTTAACACTTAAGTGCGCCAACTACTAAGGTTCGAATCCGGGCGGGTAAGAATTTATTCTGATCGTTTTTTCTCGGCAGGCAACAAGCGCCAACTAGCGTTAATATTTTTCTTACAGAAATAGCTTTACCAAACGAAAGAGGACATTAATACAAGACTTTTAAGGTGAGGTAGAATTTGATTGGTCCTATATTAAGCTCACAATTTAATTTTAAAGTTCACAAAATTGCTATAAAAAACATATGGACGACGAAGTACCAGTCGACCGAAATTAACCATAATTTGAGTTGTTCCGCACTCAGGGATGTTTTTAATAAGTTTAACCTCTTCTAAAACCCAGTGGCTTAAAGATGTATTATTTTGTAAATTATTTTGGCTCCGAGATATTTTTAATGTTTTAATGTAAAATTTTACTTATTTAAAATTACTTTTAGCGCTAAAAACTTATTTTAATTTTCGATGGACGGAGTTACAGTTTCAAAAGAGCCTATCAGAAAATTGCATTCTAAATTAATTTTTCAAGTCGTTTTTTTCTAAAATTTTATTTTTTTATGCATATTAAATTTTTTGGAAATTTAGATATTGATAAAATACAATGCAAATAAAATACAAGTTATGTCATGATAATCAAAGTCAAAGACAACGTAATTGCCACTAACAATATGAAGTTAAGACAAAATGTCATATCCTGGAAAAATATCTTTTTAGTCTTACGTTAGTATATTATCTCAAATATATTAGAGAGTAATCAAAATCTCGTTTACACGCGCACGAGTGGATTAATGAGCAATAAAAAGGGGGGGTCACGAGAGGGTAATTAAAGACATTAATTATTATGGATAAGAATAATTGCTGTTTGCATGAAGTAAAATCACCAAATCGATTATTAATTTAATCATTAGTTCATAATTAGATTACTCAAAGGTCAAGAATGGCGTGCTTGATTGTGTTACCAATCAATCATAATCTCAATTCAAAAAATTTTAATTAAAAGTTTGATTAAAGTTATCCAAGGATTAACGAATTGTCAAATTTTGATTAGAAGTGGCTTTCGACCACCGAAAAATTTCAAAATTTTAAAAAAGCGACTGGAAATCTGAAGTTACTTCAATATAGGAAAATTAGGTTTTAAAACATTCCATGTTCTATCCAGACTATAATGCGGATGGCTTGTTAGTCCAGTCCAATTGCCAGGAAAACTTGGCAAGGATATTTATTCAGGAATAATACTGAATTCAATCTGTTGGGTTCGAGTCGCCATTTGGGAATATAATGTATTGTACTATGTATTTCAAAATTACTTTTTCGGGGAAAATTTCGGTAAATTTGCAAAATTTTCAGTTTTTGGCCAATATTTTAGGCATGTAAAATTTTACGAAAAAAATATTTTGTAAAGATAAAAGAATTATCCTTAATTGGGGTGTTTCTTAAATCCATACGATGGTTTTCAAAAGTTAAGTAAAAACCGCCATTTAGGTATCCAAAAAATAACCTCTTTTCGAACTCTTTTTAAAATAAATTTACATATTTCAGAACAGGTATAAAAAAAATTAAGGAAGTGTTAGATATAACGTTTACTTTAAAATATTTTTGAAAATTTAAAGCGGTGATTCTCAAACTTTTTTGCCACCGATTCAAAATTTACTATTAATTTACTATTTGAATTTTTTTCAAGTATTAAATATGTTTCGATAATATTTCGATATTAAAGTTTGGAATTGAATGTTTTAAAAATAAAATTTGAAAGGATTTATCTTGGTAAGCGTTAATTTATTTACTAAAAGTGGAGTTGTACTTAAAACTTGGAAATAATTGAATTTATTTCGGTTAAAGTCAGTATACTTACAAAAGAGTTAAAGTTCTTTACGATCTCTTACTGACAATATAAAGTTTGATGCAGATGCTTTATATTAGCAAGTTTTAATTAGTACTATTGCCATCAAAACCTGCTGAATTCAAATTTACATAATGAACAATGTTTTATTAATTCTAACTTATTAGTATTTCGACGCTAACAGTTGTTCTTTAAAGCTGCAACAAAATTAATATGATTGTAGTTCAAAATTATCCATTTTGTTTAAAATTAAATGTGTGTTTACAAAAAATTTCTAATTGTTGACAATTGTGCTAATTATAAACCAGCGGTAACTAAAAAAATAAAGAAATGGCAGGAGCACTTAATCGTTAAAGATAAATTAGCTCATTTGTGTGCCTGCAGGAGGTCAATGCCATGAAACGATGTAAAATACAATTAATAAAACCTTATTAAATGAAAGAATGAAAAAACTGTTGCATCCATATTTTACTATCACCAAAAGGCGCTCTTAATAGATATCTACCCTATGCAACGAACTATACAAAGATAAAATTGCACGTTTTATTTTTTAATTCTTTTTCTTGATTATATGATTATCAGTGTTTCATATTCTTTTTAGACATGATTGATTGCAACACCATTAGTGGAACATTTTTCCATTTCGACAACCAGACAACCAAATAAGAAAAAAAAATTTGCTTGTTGAAAAATTTAAATTATCAATTTCACTATTTTTTCTTTTTCAAAAAATTTCGCTGGTATCAAATAAAAAGAAAATCAGTTAATAATGTTTTTAATAATTTTATTAAAGAGTTTTTAACTATCTTAATTGTTTCGTTACTTCAGTTACTTTTTATAATTGATAAGGGTTTCTATAGTAAGGGATTCATTCATTCGGTATCACCCAACAGTATGGTGCAAGATTATATTATACGCAACTACTTGGTTTGCAGTTATGTTAACCACTACACCACCGCGCACCATGCTGGGCTACTTTATTTGTAACAAAATATTCAGTTTTGAATAAAACTGGCCGAATTTTCTATGACTTTTCTATCCATCAACAATCCGGTTAGCCCTTATGTTAAGTTAGGTTATGTGCTTTAACGAAAACCTCTATTGAGTTTCAAAAAGTTTGGAATTATGAAAATAATCTACCATCAGGTGAACTGGATGTATTCATTTTGGTAAACGCTATAATGTGATAAATTTATTCTTGTTTAAATACAATAGGTCGCACGTTAGTGCACTGCGGAACGCCAATTGAAATTATTTTAAAAGTTGTAATTGTAAATTCAGTATTTAATTGGTTGTCAGAGTCGAATGTAAGTCAAATGAAAAAATTAATTAATGAAAATAGAACTGACTGTTGACTTTTGTATCATTTTTATTGTCATTGAAAGAAATGCATGATGCAGTATATAACACTTAATGGCGCATAGCTGCGTCACAATAATTGTCGAGAAAGAACAATTAAATCCAAGTGTTACTTAGAATTGTTTGTGTAATTCGTTAGTAATGCGGCGTACCCTAATTGTTGAAAAACAGCAGCTGTATGATGACAATATGCTTGCGAACTTACGTAACTATCTTTTAATTAGTGTATCTCTTATTATTCATACTAATATTAATAATAGCTTCATTTAAACTCATAACAAACTATAAATACTTTTACTAATTTAAAAAGATTAAAAAATAAAATGAATTTAAAATTAGACTTTTCAACTTTTTTGTTTACAAAACTGTTTGCTATAACCTAAAAATAAAAATGTACAAAGAATTTTAATAAAAATTTTTCAAGTTACTGCATTTAGCACTAGAAAGTTACGTTGGGGGTTTACCGAGTTTTCGAGAAACTGTCGACCAACTGCAGGTGCAGTTGCTGAGAAGTTTGAACAAAATGATTAATCATAAAGTGCGCTAAATTAAAAATGTTGGATTAATTGAAGGGTACAGGAATAAAACAAGGTGTATGCCCATTTTTTTACAAAATAGAACTGTTAATCTCATTTCTTGCCTTTATGTGGCTCTTTTACCACATGTAAAATACCAAAAAAATAAAACTAGGGATGTCCACAAAATTTACCGTTGAAAATATAGTATACCGGTATAAACTATAGAAGAATTAACATTAAAAATTAAGATTTCTCAATATTCTACTTTTGTGACATACCCTGTTTTATTCCTGTAGCCTTCAATTTATCTAATAAGTAAGATTTATTACTTTTTATTATTTTTAATTATAATCGTATCATATAACTTCGTAATTACCAATAAAGTATTAATTAATATTTTATTTAAATATTTAAAAGAAAAAATTAGTAATTATCGATAAGATAAACGGAAAGATCGAAATAAAAGCGTTGTAAGTTATCATAATTTCATAATTTTGAAAATATTTGTTTTATATTTTCGTATCTTTTCTCTTTTTTAACCAATTTACAAATTTTTGATATTATGTTCTATGGTTTTATGTTACATAGAATAAATTTTTTATTTTCATCTTTGCAGAGCAATATCGTGCAAAGGTAACAAACGGCCACTACAAAGTTCCAAACAATTATATTTAATTAGTTGCAGGTTTAAATTCCACATTTGCCTGCTTGTCAGTATACGAACCATTGTTGGTGTGAATAAAAGATAATATGAAAGTATATAAATGATTTATTTAGTCTTTTTACTTTTTCATTGATTACAAAATATCAACTGATTTTAATTAAAGCTAATTTTTTAAATTAATCTCTTATCTAAAAACGTAATAATTTTGCATATTGCAATCATTCAAGTTAATATATAAAATATATTAAATTTATATATGTAATAATATATAAGTAGGTAGCGTTTTAACTATTCAAGTTATTTAGGGAGGGTGAAGAAGAATTTAACATTTTTTGATTTTGATAATTTTTTTAAAAAGTTCTGATTGTAAATAAAAAGTAACCATAACTCATATTTGAAAAATTATAGGTCAAAACGCTTCTTTTTCAAAAAGTCGTTACAAAAATTTTCCCCCTTGTCCTAACCACTTGGTCGTCCAGAAGAAAATTGTTAACCAAGGGGCGGGTTTTTGATTCCAAAAATATGCTTGATCCCCTGCCCTTGCATTGGGTAGACTCCGATGGTATGCGAGGGTAGCAACTTAGAGGGCGAATAATAAAACAAAAAACCGAGAACTTAACTACTAAGAAATTTTGGTGTACAAGTACCAGCAATTTCTTGGTAACTTTTGCAATTTTAGCAATTTCTAGGTGATTAAAGAAAATTAATAGCAACTTTAGCATTTTTTTGTTAATTATGCAATTTTTATCAAGTTTTTTTATTAAGAGGGGTGTTTTTTCAAAAAGAAAAACTGATGTCAGCAAATGACGCGACAATATAAAAACAAAAAACTGGAAAGAAACTAAAATATTGTTGTTATAATCCTGAAATTCTAGAATTAAACTTTGTATTTAGTAAAGCATGAAATGATATAGTTTTGATAAAATCTGTTAATTACTTTTTGTCAGGAATTTTCAGAAATATTCATCATTGACAGCTTAAATAACTTCATTGGTAAATATATTATCGCTTATGTATATAATTTATATTTTAACAAAAAGATTTTCACTTGCAAAATTTATTTGTTTGTATTTTATTGTTTTTCTATTGTGGCGCCATCTGTTAACGACATTTTTCCCGTTTGAGAAAATCCCCTTCTTAAGTGTATGTGTAAAGCAACAAGTCGCATGTTAATTAGTTTTAGTTAGTTGCCAAATGATTAATTACAGCTTCACATAAAAATTAAAAAAAAATTGTTTTTTCGGCAGTTCAAATTTCAGTGTTCTTAAAATTATTTATATTAGGTATATTAAAATTTTAGTTCAAAACACACACTATTATGCATATTTTTACAAAGTTTGTTTTAATTTTGAAATTTGAAGTAAAAAATTTTTCATAGTTGATTTAAAAGAAATTAACAAAACGCGAATAAAATTTAGACATTTTATTCGTTCGGATTTTGACGAAAATTGACAAATAACAATATTGAGTGCAAGCGATTGTCGCAATTTATGGGCGATTGTAACAATTTTCGGTAATTTGAAAATTTGGTGTACAAAATTTTCTTAGGCGGTTAACCCCTCGGAAAAAACTAAATAGTTTAAATTTATTCTTCCCAAAATAACAAACGATAGGCGTGTGTATAAATACCACAATATGAGACAACACAAAATACTAAACATTATCCACAAAAAAAACTATAAAACGGATCCATAAAAAAATATATCCAAAATGTAATGGGATTTATATATTTCTAATCAATTATTAAATAAAAATTAAATAAAACCAAATCACACAGGACAAACTCGTGCGAACGTTAAACCTTCTGATCGAAATCAAACGGGTACAAAATACTAAACCGCCGGTAGCCGCAAAAAAACTAAACGTATAAACTTACCCCATTCTCAGGTGGTAAAAATTCCTACCCATTAAAATTTTTAATAGCGAACGTAAAATAAAATTAAGCTGATAAAATGATATCCAATCGACCCGCTCGCGAAAAGCACATTCTATAAATTATACGTAACTAGAATCGTTTCCAGCATACAAAAAGAGCAAAATACGAAATTCAGTGACAGAATTAACAAATCTCTTTCCCTCTAACGCAGTGGTATCTTTCATCAAAGTTGCAGATATAGAAATTTTAAAATTTACAGGTTTATTTTGTTGATAATTATGTAAAGAATTCCGATCCCATATTTCAAGACCATCGATTATTGTGATGAAATAACATTTTGCCAATATTTCAACGTCTATTCAACGTTAACTTTTGGTAATTTTGACGTTGCAAACGTATGCTTCCCTGTACATTTGAGAATTGTTAAAGTGTAATATAAAAATTTGATAGATTATTTTTTGTTTCAGATGCTTGTGGGTTAAGTGATGTGTCCCACATTGAATCGCTTCAGGAAAAATCTCAATGCGCCTTAGAAGAATATTGCAGGACGCAATATCCAAATCAGCCAACGAGATTTGGGAAATTATTGCTAAGATTACCAAGTTTACGAACGGTCAGTTCGGCAGTAATAGAACAACTATTTTTTGTAAGACTGGTTGGTAAAACACCCATTGAAACTTTAATCAGAGATATGCTTCTTTCTGGTAGTTCATTTTCATGGCCGTACATGTGATACTTCAAATTATACTAGGAACGCTAGTCAAAAAATATATAACAAAACATACATATCTTTCGTTGTGTAAGGATGTATGTAAATGTATGTATGTAATCTATGTATATATGTACCTAATAACTTGAGCTGAATTAACTGAGCTAATTTTACTCAACAATTTATTGTTATTTACACAAATTAAAAGAGCAGCTTTAGTGCCATTTATTTAGTGTTTTTTTTTTGTTAAATTCGATATTAAAAACTAATTATAGTTAAACCAAAGATAATACAGTAAATTGAGTATTAGTATTTTGTTACATGTAATATACTACTGATTGTGAGTTGAAGAAGTAACGGTAAGGTCTCGGAGAATTTTTACACAGATAAAAAGTTGCTAATATTTTTACAGTAGTACATAATGTAAAAATCTTCATTATATTGGTGTTTTGTACACAGTCTCTTAGAAGTTAATTTTGCGCCATTTTCTTATTAACATTTTTGTTTAGGAAGATTGACGTAATTTCTCTGGCGACGTTATTTTAATACTGCTTATTGAATAATGAGTTTCTATTAAAATTGTTCTTATTGAACATGTAAATTTGAAAGTTTAGGACTTGTGAAGTAATATAAAATTATAAAATTTTTAGGTTAGGTGTTTGTACAGTAATCAAATCGGTTATCTGAAAGTTTTTAATTATTTTTTTCATTAATTTATAAATTATTCAAAAAGTTATTGTTTGGAGATTTCTAGAAAATAAACTAAATTGTAATTCTTTTATTAAATCAAAAGTGGGATTTTAAAATTAAGTTTTGTTATATGATAAAGCATTCAAAAGACACTAGGGCTTATTTTCGTAGTGTTTAACGAGCAACTTTTTTTCCTGTAAGTAATAGTACAATCTATTGTCATTTTAAATCGATTAATCAACAACTTTTTGGTCTTAACCTTAAAGTTGTTACTTATTTTGAAAAAGATATTACAAATGACCCGAGTAAACATATCATCAGAAGGGCAGTGTTTCAATGATTTTCATAATAATCAAAGTGACTAATACAAACGTGTTCCTCTTTTATAAATAAATACGATAAAGTATTGTATTTACGAAATATTAAATAAAATAATTATACTTAATAGTTAATATTCATACTGTAGTTTTGTGTACAAAACGTATTGTTAGAAATAATGTAAACTTAGGTTTTCTTAAATAATTTGTAATTACAAAAGATCATAACCTACAGTTTACATAATTATAAGTAAATCAAATTTCCCGCCATAGAAAATGTCAAAATTTTTACATGCTGTAACAATAAACACTTCCACTATTTTACAAAACCTCTTTTCTCAGTTATTGTTCACAACATTTAACATTATTTAAATAATTTTACATAAATTTTAATTAAATTAATTTGATTTATTTATAATTTTAAATTGGGTCACTATAATCGTAACTTACTTAATTGTGTTATAATTTTCAAAGTTCATAGATAATTTTGTACAAGATTTAGTAGTTCAACTAATTATTATTATTTGTTATAATTAGAATTGTTATTAAGTTTTACAATAGTGTCATTTTAATAACATTAATTATTCCTAAAGCAGCAAAATTATGCATATAAATTTTTAATTGATTTGAAGTACCTACTACATAAAATTTTGAAAAATTTTGCTGATTTAGTATAGCATTTGTATGTTTTCTTGTAGATATCCGTTATAAAAAAACAAATACAAAAATTTATTAGTATCTGTTGCCTTTGACATAGTTTCTATGTACTGGGTTAAAGCAATAAACTTTAGATTATATAAAAATATTTTTTTTATTACATGCATTTTTTATCCTCTTACTCAAGCAGTCTGTGAATTTATAGACAAGGTAATTAATTACTCGAGTTACAATCTAGTTATTGTAACTACAGCTAAGTGGTTTGATGTAATCACTACTTGAGTTACAGAGCGGAAATTTCTTAGCTCGGCCCTGAATTCCTCAATTTTTTTAATCATTTTGAGTAAAACCAATGTTAATTAATATAAAATTCAAGTTCCATAAACATTGAGATATTTTGAAATAACTTTTTAAAAAATTTCATAATTATTGTGACTCATCAAGACGATTTAGAACTATTGATGGCAGTGCAAGATTTCAAGAGACGTCAAAATGAAAGAAAGCTGTGGTACTTTCACATTTAACAATATCAACAATAAACAATAAAATTTTATTGCATCCTACAGGTAAATAAATAAATATTGCATTACGATTATCTTTTGTAGAAGTCGAATATTTATAAACAATTTATTTTATATTATGTAGGTTTACATTTTAAAAATTCTATAAAATGTCAAATAATAGGAATGCTTTAAAAAGGAAATGAAATTTTTATCTAAGTAACCCCTGACTTCTAAACAAAGACTGTGCACTGTGACTGACAGTTTTCACGGGAACGATGTTGTATTGAATACACATATTTTAACAAAATGTTAAATTTTAGTGAGATTTAAAAAATACTTGACTGAAAATATATGACAGTTAAAATAAGAAAGTCTAATTCAATTACAAACATTCCTGGTTATACCTATATTTCACTTTTGTAAAATTTAATAAAATAAGGGGAGGTTTTTGATATCCACACAAATTTCATTATCAATTATATTTATTTAAATTGCACTTTCTTTTAATTTACTTTGAAAGAATGTGCAAGTGCACTTACTTTATTTTAAAGTTTTACCTTATAATTAGTTATTATAGGAAGTTAATACAATAATTTATAATTTACTTTATATCGGGTGGCCGGCCGCACATATATAATTAATTAACCTAAGGGGTTAATGCATAATAATAAATAATAGAAAATTAACACAGAAAATTGCTTTTCATTTCTGCTTCCCATTATAACGGATTTTAATGCAAAATATATCAATCGAAAGATTTTTACTGCTTCTAGAGATTTGCAACATTTAGTTTTTGCTTTTAATTTTTGAGAAAAATTAAATTTTAATTAACGTTTTTTTAAATATTGGTTAATTTTTTCGAAAACAGTTACCACCAAGTTACATGTTGTACAATTTAAAATAAATTTTCATTACAATGAATGTCAACTGTCTTTACTCTGTAAAGAAAGAGTTTTATTGTAAATATGGACGCAAGTAAATTGCACCAACAGTAAGTTTTCTTTTACCTATTTATAGTGGAAGCAACTTGTAAATTGCGCCAGGTTCTTGTGGGCAGCTTAAATTAATTTTATATGTAATCCCTGAAGATCAGAACATAATTTCAGCGAATACTTAAAGAACCAATTAAATTGCGCCATTAAAAGTGTATTTATTGAATTATTATTATAAATTAAAATTTACAAAAATATTTAATACAAAAATTATTGATCATTAAAGAAGCAGGGACCATAGTTTGCAGTATTTTCAGTAACAATTAAGGACACTCAGTTTTGATCTGTAAATAAAACAAGTTGTGTGTGAGATATCCAATCAATTTTTTTTCTAAAAGAAAATTTTGTGGATTGAAAAAGAAAATATAGTTGAGGTGATAGGTCAGTGTAAATCTAACTAGTAGATATCTTTTCGCAACACATTACTAACAAAACCGTTTAAAATAGCAGAGCCGCATCAGTAACATCGTCGAATGAAAAAATATAGCAAACAAAAATTATAATTTCTACAAAATCTACTTACCACTTTTTGCAACCGACTCCGAAGATTGAACGACCCTAACCTTAAAAACGTCACGTGGTAAATGTGTGAGCAAGTTTAAAAACGTCTTGTAGTAATAAAATATCTCATAAAATGAAAAATGGCGTTCGTTATATAGATTTTGAGGTTGAGGTTTATTCGCATAAACCTATGGTATCGTCCCAATCCGATAAATTTGGTTGTTTACATATCCATTCATTCTAAAATGGGCCTCGTCGTTAAAGATGATTTTTTCCGAAAATTGGGTCTACTTCCAACTACTCCTCCAAGGTCCAATCAGTGAACACAAGGCTTTGTCTATAGTAGTTTTCCTTAAGTTCATTCATTGGTCAGTTGGATTTGATACGGGTACAGAAAATTCGCCAAGCTGATGTCGCAGAAAGGTCAAGTTCTTGTGAACGACGAGAAATTAACTACCTCAGATTTTCCCGTACACTCTCACGCACGGAAGCGATGTTTCAGCAGACCTTGCGTTTCGGTGACGTACGGGTGTTGGCTGATTATTTATCGAATCGGTTGACTCGAATTTGGCTACCAAACGTCGAATAGTCGACTCGCCAGGATGGTTATAGCGAGGATAAAAATCACGTAATGTGCGGTACATTTATCGAACAGAGCACTGATTTTAAAATAAAATTTGGTCATTTGCATACTTTAATAACATGGTCGCTATAGTCAAACAAATTTTGAGCATCCCTATGGAAAGACCCTTTGTAACAGAAGTTAATCCTCGGATCACGCCGATTTGTGAATCAAGCTCGGTAATTAAATTCGGTTCTTAAATTTTTAACCAATTATCGAACTTGATTCATGGGAATAACGTGATACGAGAACTAACTTCTGTTATACAACTGGATCTTAGAACTTAAACCATCTTAGCTCCCTCTCGTGGATCTGATTCTGTTCTAAAAATATGTATGAGAAAATTTAACCTATTAATATTCAAATAATTTAGAAGTGTATAGACAAGCAGAGTGCAAATTTTTCTAAAATAGTTATGGAAAGGCATTTTCAGTTTGTAGTTCAAAACATGTTTGAAATATTTTACATAGGTGACGGTTTGAATTCCCTGATTGCGATTTTACCATTTTTGAAGTGGTTTATGAAAGATGAGGATCTATTTAGCGTATAAAAAAAATAAAATTTGCGGTTGATTTACACATTTTGGAAAAAAACGGCTTTAAAAATTAATTTGTAATACAATTTTGTCATTGGCTCTTTTGAACTGTAACCCCGCCCATCGAAATTAAAATAGGTTGTGAGAACAGTAAAGATACCAGAATCTTGTTTTTACAACGAATTATGAAGGATGAGGGTCTAATTAACTAATAAAAAAATTAAATTTTGTTCGGATAACAAATTTTGGAAAAAATTTACTTTTTGATGAATTCGACTCTTGACGTAGTTGCCACACCCTGCGCGACGCTCTGCGTCGCTCCAAGCGCTACAAGCGGTTTTGATAAGCACTTTACTTACTAAAACATCTCCAAGACCGGTCCAACTCGGCAAAGTGTGGATGTTGACGCGACGGATCTCAGGGAGCGACTGGTATCTCACAGAACACATACCGTTTACACAATGTTTGCCATATTTGGCGTTTTATTACGCAATAATACACTTATATATATTTCTTATGGAAAATTGAATTTTGCAATTTTGCAATTGCAACTTTTGAAGTGAATTATGAAAGATGAGGGTCTAATTAGGGTATAAAAAAATTTGCGGTCGGTTCACACAATTTTGAAAAACGGCTTTAAAGTTAATTTGAATGCAATTTTATCATTGGCTCTTTTGAAGTGCAAACCTCGCCCCAAAATTGAAAGAGGTTGTGGCGACTGTAAATATTCCAGAATCTCGTTTTTACAACGAATTATGAAAGATAATGGTGTAATTAGCTAATAAAAAGAATTAAATTTGTGATCGGACAACAAATTTCCGAAAAAAATCACTTTTTGTGTGAATTCGTTTCGGAGGTGGTTGCACTGTCAAAACCTACTCTCCGCACACGCCCGCGCCCGTCCGGGGCTCTGGCGGCGCTTCGAGCGGTTTTGACACGTGCTAAACTCATTAAAACATCCCTTAAGCGGCTCCAACTCGAAAAGTTTGAAAGTTGACACGGCAGATCTCAGGGAGCGACTGCTCCTATCTAACGCTGCTCTACTTAGTCCCGCTCTATGGGCTATTCACGTATATGAAATTGCAAGTACCGCCGACAGAATGTATTCCATATTTGGCATTTTAATACAGAAAAATACACTTACATGTATTTCTTATGGGAAAATTGCAATTTTCAAAATTAAATTGTGGCCTTATTACAACTCCGACAAGATTGATCCTCACCTTAAAGAGCTTGTATTTTTGCGTTCTTTCGTTTGGTCAAGCCATTTTTATAGGGAAAAGTGTACTTTTGAGTTCGGGATTCTTGACTCTACTCAAAAGAACAATAAAATTAAACAGTACAATTATTGTAGATTTCACTAATTACAAATGTTATAATGTAGATTTGTATCCACATATTTTGCTCTTTTTATAAGACAACATTAATCCATAGTCAAGTATTTTTTTGCGTTGAAGATTTGTTTACAGCATTTTGAGCGATCAGTTTAGCGATTTTGCTCGTTTGTAACTTGCATTTTAATTCTGCCTATTTTCTAATTTTACATGTTTAAAGCTTCCAAATAGGACGGCAATGAAACGTTTACAACAGTGTAAAAGCTCCAAATCAAATGGCCACATGAGTTTGAAAAAGATTTGAAGCAAAAGAATACTAGATGGAACGTGGTCCATATGATGTAACGTCACATTTTTGACTTCTCCAATAAGAAATTAGGTGACAGTTAAAATACCTGAATCTGAATTTTTATGATTTTTAAAACGAATTATGAAAGATGAGGATCTAATTAACGGATAATGAAAATAAAATTTGCGGTCGGTCCACAAATTTTAGAAAAAAAACGGTTTTAAAGTTCATATGTAATATAGTAGTTTCATTGAATTTTGCAAACCGTAATCCCGTTCATCGTCATTTATTAGTTTAGAGTGAATCCGAGATTTTCCGTGGTTGCGTTAGTCAAAACCAACTCTCCGCTCTGGTAGAATTTCTTATGGGAAATTCGTAATTTTCAAATTTAAATTGTGGGCTTATTAAAGGATTTATCCTTACCTTAAAAACTAGCAAAATTGTCCTACTTCGTTTGATGAAGCCATTTCTGATGCAATTTACAATCCCCAGTAAATATGTAACCTATTACAGTGGTAATTTTAAAAATAATAATTTTTTACAAACGGGGATTTTAAAATTATATTTTGTTAATTTTACCAATAATTAAAAAGAAAATATTAAATGTTGTTGTTAAAACGCGGAAAAAATCTTTCGATTGATATAGTATTTTTCATTAAAATTCGTTATAATGGAAAGCAGAAGTTAAAAAAAACAATTTCCTATGTTAATTCTCTAATTCTCTAAACACTAATAAGTGTGCGGCCGGTCAACCGGTATACAGATTAAAAATTCCGAGGTACAATATATAGGGTGTCTCCGCGACCTTGGAGAATCTCTGAAGTTGTGATAGAAGACACTTTTGTAAAATAAAGTTTTGTTCTAGTCCAAGCTCTTGAGGGGCTCAAACTCTTTAAGCAATTTTGTGAATTTCAGCTTTTCAACGTCAAAAATATAAACTTTTAGTGTTAATGAATTAGTGATTTTTCAAAAAACATTCGTTTACTATAAACTAGATTATAACCCCTTATCGTCCAGATCAATGGATTTTGAATTATGAAATAATTTTTTTGAAAAACTTTTCTTAAAAAATGTTTATTTTGTTGCTATAATTAATTTCCAATTTAAGAAATTAACAAGCTAATTGAACAATAATTGTTTTTGAAAAATTATTATATTATTTTTTGTAAATACTAGTACTAAATCCTCTACTTTGAGGAAGGGGGGGTTAAAATTTTGTATCTTACCCAGAACGTCAAGTGTTACTACGCCACTGACTGCGATTGACCGCAGACTCCTTAATCAAAAGTGGATATAATTTTCAACTAGAATAACTACTGTAAATCTATTCTTTGTGTACTAATTACATTCATTATTACTTTAAAAGAAATGTCTTTTGCAATTAAAAAAATATTACTTAATTATTAATCTTCGAGTAAATTCTGTTAAAATGTACATTAATATGAAAATTTAGTCTCAGGTGTAGTCTTAATGATAAGCGCTTACTAACTTTAAACCAGATGTACCCACTTTACTTTTAAGTGAAAAGTTTCTAAACAAACACTTTTCCCGTTGTGATTATCGTAAAATATTCCTTAGAATATCTTAATTAATCTTCATCTCCATTCCTTTATTCTAATGTGTTAAAACGTGGTACTTTTTATTATTTTTAAATTTTGCTGTTCGCTTTCAAACTTCGATTTTTTTTGCTTTTTTTTAAATTATCCTTTGTGATCAATATGTTTCAAGGCATTTTATAAATAAAAATTTAGAATGCAAAATGCAGAAGTCATTTGTATGTATAAGGATATTAGAGCTATGAATGTGGATTTCCACGTATATTATCCGAGATTTTCACCAAGATTAGTATCCTACAAGGACTAAAACGAATTCTTAATGCTCATAGAAACAGTAAATATCAAAAATAAACATCTTCGGGAGTAAACATAAAAAGGTTGCTAGTTTTACTTTTTAAGCCGGCAGCAGCAGCAAGAAAGTAAATCTTTAACTTTGTTTTGCTTTGAAGATTTTTATATGACTTTTGAAAAATAGCATTTTTAAAGAAAAAGTGTCACTTTTCATGTCAACCGCATCTAGGGTTCGATAACTACAAACTAAATAAAACAATTACAAATAAACCCAGGGCCGGATTATTACAGTACTAAGAAAAACGATATGTTAGAGCCCGCTTTTTGAGGAAATCGGTGAATATCAATCACA
This sequence comes from Lycocerus yunnanus, assembly GCA_036346125.1. Taxonomy (NCBI): domain Eukaryota; kingdom Metazoa; phylum Arthropoda; class Insecta; order Coleoptera; family Cantharidae; genus Lycocerus; species Lycocerus yunnanus. The sequence goes on along the minus strand of JARFIX010000078.1, from coordinate 24,611 downwards.
GTTGAGAAATTTTAACATCTTTGTATTCGAATATTCGTTCAAGAAATTATTCAAATATTTAAATTATTCACCATTAAAATTATTCGATTATTATATTTTTTACAAATTTTAAAAAAGGTTTTAAATTTTTTTGTAAGTTAAGTGAAATTTTATTTTAATAAAAGATTTTTGAATTAGTAAATTTTTCCACTTACATATTTTTTTAGTTTGGCATTATTGTACAATCATGTTTCGATTTTCTTAAATCTCGTCAGTTAAAAAAGTAAAAGAATCTCTAGAAAAAACCGTTTTTTCAATTGCCCAATTTATTTATTCGTATAGCTTTAGAAAACATATTTTCTTATTTTTAAAACACCAATAATTAACTAATCGAAGTTTAAAGTAATAAATTCAAACTAGCAGGGCACGAATAACAAATGGTTTAATGAAATCCGCGAAGAAAGTGTAGAGCTAAAAAAGAAGGCGAGAGAAAAATGGTTAGACAGGAAAATAGGAGGCCAGGAGAAAATATACAAAAAGGATGAGGGAAGCCAACAAGATGTGTAAACTAAGAAAAAATCTCTGGTTAAGTAGTATAATGAATGAAATGTTGAAATGAAATGTGAAAAGTTAGCCGTGCCATTTTTGAAAAATAAAAAAATAAAAGTTGCGCTGAGTTGTGTTCGATTTGTGCTGCTTTGTGCCGTAATTAATTTTATTTTATTTATTTCGACTTTTATGGAGACCGCGTATTTTGAGGGTGGAAGTTAGCCGTGCCATTTTCAAAAAATAAAAAAATAAAAGTTGTTCTGAGTTGTGCTCAATTTGTGCTGCTTTGTGCCGTAAATAAAAAATTGTATTTTGAAAACTACAATTTTATGGCCCAAAAAATGTATTTTATCGATGGAAGTTGGCCGGCCATTTGGTAATTTTACACTTTTTATCAGCGAGCTAGTTGCATTAATGTATATTATGCATTTTTGAAAAATAAAAAAATTAAAATTGTAATGAGTTGTGCCCGATTTATGCTGCTTTGTGCCGTAAATAAAAAATTTGTATTTAAAAAAATAAAATTTTAGTGGTAAAAAATGTATTTTATCGATGGATTATTTTCAAAAATAAAAAATAAAGTTGTGCCAAGTTGTGCTCGATTTGTGCTGTCTTGTGCCGTAAATAAAAAATTGTGTTTTCAAAAATAAAATTTTTATGGTCAAAAATGTATTTTATCGATGGATTATATCCAAAAATAAAAAAAATAAAGTTGTGCTGAGTTGTGCCCGATTTGTGCTGCTTTGTGCCGTAAATAAAAAATTGTATTTGGAAAAATAAAATTTTAGTAGTAAAAAATGTATTTTATCGATGGATTATTTTCAAAATTAAAAAAATAAAGTTGTGCCAAGTTGTGCTCAATTTGTGCTGTCTTGTGCCGTAAATAAAAAAATTATATTTTCAAAAATAAAATTTTTATGGTCAAAATGTATTTTATCGATGGATTATATCCAAAAATAAAGTTGTGCTGAGTTGTGTCCGATTTGTGCTGCTTTGTGCCGTAAATAAAAAATTGTATTTGGAAAAATAAATTTTTTGTGACCAAAAATGCTTTTTCGGTGAAAGATTTGTAAATGCTAGAAAACATTTTCATCAGAATTCAGATAGAAAACTATTGAATGGTTATTTCTTAAGTAAAAGTTTCAACCGGGTTGATGAAAAATTTTAATCTTTTTTTAACGTTTTGGATTTGTTTGGATTAACCCACACATTTTAACAGAGCATTCGATATCTAGGGGATATTCCATAAATGGCTAGATCATGTAATATAGTATTTGCAGGACTTTGGATATATAGGAAATATAATTTGAACGTTAGGTAGATTTGGAAATGTCTGTTAGCTCCGAGGAACACACACGTCAAATTTTCTTTTATTTTTGTGTTACTCTGTTGTAAATTTTTTTAATCAATAGCACTATCAAATCAAGCACAACTCATTGTCAGTACAACTTTATTTTTTTTATTTTTGAAAATAATCTATCAATAAAATACATTTTTAGCCATAAAATTTGTAGTTTTCAAAATATAATTTTTTTATTTACGGCACAAGGCAGCACAAATCGAGCACAACTTAGCACGATTTTAATTCTTTTATTTTTCAAAAATGACAATGCATAATTATTATACATTGATACAACTGGCTCGCTGATGAGATGTGTAAAATTACCAACTAAACGGCCAACTTCCATCGATAAAATACATTTTTGGCCATAAAAATTGTAGTTTTCAAAATACAATTTTTTTATTTACGGCACAAAGCAGCACTAATTGAGCACAACTCAGAACAATTTTTAATTTTTTTATTTTTCGAAAATGGTACCGCTAACTTCCACTCTCAAAACACGCGGTCTCCATAAAAGCCAAAATAAAAAAAAAAAAAAAAATTACGGCACAAAGCAGCACAAATCGAGCACAACTTTTATTTCTTTATTTTACGAAAATGGCACTGCTAACTTCACGCACATAGATAAACAACACAGAGTAATTGTGAGCATCGGGCATAAAAACCGAAATTTGAAGAAGTGATGGAAGTTGTTGGCGGGATAAAGAATGGTAGATAAGACGCAATACAGGCAGAAGTGGTGAAAAATTAAAACTACCGGGTACAACTGAAAATCTACGAACCGATAAAAATAATCTAAAGAGAATAAAAAGCGCCTAACGAGTGGCAGGCAGGAAAAATAATACTGATACACAAAAAAGGTGACGTAGGCGAGTGTAATAACTACAGAGGTATAACCCTGCTACCCGTAATATATAAAATATTGTCCTCCGCAATAATAGGAGAATTAAAAAAACATACTGAAGAAGTCAATACAACTACAAACCCCAAGGACGCAGAGACGTGGGAAGACCAAGGAAGAGATGAGCTGGAACAAGTCAAAGACCTAATCCATGATAGAAATGATGATGATGATGACTGCAGAAGTCCTAGGAGAGTACTAATAGAGATTTAGGGAGAGAATGTCGACGATAGACGCGATACACATTCTGACACAACTAACAGAAAAGTTCTATGAACACGAGGTGAGGCTGCATATAATGTTCATCGATTTCCAGCAAGACTTTGATACTGTGAGAAGAGCACAACTAGTAAGAATAATAAAAGAATTCAAAATCCAAGAACAACTGATAAAAACTGAGAGACTGAGGAATTTGATATAAACGCTGAAGTGAGACAGGAGATGCTTTGATGATTGAATGATTAGAAAGACGAACTGCACGAGTACATTAATCAACAAAGAGGTACAGGTGCAGACGATATAGTAATATTATCTAGAACAGAGAAAAAATTGAGAAAAACATACGAGAAAATGGAACAACAAGCTACAGAAATAGGGTTGAAGATAAATGAAGAAAAAACCAAGTACATGCAAAACAGAAGATGAAATAACAGTAAAACATCACACCTGAGAATAGGAGACTGCAATTTTGAAGAAGTTTATACCTTAAGTACCTTGAAGTGAGAGTCAACAACACAGGTAGCAGAGAGAAAGAAATAAAAGGAAAGCTTCAAGCAGGAAAAAAGGCTTTCGATGCAAACAAGAAAACATTGAAAAACAGAAACATAAGTAGAAAAACAAGAATGACAATTTACAGAAGCCTTATAAAACCAACGATAACGTATGAAGCGGAGGTATTATGTATGGAGAGTTTTTGATAGAAGAATAGTAAGAATGATCTTTTCAGTCCTAAAAGAACTGAAGAAGAAGATATTTGAGGTTTATTAAAGCGCAGAAAATCCGTTATTTGGACCATGTTTTGAGAAGAGAAGAGAAGGATCCAACAAGAGTGACGATGGAGTGGAAACCGGTTAAGGAGAGACATAGGGGAAGGCCGAAAATGAGATGGTGGAACGCAGTGGTAAAAGATCTTAACAATATGAAAATTGAAGACTGGAGATCGAAATATGCCGATAAAATAACATGGAGAGGTACTATATGTAACCAAGCAAAGGTACACCAAAGTTATAGCAAGAATGGCAATAAAAAAGGAGTGATCCACCTCGGGAAGTGGACCGTGAGGACTCCCGGAAAAGGGAGTGGTTATATACCGTCAGGAATTGAAACCTTTATTCTTTCATTTAAATCCAAACCATCCAGCTCAATCAGATATGACCGAATTCCACTTATGAAGCATATACCTAATAATACATTTGGGTTCATTTGGAATCGGTTCTAATGCGATTAATTTTTATCCAACGATTGCTAGGATGATCAAATCCAATCCAATGTCAAACTTTTATTCGTGATTTTGTTAGATGTCTCGTTCCAACCGAAACACTATTGTTCAACAATTAAATATTTAGACTATTTCTGAAAATTAGCCGATTTGTTCTTCTATTATAGACATTGAGATGTATGAGTTTTCATATTCTTGTAAAAGATCTCCTACACTTTCGATTTTAGGAGGAGTTATGAGTGCAAGAACTGGTGGCGAAAGTAAGGATTCCGATTTTATTACTCCAGAAATCAGTTGTATTGTGCAATTTAACATGGATTAACGTGGCGAATATAAAATCTTTGCCTCTAGACAGTACTGGCTGCAGAATATATTAACGCCAAACTGATAAAAACTTAATTCGATAATCCAAAATTTTGTAAATTAAACATAAACGGGAAAAAAAGTGACTGTCGGTATGATTTTTGCTTTACCACGCTTCAAAACTGTCGTAATCCACATCCCATGCTATACCATCTTTTAGATAACCAAAAACTGCAGTAATTTTGTCAAGGGTAAACATTATAGGCATAAATTGAAGTTTTAGATTTCTTCCTTTTATTTTGTTACATTAATGTTTTGAAAATTTGAATTTTTGTTTTGTTGGGGTTTTGAGCGCGATTTTGATTATTGCTCGAGGTTAAGAAAAATGTGTTTTGATAACATTAATCGCGCATCGATTGTAGAAATAACACTCAAAGTTTTAAATTTTAATTACGTTAGAGAAAACTGCTGAAATCCTTTTTTGTCATTATTTGATTATTTGGAGTATTTCATTTTGGACTCACAATTGTTACGGATTTGATTTGGACAGTTTGAGCAGTTGTTTCGCGACTGTCTTGTCATCTTGTCAGATTTTGATTTGATGGTACTTTTTAGGTTACAATACACTTCAGATCACGGGCGCTCATTTGATCAAAACCATAATGATCACTCGTGGTCGACCATGATTGCAGTAACGGGAGTGATTTATTTCAGTGACTGTTACGCCACTGTCCTCTATGTTGTCATATTTTTATTTGACTTTACTTTTCAGCTTCCATAATCGGGATGTTGCATGGTATCGAATTTAGTGATAACTCCTACTAATTTTTAAAAATAATATGAATAAAATTTATAACCGAAATAAAAATTTTTGAAATGCAGTCTGCGCTGAGAAAATCAAATTTGAAACTCAAAAATGAATCGGTCAGCCAATTACGCCTCTGACGTCAGACGCGTGATCCCGAATGTTTTTATGGAATTACAACGTCGCAAAGACCTGACAGTTAAATATTTGACTTGTATTAAACTGTGGTCACAAACAATTATAAGAAAAACGGTTTATTCCGAGTTTTCTGTGTTTTTATTAAAATTCGTTTTTCAATTTTTACACAAACTATTTATAGGTTACATTGTCAACACAAACTTAATTTGCTGTGTTGCCAGTTGTTAAAAAAAATAGTTTGTGACGTCATTCGCGCTAAAACACGGTTTCAAAAATCATTCTTTATAAATTTTTTTTTAGAAAACTGAAGGTTTCCTGAACTTTTTATCTATACAGTGCTGTTTACCAGTACCTAAAGTTTATAAAAAAAATACTTCAGAAATTATGCAACATCTCTAATTGCTTAAATATAAATTTAGAAAAATTAATATAATTTGATTTATTTTAGTAACTGTTCCGCCACTGTTCAGTAATCTTGGAATATTTTAATTATACATAATTGCATACAAGAAATATATTGATTCTAAATTCTTGTGACATAAAATTGTGTAATACATACTTTCTTTTAAACGATGTTAGATATCAACAAAAACAAAATTTTCTGAAGAATAGAGTTTATTTTTTCTTGTATTCGCAATTTCAAATATGTTATAATTTGCAATATATTTACATTAGAGATATTTGAATTATGTAAATTTTAAAATTTTCCACATTTGAGTAATATAATATGATATTTTGCCGTATTGCTCTAAAAAACTTAAAATATAGCACATTTCGTATGTATTCCATAAGAATTTTACAACAATATTTTTTTCGTACATTTGAATAATATGTAGTTGAAATGTAATATACCTATTTTTTATAATTTTGAAAATTGTTGGAATTTTTTAATAAAATTTTCTATGAATATTTACTGTCATGTTTTAGATTCTTTGAAGCAATATTGTGACAGCAAAAACAAATTCACAATAAAGTATCAAAAAACCAGGCCCGGGCTGGGCCGGCAGGTATAGGAGGAAATGCTCGGTGGGCCGGTGTTTTTTGAGGACCAGAGGCCATGAGCGATTTCTCAGGATTAATCACTTGAAATCTTTTTTAAATTAATTATTATAGTATCAATATTAACTTGTTCTATTTTTTATCATTCCATTTTTTTTTCTACAAAGTACATTTTTTTCTGATATTTTTTTATTTCGTAGTCAATTTTTTTTATTTTATCTCAAGAACGCAAGTTCAAGAGGAACTTGGGAACTAGCCTTATTTTCTAATGAAAATAATATTTTGTTTTTTTTTCAAAATGTGGTCAAGATTTTTTACGCACATCGGTAAAACACAAAAATCAAAATATTACAAAGTTGCAAAATAGTGTGTGAAATGTAGTTGATGCAATATTGAACCCTCTTGAATTAATATATTAAATAATAATTATAGAGCTTGGAAAACGCACATACATAGATCTGACGAAAACATTGTAAAGTAACTCAAAAATTTGTCAAAGGTGGATTCCAAAAATTTCACTTATAGCTCGGTTGCTATGTACATTTGAAATTGCATAAATTGGATACCACAATTTTCTCCCTCCAATCTTTGGGAGAGATCATTGGGTAGTCTAAATCCAGATTTTCGAGAAGTTACTGCAGTTGCGTCAGCCGCCATCTTGAATTTAGTGGCAATTTTTTCTTTATTAAATAATGCGCATTTTCAAAAGTTGACTGAAAATGGTTATAATCAAGCTTATAGGAAATTTAATTTTCTACAATTTTGGTCGTTAATGATCATTTACACGATCAAGTTTAAAATAAACGGAAAAATGCAAAATTTTATTTAGCCCCTTTCTTCAGGTTCAAGTCAAGAAATATCGATCGTTGGTTGTAGAAAATCGTTTTCGAAAAAAATGGTTTATTGCGTGCAATTCTACCATTATACCCTCCTTCCCGAAGAACTTTATAGATAGTTTTGGTAGAAACTTGCACTATTGTCTTAGGAATACGCTTAATTTTTTTAACGATATAATTTTTAGTCTATGATTTCAGTTCTCTTCTCCCTCTTTCTCTTTCTCTTTCTCCCTCGTTTGGATTTATTTGCGAGATTTCCTTCATTTTTAAATTTATTTATTATCTATTGCTCTGTGCTGTGGCTTCTGTTTACGATTTTTGGGTTTTTCGCATAGATTTTCCCTGACAAACTAATTTCCTATCTTCAATACTAGCTTCGCTTTCATTGTGACCCATCTCAGCCAAATAGAATTGTGCTTTATTATGTTTCTAAGAAAGTTTTTAAATCATTACAAAAAAAAAAAAAGTATTACAGTATATAAACATGATAACTAAGGTGCGATATGCAGGACCGGATGAAAGGTCTTTGACGCCCCGATACAAAATACTGATAAATTAATATCTTTAAATAATGTTTGTTGTTGTTTGGGGTCCCTCTTGTGTTAGCGCCCCGAGCCGTAGAATATCTTGCTTACCTTCCTCCGGTCCTGTCAATATGCTTGTAGATGAATAATTGTTTGACTTGTGTTTTCCAATGAAATTTTTTAACAAAATATTTTCTTTCTGTTACCAATTGCCAAGTATTACTTAATATATTAAAAATTAAATAAAAATAATTGGTTGGTTTTTCTTAAAAAGTATTGCAATAATTAGTTGTCAGTAGTGAATAAATGAGTAATTTGTTGAGCCACTGTACAGTATTGGTTCGAAAGTATTTTAATAATACATGTGGCGCCACCAAGCAGAATAACTTCCAACATGAATACAGGGTGTCTGTGGACGAAATTCAATTTTGCAAAAATTATTGACTTCCATTTCTATTTATTATAAACTAAAATAATTTTATTCGTCCTATAAAATCTTTATTATTTAAGTATTACAAATTACAATCTTTACATATTAGTGGTTTTTGGATTTAAAAAATTTAAAATAATTCTAGAACAGCAATTTCATATTTAATTTCAAAACTTATGCACCACGTAAATCGATTTCAATTAGATTTGTTGACATTTTCTTTCGACTTATTGATTTGAAATATTTAATTAAAATGAACTTGATTCATGCATGCAGCTGATTCTTCAATAAGGTCACTTTAACCGCAAATTAAAGAGCAAAGTTTGGAAGTCATAAAACTTTAATTACCCACTTTTCAATTATATTGCCTACTGAAATTTAATTGCAAAATTTATTAATTATTTTATAGAACAGAATTAATTGTACTTATGCACATTATAATATTCCAATTCCTTAACACAAAAGATCAGTCAAGAATTAATGCATTATGTTCATCATGTGTAAATCCGGATTATAAAAAATAACTTATAATATTATAATATATCCCATAAAATATATAGTTGCAACTTATTTAACAATAATAATGTATTATTTGCATAATATACTGTTTTATGAGTTGGATATTTTATGATTATCATTTTAATTTGAATAAATTAATTATAAATATTATATTATGTCTAACAGAAGAAAATAAGAGATAGATAAACTAATATTGCGACATTGTTCCGAGATTATTGCAAAGTTTTTAATATCTAAATTGCTTGGAGCTTCACATTTAATTAATTATTACTTACTACTATAATGTTGATATTAATAAAATAACACAATTAAAAAATATTGTTGCTATGAGGATACAGATACAGCCATAGTTGGTGTTAGTCACTTGATATTTGCTAACGGCAACTTTAAATAAATAATTACAATAATAAAATCTTGAAAATCAATGAAATATCCTGGAATGTAATAAAAATTTATTGAAAATTTTTGCAATGCATGTAGATATTTACACAAGATCTTGTAGTTTCAAAAACCCAATTTTGCAAAAACAATCGCCTGCGGCGCATTCTAATTCACTTCTCCACCTAAGCTCCCGTCAACATTGTTGCGCTATTATAATTTTTTATTGTACAGTCAACCGTTTTGCATACTAAAAAATCATACAGTGGCTTACTTCCGTAGGCAGCAAAGCAATTAGTCCACAGATCTAAAGGGTTCATCCACTCCAGTTTCATGAAATGCTGCTGTGAATATCGTTCGCACTCCAAGTCGTTCTTGATTTTGTTTTCAAATGGATTAATCTGTTTTGTGGGTACCAAAATTGGGACACTCTGGACACTGCTGGGAATGAATTTATTTTCTTCAAGTAGATGTTTAAGTTTTCTAGAAGAAATTCTCAAAGACTAATCGCGCGTACGGTACGTTGGCACTTCTGATTGTGCTGAGTATTAGAACAGTAATCAAGAGCCTTTCTTGGATTTAAGTTATGTGTTATAGCTGTTTAAACTTTAGAGATTTTCAGATGTGTTATTGGCAGATCGATCTCGCAAGGAGCACCAAGTAGGTGGTACATTAATGAACTGCAACGGGCGGAACTTCCATTGGGAAAAGTTTAAAAACGCTGCTAAGGAATTAAGCAAATGCATTGAAAAACGTTCATATGGACGAATAAGGTACAAAATTTAGAAAAAGTAAACCATTTCAGATAACCAAAACTGATCCTCTGCCTTCGATCCTGGAATACTGTCTCTAGATAGGGTGCAAATCGACCGAGTTAGAGATGGTTGTCGGGTAAGAGTTCGAATTTAGGGGTTCGTAAATACAAGTGTATATTTCCTTTCCAATTTCCTATATATAAGTTCAAGTGCGGCCCTGCACAATGTTGTGTGGAATTTGCGAGCGAACTTTAACAAAATACGAGGACTTGATTCAGTGTAAAATGAAATGTAAAGCCAGCTATCATATAGATTGCATTGGGATAAACATTGATACGTTACATGAATTGGTAAATAACGGAAAGATCGAAGATTGGATTTGTCATAAATGTGGTGCAGGAAACATAACCTCAAACGAAACCACAGTTTCTGCGGCTACTGGTAATAATGACAATTTAATTTCTTTGCAGACTGGGAATGAGATCGAAATGGAACAATCCGAAGAGCCATGGCAGGATAAGGTCAATAGAAAGAGAATACGAAATAGCCCAGAGCACCCCACCGACAGACCAAGTAAACAAAGTAAGCTGAAGGACTACTGGCTTAATCCGCCTGCTGTAGTAACTAAGAACAGATTTGAAGGATTAACGGAAGAAAACACAAACAACGGTGTTGAAGAAATAAAACCTAAAGTCCCACCTATATTCGTCTACGGTGTAAAAAACTATTAAGCCATTGAATGAAGTATTGACTGAGATAGCGGGAGATGATTTTCAACTTAAAATACTTCCAAACGACCAAGTTAAGATACTAGCTAAAACGTCTGAAAAATACACCTTGATTATTAAAGCTCTGAAGGAAAAACACACCGAATTCCATACTTACCAACTCAAAGAGGATAAACCCTATAAGGTAGTATTGAGGGGAATACACTACTCGACTGATGTCGGAGATATAAAAACTGCTATCGAAGAAATTGGACACACCGTAACAAATGTCTTTAATATTAGAGCAAGTCGAACTAAAATACCATTGTCATTATTCTACATCAACTTAAAGCCAAATGACAATAACAAAGATATATTCAAAGTAAAATCTCTACTTAATGCCATAATTAAGTTTGAACCACCTATCCCAAAGAGAGACATCCCCCAATGTCTTAAATGCCAAAGGTATGGGCACACCAAAGCCTTCTGTTACAGAAGTCCTCGCTGTGTTAAATGCGCCGGAGACCACATAACTAAAGACTGCTTAAGAAAAGAAAGATCAACTTATGTTAAATGTGTTCTCTGCGATGGTAATCACCCTGCGAATTATAAAGGCTGCACTGTGTTTAAAGAACTGCAAAAAAAAACTTTCCCCCCTTTGAGAAGCAAACAACCTATAAATTATGCTACACGAACAATCCCATCTCTTAGGACTCGACCTGGTGCATCGTACGCAAATGTACTTGGAGAACAATCTCAGCACACAAGTCAGACAAATACACCAATAATTGAACAAGATAATACCCAAAAACCCCAGCAAGAAACATCGAAACAAACAGCCAACGATATACACGAGTTAAAAAATATTATGCAAGGGCTCATGCAACAAATGGGTACCATGTTAAATTTATTAACAACGCTTGTCTCAAAAATGACTGTAAATGTCCAGACAAATTAAATTAGCAGTCTGGAACGCCAACGGCTTAGCCCAACATACATTAGAAATACAAACTTTCATCAAAAATCAAGAAATAGACATAATGCTCATCTCTGAAACGCATTTCACCAAAAAACATTATCTTAAAATATCAAAATATTCTGTATACGACACACAACATCCAGACGGCACAGCACATGGAGGAACCGCCATCATAGTAAAAAAATACCATTAAACATCACTTGCACGCAAAGTACAACAAAGAACATCTACAAGCCACTAGCATAAGTATCCTGGACTGGGCTGGACCAATAACCATCGCGGCTGTTTACTGCCCACCAAAACACGTAATAAAAAAAGAAGAGTTTGGCGAATTCTTTGACACTTTGGGCCACCGATTCATCGCGGGGGGAGACTACAATGCTAAGCATCCGCAATGGGGATCAAGACTAATAACCCTAAGGGCCGAGAACTTTTAAATCTATGCAAGCCAGAAATATGCATCACTTATCAACTGGTGAGCCAACCTACTGGCCGACAGATAGGAGGAAGATACCAGATGTAATTGACTTCTGTGTGGTTGGAGGAATTTCCGTAGACTATTTTAAAGTCAAATCTTGCTTTGAACTCTCATCTGATCACTCCCCAATAAGCATAACACTGAGCTCAAAAATAATATCAAAAGAAAGAGCACCTGCACTCACTTCAAAAGGTACTGACTGGGAAAGCTTCAGAGACATCATCGAGGAAGAATTATTACTGGATGTTGCATTAAAAACAAATTTGGACATAGAAAAAAACACAGAATACATAACTAACATTATACAACAAGCAGCCTGGAAATCAACACCTGATCCAAATGAATACAAAAATGAAAATGCCTGCTCAATACAAATTAAACAAAAAATAATTGAAAAAGAAAGTTGAGAAAATGTGGCAGAACTCCAGATCACCGCACGACAAAGCTAAACTCAACAAAGCCGTTAAAGAATTAAAGAACCTTCTACATGTCGAAAAAAATGAAGCGACTCAAAATTATCTGAAAGAACTAACTGCCACTGAAGCCACAGATTACTCATTGTGGAGAGCCACAAAAAATCTTAAAAGGCCCCAGATAGCAATACCCCCTATAAGAAGAGAAGACGGTAAATGGGCAAAAGCGATGCGCAAAAGCGGACATGTTTGCAGACCATCTAATGCAAGTATTTAAACCCTTTGAATCTCAAATAGCAAAAGAAGAAGAAAATGAAATCGAACAATCACTAGAGGCTCCCGGACAACTCGAATTGCCTATCAAAAAATTCACAATTGGAGAAGTAAGACTCGCTATAAATAAAGAGCTCAGTGCAAAAGGGGCCCCTGGATATGACCTCATTACAGGTAGGATTGTGAAAGAGTTGCCGGACGGGGCGATTAGATTCATAACCCAACTGTTTAATGCCATACTGAGAACAGGCTATTTTCCTCGTCAGTGGAAAGTAGCACAAATCATAATGGTACCCAAACCAGGAAAACCGGCAGAAGATATAAAATCTTATCGTCCGATCAGTTTGTTGCCAGTTTTGTCCAAACTATTCGAAAAATTACTCTTGAAAAAGAAAATTAAACCAATACTGGAGAAGAAGCAGCTCATCCCCGGCCATCAGTTTGGCTTCAGACAAGGACATGCCACAATTGAACAGGTACATCGAATAACAACTAAGATCAGTAAAGCACTAGAAGAAAAAATACTGCACAGCGGCATTCTTGGATGTTAGCCAAGCCTTTGATAAGGTTTGGCATGGGGGACTATTGTATAAAATCAGAAAGGCTCTTCCTGACAACATCTACCTGATCTTGAAATCCTATCTTCAAGACAGACATTACTTGGTAAAATTCCAAGAAGAATATACAAACTTAAAACCGATCGAGTCTGGTGTGCCCCAGGGTAGTGTGCTGGGGCCGCTGCTTTACCTCCTTTATACCGCAGATCTACCAACAAATCCAAACTGTATGACCGCCACATTTGCTGATGATACCGCAATCTTAGCAACACATCAAAATCCGGCAGTTGCGTCTAATATCCTGCAAACGAACCTACTAATGGTACAGGAATGGCTGAAGAAATGGAGGATTAAAGCCAATGAAACCAAGAGTGTACAAGTAACCTTCACTATGCGTAGAGAGGATTGCCCTCCTGTTTACCTAAATAACTTGCAAATACCTAAATCTAATGAAGCCAAATACTTGGGCATGCACCTGGATCGCCGCATGACATGGCGTTCGCACATCTTCACGAAAAGAAAACAACTAGGTATTAAACTAAGAAAATTGCACTGGATTATCGGTAGAAACTCGCAGTTAACAATCGAGAATAAAACCCTCTTATATAAAGTGATGTTAAAACCAGTGTGGACATACGGGATACAGTTGTGGGGTCGGCTTCCAATTCAAACGTGGAAATTCTGGAACGCTTCCAAGCTAAGGTGCTGCGAATGATAGTGGACGCACCGTGGTATGTACCAAACGATCTTATTCGCCGCGATCTAAAAATGTCAAGTGTTAAGGACGAAATTACAAACTACAGTGTTACTTACGGGCAACGTCTTAGCATTCATCCTAACCAACTCGCGGAAAGACTTTGTAAGAGTCCATTTAGTAATCTCAGACTGAAGAGATTTAATCCTGCAGACCTAACTACTAGATTCAAGTAAAACCTTTTGAGAACCCAGTGGTCAACAACAATTAATTATTTAATTGATTTGTAATGGGAGACCTGGTAATGACCAATCTCCCACATGTTTAAATCTCTTGTATGTCATCTAAAATTGTTTGCCAAAAAAATTACTAAATACCCTCGGGTAGATTGTAATGTATTCTGGGAATTATAATAAAAAAAAAAAATTTCCCTATAGAAATGGCTATACCAAACGAAAGAACACAAAAATACAAGCTCTCTAAGGTGAGGATCAATCTTGTCGGAGTTGTAATAAGGCCACAATTTAATTTTGAAAATTGCAATTTTCTTATAAGAAATACATGTAAGTGTATTATTGCGTAATATTGCGCAATAATTTTATGCATTTTAATGACCGTCCGTGCACATTTACCCTAGTGGATCTACCTTAGGCCGGGGCCAACTAGAGTAGCGTTGGGAAAGAGTCAGTCGCTCCCTGAGATCTGCCGCGTCAACTTTCAAACTCTTCGAGTTGGAACCGCTTAAGGGATGTTTTTAATGAGTTTAGCACGTTTAGTGCAAGTTTAGTGCAACCAAATCAGAAACAAATTTACACAAAAAGTGATTTTTTTCGAAAATTTGTTGTCCGATCACAAATTTAATTCTTTTAATTAGCTAATTACTCTATTATCTATCATAATTCGTCGTGAAAACCGAGATTCTGGTATATTTGCTGTCATCACAACCTATTACAATTTTGGGGCGGGGTTATAGTTCAAAACAGCCAATGATAAAATTGCATTCCAAATTATCTTTCAAGCCGTTTTTTTCAAAATTGTGTGAATATTCCGCAAATTTTATTTTTTTTATACGCTAATTAGACCCTCATCTTTCATAATCCACTTCAAAAATGGTAAAAATCGCGATCAGGGAATTCGAACCGTCACCGGTTGTCGTTGCTGTAGTTTAGTTCTGTAGTGTAGTGTAAGAAGATATACAAAAAACCGAGGAGTTAACCGCTGGTGAAGTTTTTTGTACACATCTAATGAAGTACATGAAGTACTGGGAAGGGGGGTGTAGAACACCTTCCAGTGCACAAATTTTGGAATGAAGAACATTGCAGAACATGCAGAACCCCAGACCGAGTAGTTTACTTTTTATCAGAAGTAAACTGAAGATCTCCGTTGCAGAAGCACTGGAGGGTGTTCCACACCCCAGACCCCCGGTTTAAATAATTTATTTTTTATTAAAAGTGAATTAAATATTTAAGCATATCTCAAGTTTATTAAAATTAGCTATGGCCAAGTAAATGTGTTTAATTCGTAATCTGACAATTAATTATAAACTACCTAATTATAAATTCCGTACTCCCTGGGAGGTAGATCTCTGCAACAGGAGAGTTCAGTTTACTTCTGATAAAAAATAAACTACTTGATCCGGGGGGCTGGGGGGAGTGAAACACCCTCTAGTGCCTCTGCAACGGGAGATCTTTAGTTTACTTCTGATAAAAATAATCTACTCAATCCGGGGGGTCTGGGGTGTGGAACACCCTCCAGTGGTCAAATTTTGGTATTTCTGTAAGTCTCTTCTGTAAGAAGTATGGAGAATTATGATGAAGTACGTGAAGTGTGAAGTTAATTGTACACGATTTCCTCTAGCGGTTAACCCCTTGCAAAAAACAATGTTTCTCAATGTGGGTTCAAATAAGAGTAAAAATAGACACAGGATACAGATTGATAATATCCAGTTACTATTTGGTCATTTTTACGATTCTTTAAAATTTACTGTAAATGCTATTCGTACGATGGGATTACCACAATGACCTATCATATAGTTTTCATTTCATGATGTTGCTAACGAAATGACAGCTGCTGTTAACAAAATTGTGTTAACAGTTCCTATGAGTTTCAAAAAATCCTCACTAATCTATTATTTTTTTGATAAAGTGACTTTCTCCCAAAATCAAGAGTCAAGTAGCATTTAAATCATATTTTTATTTTAATATGAGGTCAAAAATAAAATGTCTGAGAAGGAGCGGAAAGACGAAAGAAAGATTAATTTTCAATGAAAAATTTTTTAAATTAATATTTATACCTATTGAAATTTTATACCTGTCTGGAATTTTTCCTAGTTACGCCACTGCCTGAATAGACGGTCCAAGTTAGAAATTTGCATAAGTATATACTATAAATTAAGTACAGTAAATCGAAACTCCATTATATTAGCTAGAGGTTGTTTAAAGTAATTTATTAATATATTAATAAATTAATATTTTTCAAATTAAAAAAAATTAAGAAATATTTTTTATTTCTTTATTTTAAACTGTTTAAAACTGCTGGTTTGATTTTGCGTTGGGAGGAAAGATACGAGAGCGCAGCACGTGTCAAATGTGTCAGCTGTAAAACAGCAGTCTATGAAAGCATAATTGTGTGTTTTGTTTGGTGTGACGAATTGCCGCGAACCGCGAATTGAAATGTGTTTAATCCATTGCATTTAATAAAAATAACTGCATAAATTACATAATTTATAATTGCACTTACTGGATTGAGATAAAACATAATAGTGAGTTGTTTATTTATAGGTAACATATAACAATGGTTAACATAACCTGTAACTTTTTGTGGTGTGGGTGCACGTTTTTACTTTAACAGAAATGGAACTTTTGTTGGCTAAAATTGATTCTATGGAGTGAGTATTTTACAAAAGTATTTACTTTAAGTTAAAAGCAACTACAAGGTAGGAAGTTTGAATCCGAGAGTCTGCTTCGAAGATCAAGTCGGTACTCTTGTGTAGATGGATTATCATTTTCATTAGCAATAAAATAGGAAGACAGCATGAAGGTAGCCTAGTAGCTACATGGGAGCATTTTCCAGGTGGTCATTGGTAGACGAAACATTACCGATGTTAAAAAAACTTGTTAGAAAATAAAATATTTTTAGCAATTGAGAAGTGGTCAGTCTACCTGAGAATTTTATTTTAAGTAAACAAAATTTGCTTCTTAAATTAAATGAAGTAAAATGTGTTAAAAGAATACCTGTAAAAGGTATATATTATGTTGTGTACTTTCACTAAGAAATATTTTTCATTTTCAGATGGCAAGGAATGATGGTCTTCAGGCAACTTTATAAATATGAAGATGTACTAAGTCATCGGAAGATATAACCGGAAGAAACTCCATTGCCGATTTGGAAAAATCCTCTATGTAAGTGCATTTTATATATTATTTTAATTTTAAGGGCGAAACGAATTTTTTATAAACTAAAGGTTTAAAATTGAAGTTAAAATGAGCTTCTAGTATTACACATTTAGTGCACAAAAATATTTTATTTATATCTAGTGATATGGTAAGTTTAATTCAAGATATGTCCCAGAAAGACATTGTTTTGGAGATTATGTATTACAGAAACTAAATTATTTAGGGAATCGAATATTTAGGGACTATTGTTTTGCATACTTTGAGGATAAGTATTTTTAGGTTGGCTTTCTTGCTCTATTTCAGATTGTTAGGAGAGTTGCAAATAATTACAAACACTTTCGGGTTTTTACCATTGACATTTGACAATCACCGAAACTGTTTACATTAGTCATACAGTTTATTGATAGAAAATTCCAAGGAAGTAAATTATTTCAAATTAAGCAAGTCAGTTAAATAGAGGATATTATTTATTTAAATTTATTAAAAAGTATTATAATTATTGTAAATTTTGTTGGATACTGAAAGACTGCAAGTAATATCATATTACGGTTAGTATGTAACGTTGAAAGTCACAAAACTAAATAGAAGAGGTACAGAATAGTAATACCACAGTAGAGATATTATCGTAATCAGTATCGTCACACCTTCACCGTGCAGGCAAATTTGTCTGCCGAATGTAACCAAATGTGGTAGTTTGTGTCGGTTGTTAATTCCGATCACTTTGGTATTATTTTTAAATTAATTTAAGTAATAAAAGCGTTAAGATGATTGTTATTGTAGTAATAGCCGTGAATTTAAGTGCATTACGGAATACCCTCTCAATATTTTTCTGAAACAAAATATTTTATTGTGTCGATTGAAACAAATTAATTATGAAGTATTTGTGTTTTTTACCCTATGTTAAGATAATCAAGATAGGTATAAGTTGCGAGAACAAGATTATTCAATCTAAAACATATTTATTAATTTGTAGAATTCTAAGTATAATGTTAATGGCTTATAAAAGTGGAAGATAATTATCAGGTACATACCTATGTAAACAAACAAGCAATTTTAATAGTTAAAAACTGCAAACATTTCCAAACAGCAAAGGCCTTTTTCAGAAAAATATACAGTATATATGGAGGGCCCGGACTTGGTACATATTTTCGGTATTGGTGCATATTTTTGGCACTACTACATATTTGTACATATTTTTCAGAAACTAAAATAATAATTTCTTATATTAATTTTTTTTTATTACAAAAGGATTAGCTGTTTTACTGTAGCAGTTTTACCCTGTACATACGAGGATTAATACAGAGTGCCTCAAATTTAAGACTTTGAGAAACCCTGTGTATACCAGGTAAAACTAAGAGCCAGTTATATAACAGAAGTTAATTCTCGGATCACGTTGTTCCTTGGATTAAGTTCAGTGATTGGTTCAAAATTAAAAAATCAACCAATTTTAAAGAATGAAAAAAGAAAAAACCCTTAAATTTTAAAAATTAAATTTTTTTAGCAGAATTGCCAACATTATGTTATTAAAGCGAGTTGTATGTATTAGGTGTGCACAAATTTATTAAACTTGTTTGATTTGATTTTGTGTGATTAGAAATTTTGAAAGTTATTATGAAGTCGTGATTTATAAAACTTTAATGAATTGTTATTATTTGTATTATTTATGTATATTATGAATTGTTGTTATACATATTTTGAAAAGTCAAGTACATATTTACATATTATTTACTGGTGAAACCCGTACGACCCCTGATTACTCGTACCGGTGTACCTATAATTTGGTTGCAGTGAATGTATACTTACAATGTAAAGTACAATGGTTGGTCACGGATGTTCTAATACATGTATAATTATATCCATTCTACAGAATTTTATTTACCGATAAACTAAACAGCAACAGCATATGCCCATTCGAAAGGTAACTTGGGATCAAATTTGTACCTAATATTTTTGTATATCTGTGGTTATATATTTTGCATGTTGGTGTATTTTATGATTATATGAATTATAAGTAATTGATTACAAAAATTTTAGGGGGTGGTAATGTTTCTTGTTTGTAGTCGTACAAACAAGGACGGAGATATTTATGTACAAATTGTTGAACTTTTTAAAGATTCATTTGATACGAAAAGTAGAAATGTATTGCAGTAACATTTGTGTCATTCATTGTAAAAGTGAACTATCTCCATCTAACTGAATTTTGAAATATCGAGCTTTTTGCAAAAACAATGTGTCGAAAAAAAAATACAAGTATTCATTTAGTGTTTTCTAGTATTTATTATTTAATACAATGAAAGGTTATAAAAATTTGTAGTAACTTAGAAAATAAAAGCAAAACTAATTTAATAAATAAATTTAAACTTTTTTTTTGGAGTTACTTCATTATTATACTGACAATGTCAAGTCATCGCCTTCCTAAGAAAATCACTTAACTCAATTTCTCTAAATTTTACAACAGGAACAGAAAACTGCACTGACGGAAAACTAAAACAATGCATAGGTTTATTTTTGATTAAAAATAAAAAAGAAATGTTATTCCTTTAATTTGTACCCAAAAATAAATCTATGCATTTTTTTAGTTTTCAGTGAATGCAGTTTTTTGTTCTTGGTGTAAAACTTAGAAAAATGGAGATACGTGATTTTAGAAGATCAAGCATATCTTTTTTCTTTGCATTTGTGACTGGTCTTCGTGATGGATAGAGTGAGTCTTGTCGAATATTGTATAAGTGGGTCTGTCGTTCTTGCTTTTTTTTTACTTAAATCGACTGTATAAAAAGGTGTGTCGGAATTCAGTATTTCCTTAAATTGAAACTGTAATTGAAATCATGGAAAGTCGGGGAATTTTAAATTTTTTGCGCTAATGTCAGGGAAAACAAAATTTTGTAAAGAAAATATTTAAATTTCTAATTTCAGATATAATATTTTTAATTTTAAATTTGAAATAATTTCTTCTTAATTTTCAATTTTTTTAAGTTGGTATACAGGGTTGCCACCGATTCACTTTTCATTATTTTCCTTTTTTTTTAAATTATACACTTTTTGAAAAAACAGGGTTCCCACTTGTATGGAAATCCTGGAAAAGTCATGGAATTTAAAACTTGTCAGGGAAAGTCATGGAAAGTCAGGGAATTTTAAATTTTTAGCACCAATGTCAGGGAAAACAAAATTTTGTTAAAGAAATATTTTAATTTCTGTTTCTCAGATCAATCAATGAAAATTTTTCTTCTAGTAGTTAAAAGTTTTCTTTAGATTAGTACGATGCCAAATTTTTGAATTTCTTATTTATGCTTGTTGAATAAAATTTGAAAATGTTCAAATTGTTTTCCGTTTACTGTACTACGATTCTAAAATGTCAGGGAAAATTAAAATTTTTGTCAGGGAAAACCTGAAAAAGTCAGGGAATTTGCTTTGTAAAATTTAGTGGGAACCCTGAAAAATCACTTTTTTCACTTATTAACGATTTCTTCTTTAAAAACTTAAATTTTTAGTTTATTTAAAACTAACTGGATACTCGGCTTCGCTCAAGGTCTCACTAAAAATAAAATACCATACCTTTGCCTTAATTTACTTTAATTTACGCCCTTGGATTCGTGCAGTGCTTTTTTATTATGGGCATTCTTAAACACATTCCAATTGGTTGGCTTCGCGCGAGGTTTAAATTTATGTGGAATCATTATCTAGCCAGCATTTAATTCCGGGGGGGGGGGCACTTGCAAAATATTTCCAACTTGAAAATACCCACACCTATTTTATTTTCAAAATTCAAATTTTTTAGAATTTAAATAATAAAAGAATTTTTTAAAACATTTGGGGCACGTGCCTCCTCTCCGCCCTGACTACCGACCTGTGTGGAATTATATCAAGGTACGAAACGAAAGAAATTGGATCCATATTTTCCAACACATTTCAATTCGTTGACTCGTGCAAGCTTTAATAATTTGGCTTTTTTTATTTTAACCCTTCTATAACAGGGTTCTCACTTGTATGGAAAACCTGGAAAAGTCAGGGAATTTAAAATTTACCAGGAAAGTCATGGAAAATCAGAAAATTTTAAATTTTTTGCGCTAATGTCAGGGAAAACAAAATTTTATAAAAAAAATATTTAAATTTTCAGATATAATATTTTTAATTTTAAATTTGAAATAATTTCTTTTTAATTTTCAATTTTTTTTGTTGATACATATCCTAGCATTCAGACAACTCAATAATAAAAAAGAAGCAGTAAGAAAGCACTAGCCGTTTAACATACCGTGCTTATGCCCGATTTCTTCTTCTAGAGATATCTCTTAGATAATCTATCTATTAGATAAATTAACGAAGTAACCAATCAGACAGCAGCAAAACAAAACAATCAGAAATATGATTGGCTACTACGTTAATTTATCTTATAGATAGATTATCTAAGAGATATCTCTAGGTGAAGAAATCGGGCTAATTCCTAATGGTAAAGGTTTACCTAATGGTATTTACCTAATGGTAAACCTTTAGGTTATAAATCTTTAGTTATGTCACTTTAATCACTGCTTTTCGAGTGCTTTCGTGTGAAATCGTTTGTATATATAGATTTTTATTTGGGGGAGGGGGGGGGGTGTGCCAATTTATCAATGCACGTTAATAACTAAAGGGTCTACCAATCAGGGTTTGTTTTAAATTTGGTTGAAATAGGTCAAGTAGGCAGTTCTGTTATTCAGTTTTTATCATATGTATAATAAAGGTCAACATTTAATATAATGCCTTTGATTTCGCTCGAAAATCGTGTTAAGATAATTCAAATCCATTATGAAAATGGTCGATCCGTGAAGACTACATTTCGCAAAATTCGCGATATTTTTATTTGTAACGATCGTCCATCTGAGACTACAATTGCGAATTTAGTGCGAAAATTTGAGTCCACCGGTTCAGTAGTAAACGTAAGCACAAAAAACAAAAAACAAATATCGAAGCCGTCATCCGAGAAATAAGTTCGCAATTATGCAAAAATGTATTCGAAAATTTTGTTAAAAGAATCGACGTCTGCAAACGTAGTCGTGGAGGACATTTACCGGATATTGTTTTCCATTCATAAATGTTCAAGCCCCTACAACATATTTCAGTAGAGAATTAGAAAATTTTCATACAAAATATGTGTTTCTTTTAAAATTTAAAAACAAACCCCTGATTGGTAGACCCTTTACATGCCTGAATGAATAATCGGATAAAGCATTCAAATTTTTAATAAAGTTTTACATCTGGGAGGGGCTCCTCGTCAGTACGACACTGCCAGATATGGAAAGGGTGTATTTTCGTTTTTAGAAAAGAGTTAAAAAATCTTTAAAACAAGGTATTTCCTATCATAAACTATGCAATTATTAAGTTATCGATAACAATGAAAATTTTTCCCAGGTAGTTACAGGTTTTCTTTAGATCAGTACAGTGCCAAATTTTTCAATTTCTTATTTATGCTTGTGCAATAATCTATAACATTTGGAAATGTCGAAATAAATATTTACAATAAATATTTGTTTTTATTAAATTATGTATTTTAAAGTGTCAGGGAAAATTAAAATTTTACGCAGGGAAAACCTGGAAAAGTAAGGGAATTTGCGTTGAAAAATGCCAATTCAAATATTATTATGGAAAATTATATCAATTTATGGTTTCTGAAATTGAAATATTTTATTTTTAATAAAAATTATACCTATTTAAATTAAATTATATTAAAAACTAATTAGGATATATAATAATAAACAAAAATAATTAATAAAAATATTTTACGAAATGGTTTTCACAGTTTTTCATTTTCTGGAATGTATATTTAGTGCAAGTGCTTTATTAAGTTTTTTCATTCTAAAATACATTCTAGCCCTGAAAAATAAAGTTTTAACTTTTTTATTGCATTCAATGTGCGCGAACTCTTGCAAATGGAGCTTTAAATAATTTTTCATAAGTACATTCCCATCTTCACCATTTATGACATTGTATATTTTTTCCAAAATTTCCATCTTCTGCATTAGTTCATCAGAAGGTTTTCTCAAAAATCCTTCCGAGAGCTGGTTGTTCCAGGTATAAGTTTGCTATGGAATATTTGATTCCAAGCTTAATTCCGGCTTATCTCGAAGGCGATAGCAATTATAGCCTGCTAAATGCTCTAATGCTTGTCTCTGTCTTAATGGTTAAACCTTTCTCTTAGAGAAAGAGGGCAATGCCCAAAAGTGGGCGGAGAAGGCTATAACGGAAATGTTCTAATGCATTATATTGAAGTATTGCCAGTTTATCGATTTCAGGTTCAATTGGTACTGGCTCGGATATAACTATTACTAAAATATAGGGAACTCAAATTTTCCGCAGAATCTAAATCCGGTGTATCATCAATGGCTGTATTTTCCTCAAATGATATAGTACCCTCATTGCGACCCTGTATATACAGTAGTGTGAAAATGAATTGCACCACTGCTTGCGTTGCTTTAAAATTGTGAATAAAATAAAACTAAAGGACGTGGGTTACTGCCCTTTTAGTACGCATACCTGCATCATTTTATGACCCTCTTAGCGCAAAATAATTTAAAATAACATTTTTAAATACTTTTAATTCGGTTAAATTCTAAAATATCATTAATTATACGTAATTAATTAATTTTAAAAATTCGATTTTAAGTTGTTTGGGCACACTAAAATGAACGAAACACATTTATTTTATTAAAATTTATTATTTTAATAATTAATAATTAATTGTGACAAATCTAATATTTTGTCGACCCCTTGCTTTTAAAACAGTTCAACGCGGTTTGGCATAGAATTTACTAAATTATTTAAATATTCTATGCTCAAACCTTCTTTCCATACTTTATTTATGGTTGTAATTAATTCTGTCTTATTTCTTGGCCTTTCTTGAGAAATTTTTTCGCCATCACATACCAGCAATTTTCTATAGGGTTTAGTAAGCGGATTAAGTAAGTCATTGTAAGCGGATTATCCCTTTGAGTCCAAAAATTTTGTACCTGTGAAAATTAACCGATTTAATTACTTGCCTATATAATATGCAAACAGTAAAATATGAAAAATTTAAGTATTTACAATTTTGCCCGATGGAGGGTGCGGAATCGTCCTGAAAATGCACTTACTTACATCTTGAAATTGTAAATTAACAGTTGGCAATAAACTTTCCTCCAAAATTTTTATGTAGTCAGGTGCCTTGACAGTCCCTTCTATGAAGTTCAAGGAACCCACCCTTTACTAGAAA